>CM068832.1:49604398-49989398 GCA_028554795.2 Sinohyriopsis cumingii
AACTATGATTTAATACTGCTATAAACAAAGGACGTTGGAAACAAAATATAATTCCAACAAATTATACACTCCCTGGAAGAAGTCGTCAAAGACATGCACGAGACGATGATTTGGGAAAAACTGTGTGGACAACAACACCATGGCAAGTGCAACTGAACATCATTTTAAAGACAATGACCTCGAACGGAAAATGTTTTATTCATGCTAATACCCACAAAAGCAGATTTAAAAATAAACATTTCAAATTTTAAAATATTTTATAAATTACAATTTTATGGATTATGTTTATTTTTCAAATTTCCACATTTTTAATAACTACTGCAAACAACAACTCAACTAATCATTCAAGTAAAATGGCATGACCAACTGTGAAGAAAAAACCTGTCGATTTATAAATAAATCAAGCTATCCATCGGCTTTCAAAGATGAGGATGTAACCCTGCCATGAATTCCAGATAATGCTGACTTTTTGTTTGACTGCTCGAAGCACAAATGATTAGTAATATTTTTAATCGTTTTTAATCTTAAAAAAAAAGATTAGCCTAAAGCAAATGTAGCAGGAATAGAAACACGTGAAGCAAGTGTATGAGCAAAAGACAGAGGAACGGGATTAGATTTAGGAAAAACTACTTTATACTAAATTTGTCACAGACAGATCAATAGTTCTTGAGTTTTCGGAATCATGCAGATAACTGTAATAACTGTCATAATTTTTGCATCTCTCTATTTAAACAACCATTTAAACTCTTACATAATCGTAAGTTATCTCTTACTCATTACGTCACTTGCATCACGTTGTAAAGCTACTGTCTGGATCTGCTAAATCTTCAACTATGCAATCTCCTAAACTTTCTACACTTTCCAACAGTTTATGCGATCTAAATTACAGTTGCAAGTTACGACTGTAAATATACTCCATATACAGTTGTTTCCACTACCTTCTGCTGTCATAAGTTTCGGCGTTTCATATGTTTGACTAAACAACCATTAAATCTTACACAAAGCCTCTTAATTCTCCTTTTTTCCCATAACTCAACAAGCTTTGCGCCGCAGATGAAATATTTTCACCTTGAATCTGTTCGTTGAAATCATATACTAATGTCCCTGTTTCTTGTAGTTCTTGAACACATGATTGCTTTGTATTAATTGCTTTCATCACTATGTCAGAAGGAGTTACTATTGGCTATCTTTGTGCAACGGTAGGTTGAAAAGGGTGCTATGAATATATGCCCAGATTTTTATCATTTGGATGTAGGAATTTACTCCCATAGTTTGTACAGCACAATACTTTAATTAAGCTACTTCCACCTTTATTTGGAATGCTCCTTTAATATTCGCATTTGCCTTTTGCTTTGCAATGCAATGTTTCTCTCAATACTTACATGAACAAGAATAATTTCATAACGTCTAAAAGGACAAGAATGATAACAGAAACCTCATCTCCCAATTGAATTTTAGAATATGACTAGAAATAAAAATTATACTATAACCAATTGAGAATAAAAATAACTGTTCAAACGTTAACTAACAAGTAGTTGGAAATATACGGATGCTACCAAATCAAGACAACCTATAACAGTGCCCCAGTACAGTATCAACAACAATCTTTTGTCCCATGCCATGATCTTAGAATTAAAAAGAAATTAATAAGTAAATTTCTATCAGTTGATGATATCACCTAACCTTTAAAGGTTTTTCACACCTTATTGGTAGCTTTCTAATGCAAGTTAACATTGCTTATATCGCACTAAGTGCCCAGTTGATGAGACTTAAACAGAAACATCTCATTTAATTACCTCCTGAAAAGAACACATACTATGGTCATGTAAGTTTTGTAATCGATTTTTTCTTACTTATAACAATTAATTACAACAAATGCAGTTTAACTGGAGTGTTTGATTGTTAATATTTAGGTCATTAAGAGAAAGAAAAGAAGTGGACTATATGATAATGAAAGTTACACAAAAGAACAATAATGATGGCAGTTTCGAATGGTCCCAGCTCTTTCCTGTGTTATTTTACACAATCTCCTTGGTAATAACTTTGACAATTTCAAACAACGCCACCTCTTTCCTGTTTTATTTTACTTGGGTTTTCGCTGTCAGTTTTGCATTTTTTAAACAATATGCTTTCACTATCGCTCAAGCATAGTGTATTATTGCAGGGAAAATATTTCTATCCTGTTCTGTCTCATATATGTCAATCGAAATACAAGGAATACTGCGATCTCCATTTAAATCATTATGGTTCATACCTTCATGTTTTGTAATGCAGTCACAGACAGTACAAATGACGTGGCATTACACAAATCATTATAAATCTTGTTAAATGATTTTAATTTTTCTTAAGATCTTAATTTTCTAAATTATTACTTTTCGGGAATTTGTATTCTTCATGTATTATATTGGTGTAAAGATTACCTGAAAGAGAGTGGAGATTATTCAAGTCATTTTTACGTTAACCTTATATGCTTGTTGCAAATTAAGGTAGAGAGAAGAAATACAGAAGACGAAAATTCAACAATTGAAGACCTAAAAATGTTTGTTGAAACTAATGGTTTTATTACTTGACCGCTGGTTTCATTGTTGCTTTAGGTCTGGTATTGAATCACAAATATTGGTATATTTTTAAACATGCTATACCTAATAAAATCTCCTAAGGACAATCAATTAAATCGGCTAATGTGCGAAACCAATTCCAAAACTGTTGTAAATTTGTAATTGGCTGAGTTTTTGCAACTGGTGTGATTGCAACTACAACAATATAAATGTACAAAGTCCATCATGCAGCCTCTATTACCCATTTGATCATATTGCTAAAGAAAGTGAGAAATGAAGGTAGGGTTATTTTCAAAGTTATAATGGCTAAATGTTTGCATTATTCACAGTATCTCATGTTGCCCCACAAAGACAAAGAAGCAGAGCTATGGTATATACGTCATGGTGGTGGGATCTAAATATATTTATTTTCTGGCAAAGTTATATTTTGATTATACAAGCAATCGTTGTATTATCAACTTTTAAATAATTGCAGTTGCACCAGTTGATAAATGAAAGGAATATTTCCATTGGTCGAACATAATCATGTGATCAGACCCAATTGCATTTATTTATGTATAAACTGTACGGAGAACTACTTTATACTAACTTCTATAAATGGAGTCACGTGGAAAGTAACTAACGTAAACACTAACTTGGAAGGCATACACACTGCATGCCTTTTAAACGAAATAAAAACGGTGGGGGGCGTTATGTGCTGTTTGACTTGGCATCTGCTAGTTTATAATCAGTTTAAACTCAGAAAAACAACTTCACACTCTTAAATATATTCTTGATGACACATTTCCTGGAAACATTTATTCTAAGAAAACAAAATTGTTGGATATCATTTCATCTTTCAGTCATTCAACAACTTCCTAGCTTACACATGGTATGTTGTAAATGTAATATTTCTAATGTCATGGAGTGGACTGCACTATTTTATGTCTATATAAAGTCTTCTCGTTTCAAATCGAATGCTTAACAATAATATCTTATTCTAGTATAATTCGTGAACGCTAACATTATAATTCCATCCTAATTATCTTTGGTAATTTGATTTGTTTCACATTTTCCGTACTTACTATGGTCAAATCATCGTCATTTATTATCCTCATTTATCTCTTATTTTAATATTTGTAGTACATCTCAATGTTTATGGTGTACATCTGTTTTACAAATACAGAGAAAATTAATACTCATAAAATCATTTTAATAAAATTGTTGGTTTTTTTTTTTTCGTTACAACTGTTTTCAATTGGTTGTCTGGTTTTTATTTTACTTACCGTAGCGCACCAAATGGAACAGAAGAGCAAGGAACGTTGGAATTAAGTGACTTTTTAGTATTAGTAAATATACCAGTCTGAGAATTATGGTGAACTGAAAGTTTCACAATTTCCGTTCGATGTTATACTCGGAATTTACAACTCAGTACGCAGTTCAATTGCATGATCGTGCTTACCTCAATTGACTGAGTGAACAGGTTATGCGTTTAGCAAAGATTAAAATTCATTTGGGTCTGTCATTGTCACAAGCATACATCAGCAGATATCAAGTGTGCTTCACATATCACTTTATATAATTATTACATCAGCAGATATCAAGTGTGCTTCACATATCACTTTATATAATTATTACATCAGCAGATGTCAAGTGTGTTTCACATATCCCTTTATGTAATTATCTAGAGAATCATTTTTTCTTATTGATTGGTGTTACATTTATTGACATTTTAAAGAAACAAAATGTTATCAATAATATTAAGACCTTTTCAAATACCCCCAGTGGTACCATGTGCATATAATATTAGCGCTAGCATCTAATTCGAATTCATACGCAATTCGTAAAATATTAATTCAAGTCAATAACAAGCATCCATCAACAAAGTAGGGATTTACATTTTTGTAGACTTCCAATATGATGAATGTACCCAATAAACAATGAAGAAGTAAATATTTATTGTCCTGTTATATATATATATATATATGTATATGTATATATATATATATATATATATATATATATATATATATATATATATATATATATATATATATATATATATATATATATATATATATATATATATGTCTCTGTGTGTGTGTGTGTGTGATTCGGATTTTTAACGTAGCTTTAACAAGTTTTCAGTCATATCACTACGATGTCTGCAATGTGGCAGTTTAAAGTGATGTCTATCACTGGGGCATCATGCCGCAGACATGTAGCATGATGTCCCACCCAGTCTCATTATCCTGACACCAGGCCGACCAGTCCTAACACTAACCTCATAATGCTGAGCGCCAAGCGAGGCAGCTGTTAGTACCATTTTCGTAAGTCTTTGGTATGACTCGGCCGTGGATCGAACCCAAGACCTCCCGCATCCGAGGCGGAAGCTCTACCCACTAGGTCACCGAAGCGGTTGTCGTGTTCTATTATGTGTAGTTTGGACTACCTTGCCGTTTATATATTTGCGTGTTCAAATATATGTTCCTGGTTTACAGGTTGCATATTTTTGCAAATGACTTTGACAGCAAAGATTACGCTGGCAGCAATATAGAATAGAAATACTAAGTAAATAGGTAATTAATGATTTCCCAGAAATCGCTTTTTAAAGTTTGGTTTTAGAAATTTAGAAAGGATCGAAAAGTTATAAAGCCTAGAACCTAGGCTGTGCTTAATGTACATTCATAACATTACATGATATATGGAGAATAAATCAATGAAACGTTTCGCCGTAGTTATCTTTTAAGATCTTTTCAAATATTGCAATATTTTGGAGCAGCAAATACATTTCTCTGTTCACTCTTTCAGGACAAAACAAGATCGAGAAAAGTTACCCCGAGACCATTTTATGCGGTGGAATAATGAATCAGAGAGCAAATCGACGCCTTGTAACGGCTACAAGATCGAGGACAGCACAGAAGGTCAAGGAAATAATCCAAGAGAAGTCAGTGATGACGAAGGTTACGATAATTTCGATCCGCAACTTGGGTTGTATGAGAATCCCATTACCGCTAACAATCCTACATCTCGCTATCACATTCAAGGACACGCACTATTGAGAAAGCATGCCCCTCTTTGTAACGAGCGTTACGATTATATCGATCCGCAACTTGGCTTGTAAGAAAATCCCATTAACACTAACAATTCCACATCACGCTTTCATGTCCAAGGACACGAGCTATTGGCAAAGCATGCCGCTCTTTGCAAAGAAACAAAGTCCAGCAAAATTGAGAAAGGCTTGTTTCCCGCTAGAGAAACTCTTGACCCTCAAAAATACATGTCAATGCATAATAATGAAAGAGACAGCACGATAGTTTTGGACACAGAGAACACGAATCTTTACGAGAACTTCAATCGGGTCGATATGCCATTGGAATGCCAATACGATAATATCTGATTCTGAGTATATCCGCAGCTATAAAAATCCTAAGAAACATTATCTGCCCTACTAATTATGTGTACAAAATATTCAGATCTTTTGATTAAAACTATCCGGGAAAGACTGGCATTATATTATTTGATCATGGTGTGCGTCTGTATGTGTCTATATTATATCCCCGACTTGGTTCATTCCTCTGTTGGGTATGTGCGTATTGTCAAGATGGTTTGTAGATTATTTTCACTCGGGGACAAATTAAAATCATCTAACATACATAATAATAAAAAATTCTCTCTTCCCATATATTTTCTCACTTTGTATATATCTTAAAATAAGTAATGGAAAAGAGTGAGAAGCAACAAAATTTGTAAAATTAACAAATAATTTAGTTCCATAGAATACAGTTGAAAAATGTAAAGAGAACTTACGGTTTTGCGAATTAAACCCCAAAATAGTCATATATATATATATATATATATATATATATATATATATATATATATATATATATATATATATATATATATATATATATATATATATATATATATATATATATATATATATATGGTGTCGTTATTGTAATCGTTATATATTGAAATTAGCAGAGTCGGATACAAATAAATTCACATACTGTTATTTCTCTACAGAAAATTTGATAATACCTCTTGTCATTGCTAAGTAAAAAGCAAAAGGAGTGAGAATACAGTATCCTTTTGTGGAACTTATTTTATGCAAAAACAATATTTTACCTTTTGCTAAATAGCTGGACTATTACTACTAGTGCTACTAGTATTACTACTACTAATGATAATGATACATGTGAAATAATCATGATGATAATGCTACTAATGATAATGCTAATGATAATGCTGTTCGGTTCATAATCCCTAATTTTGTCATAATGGAAATTTGAGAGCTATTACTTCCTTCAGAGGTTACCTGTATACAAAGGCTACTTATGGCTTTTGCATTGCAGCCCAACTTTGTCCTAAAAGGCAAACATTTTGTAACACCACGCACACACACACACACACACACACACAGAGTAGGTATTGGTGCAATGTTGTATGCAATGACGCATGTTTTTTAGGTCAAGATTGCAGACAAGTGCATTCACATTGGAGAACATCTGCAATATTCGCCGTTTTCAAAACGACATAATATGTTTGCGGATGTCGTGTAGGAATTACCTACCTCGGGAACTGAAGGTTTATCAACAGAAGTGTTCCAATGAGCATTTTCAATTTAATGGTGTGCAAAGTTTATGCTAAAACATTTTTACAATGACGTTTCCTTAGTTAAAAATTGCAATTAAGGCATAAAACAGAATTAAAAGAACAAGTCATCACAGCAGATATAGTAAATGACTCTTCTCTACGGAACTATTTGGCTAGACTTTTAGGCTGCAGAGGCGCTCACATAGCGGGTGATGGTGCTGTGTAAGATACACTTAAAATAAAACCTTTCCTAAAAGTCATCCCACTTGCCACACTTATTGTGGACACAAATGGATTACTTAACGTATTATGGATTATGACGCTATTCAGATCATCGTTATCATCTCGTGTAAATGTATTTGTATGTAGAAATCTTAACCTTAACCACATATCAGTGCAACAGCTTGACATACTGAATAAATAGCAATTCACAAATGGATATTGCATGACTGTGTTTAATACCCTTGCAGCAGTAATGGATGTATTTTGTTTATGCCAGATGGTCATAATCCTTTAACCGATTTTGGTGTCAATAATATTGTTTACAATTGTTGCTTTCAGGAACGGGGATGAAAAACATGTACTAGTTTTAACTGTGGAAACTATACAATCAGGTTTTGCACACACACACATATAATTGAACCACTAAACAAGCAATATAGGTGAAGGATCTGTGCGATAGTGTGATTAATATGCTCCATGCGGGACTAGCAAGAGCGTAGGCATATATATGTTGTTCCATGGTGGACCATGCAGATCGACTGTAGTTGTGGAAGTTCAGAGTTATGACCCATAACGACATACAATTGTACAATAACGGAAAGCAAAGTGTATGTGTTGCGTTTTATCTCAATATTTCATTATCATATCCTCCTATTAATTCTTTGGACTTTGTCTCAAAAAGAAGTCGTAAGGGCTGATTTCACATACCATACGAAACTTTCCAATCCTACTGGCGTATACCAATCGATAATTTGTCTGCGAAAAGGTGAAGAACATAGCTTTGAAGTTTCTTGGGGACACGTACTATTTGCACGTTTCTATATTATCGGACACTGCATGCCTGAGCGATCTGTGTACTCTGAAAGCTTTTGTAATGAGCTCTATGGCCACAGCCAAACCTCCATTTACGAGATGAAAGATTTGCATTAAGAAGTATGGTGTCTGCAGCCAAATTCGACTGCAGATATGGGCCGAAGCTGCTCAATGCCGACTAGTTTCTATCGTTGGATAGGGACTGTCCTCGAATCAGAGAGAAATTATAACTGATATGAACTTCAACTCCCGAAAAATGCTGATTCTGTAAAGGTAAAAAACAAACTGCTGGAAATGAATTTGTGACATATGAATCACATTTAAACCTTATTCAATATCAACTTCTAATATGAATCATAACAGATGTTGATATCAACACAAATTTCATTAGAATCACTTGAGTACAAATCTGGGTTTATGGGTTTCGTATGTCATTGCATTTGGATATGTCTGCCAGTGAAAACATTTGAAACATTTTCCTATGAAAATCTCTGCACATTAAAAATTTACACATCTATGCCCATCGCTTGTGCACGCGTTCAAACAAGATGAAATAAACACGTACAACAAGTGCATGTTACTTGATTGACTGGGCTGATTACGTGTAAATTTAACAAATATTATCATTTATTGTTGTCTCAATTACAGTACATCCTGCGAAAGCGATGATCTGTATTAAAGGTCAGGTACATAGAACTTCAATTTGAATATTACTAAGTGCACTGAGAAAGTACATACATACATACATACATACATATTTTGCTGTTACATCATGTATATGACTATTCCAGGACTATATTAAACTTCAATAAAGATTGTGACAGTATGGGCCTACTTTTACAGTTTCGTACATATTGGAGTCCTTAATAGAATAGAGGCTAAGCAAAGACTCAGTTCCCCAACCCCCTCTCTCTTTCACTCTCTTATATCGTAATTTACAAGCATTTGTCGTGTTAAAATTAGGAACGAACTGTTCAATAACTATCATGGTGCTTAAATTTGAGTCACGCTTTAACAACTTGTAGAACGGCAGCAACTGTGGTTGTGATCTAAACGCGTATTGTCGTCGTTTTGAAAATACTTTAAAACATTACGATCAAAATCATAAGTCTGCAATCTCGACCTAAATCATTAAATGTTATCAAACTTTCTCTGAGGGCAGAATCTACTTTACTATTGCTTGAGAAACATGCTGTACCATGGACGCGGTTTTAAATATAGAAATGGAAGGCTCTGTTTTTGTCAATAAAGGCATACAAAAAGAAACTATCGCATGCAAAATTTGCAAAGAGCAACTGGCAGCGTTAATCGTTTTATGGTTTCATAAGGAAAGATACATAAACAAACATGTTTTCTTTTAACTTTGTCAATATTACAGCACTTGGGAACTAGACGATTGCAAGGATGATTATATTTTTATTCTCTAAAATCGATTTGCGTAATTTCTAGGATGCTGAGAGGGTATTCTTTCATAGAGGGTTTTGAAGACGAGAGTAGAAATACACTGAAATGTGTAATTACACTGGAATCAAAGGCAACACTATACAAAGACGGCAAGTGAAAGAGATTTCCTCTTTTTCTTCTCCGTTTAACGTGGTATAAACGGTTTCTTGCCAAATGACACAGTTTGCATAACCCTATCTGGCCTAATTTGAATCAGCTGTTTTAGCTGTCATTCGGCAGCTAACAGTTTAACCACGACAAGCACAGAACACGATTCGCCAAGGCTAGTCTTTGCTTCCCTTTTTTACGTTTTCTTTTCCCAATTTAAAGCGTTTCTAACCACGTTTGTTTCAGCGCAAAAAAATGGATTGTTGTATAATGTCTACACGACCAATCCAGATTACCTTCTGAAGATTTTTGACTATGAGACGGACACACAGTAAATGCGATACATTTTCTTGGAAGTTTTCTGAAAAGCACGGTATAGTGACATGCAAATAAAATTGATTAAAATGAATAAGAACCTTTGCATGTTTTAAGAGAAACATCGCAGAAAAACAAGGAAATCGACCGTCATTTGTGACGCAAACGAATATCTCCCATTAGATCGAATCATAATTATTAAATTTTCAAATTATTTCCGTGATTTGTTTTCTTTTTAAGTTTGTTCCTTTTTAAATACGCGAATCACCAACTCACGGATTTCCGTAAATCACGAATCTTTTGTTTTGATTTGTTCATTTTTACATGTATTGTCGGGAATATTTGACAATTCTATATCTGTATTGTTTTCAGTACAGACCAAAAGCCTTTGGAAGTGAATATTATTTGTTTCTATTCCATAACGCTTACATTGAATCATGTCATTGATAATTTATCTGAGCCTATAATACAAAGTAGAAATTTTATTTTAATTTGACTCCACAACTCACTTGTATCAGTAGTGGTAGTAGCAGTAGTAGTAGTAGTAGTGTCCTTTCAAGTGAACAGGCAAGATATTGTTACGTTACTCACATAAATTGTGTATTGAAAGAAACGTTTTCAGTAATATAACAAGCATTATAAGCTCCAAATTTTATGCATTCATCTTCCAGTCTCAAATTTGTACATTTGTCCGTCTACATGTCCGTCAGTACCTATCTCTCTCCTAGCAGCTTAGAATATTTATTTTATTCAAGCAGATCCTTTATTTAATGCAATTAGGGTAAAAAATATTGACAAATAGGTAGTTATACAAACACTGAAAAATAATCAAGGCTATGGCAAAGATTAAAAAGACTGCCATGAAACCAGTATGTTAGGATGCGCAGATACAATGTGATTTGTCTTTAAACTCTTCAGCAATGTCATACATCATCCGTCAAAACGTGACGTACATGATGAGAATGACGTCAGTAATGTCCGTTTTTCGTATCTTCGTATTTTGTTGCGTAATAGAGAGAGCAGTAAAGAAATTAAACAAATATAGAGACGAAACTAAACAAAAGTTGACAATGTTCCAATAGCAAAATGTGACTCAAAAACCCTTTTGTTGTAATTTGTGCCATGCTCAGAAGAAAATGACGAATTATATAGAAAAACTCATAAATCCATATGTGAATCAGACAATGAGTAAGGAAGCTGAATGTATATGATCGAATAGTCCAATATCTTGGGTATAATAGGCACTTTATATTACAGAAGATAGAAGTTCAGACCAGACTCAGATCCACATTTTTTTTCGGGGAGTAGGTGGGTTTGTCAGTAAGAGGTGGATCAGAAATCTGCGGAGTAGGAACCCTTGGCATGGGGCCCTTGATTGCAAAGCCCCAAGATGCACCTGTATATTGAGCGTTTCAAACGTATCATTTTAACTATTTCAATAAAAGAAAATACTCTATTAAATGAGTAGTTTTTCTCGCAAAATTTTAATGGAGCTTGATGGTTTGGGTTAATGGGGTTGGAACAGGCAGAGGGGTATATCCGTAGATACGTACTCGTGAAATTTGAAGACAATCAGCATAAAGATATTCCAAAACAGAGCATAAAGTACCATTCGTATCACGGAGAACAATTAGTTCGGTTGTTTTTAGTATGTTTATTGACTTCAGGTTAGTTTAACTTTTATTACAATTTTTAAACGTGTTTGAAAAGACAAATTAAATGTGTGAATTCTGTAAAAACAATTAGGTTGTGTCACTGTCAGCTGAAAGAAAATAAGCTAAGGAGACAGAGAGAGAGAGAGAGATAGAGCTGTATGACAGTATTATTTGCGTGCATATATATATATATATATATATATATATATATATATATATATATATATATATATATATATATATATATATATATATATATATGTGTGTGTGTGTGTGTGTGTGTGTGTGTGTGTGTGTCAACATTTTAAGCTAATGAAGCTCTTTGTAAGGGGAATAAACAGTTTACATCCACAAAACAAACATAAAGCACAAAAGTAAAGGGATATTTTTGTCTCTCACATGTTTGGATGACAAGGAGGAAATCTTCCAACATGATATAAACAGATGGAAGGAAGAAAAGCGGTCTTTAAATGGGTAATCTAAATGTCTATTTTAGACTGTCGTCATCCCAACAAAGTTGCATAACAGAAATCAAAGAAAGGATTACCGTGCTTATCTCACAGTTAAGCTAAGTGTTAGGAGCTAATTTCAGCTTGGGGATAAAGGACAGAAACCATGCGTGCCGAATAATCATCGCCATGTATAAAATTTACAACAGAAATTATATTCTGGTAAAATTATGCATGGAGGTACTAAAGTAAATGATTTAAGAGAATGGTGCTGCGAGATATACTACTACTACTACCACTAATAATAATAATAATAATGATAATAATAATAATAATAGCAATAATAATAATAATAATAATAATAATAATAATAAATCTAAGCAGTTATTTGAGGAAATATTATTAAAAAAATGTGTACCATTTGATAAAACTGATGCCAGTTAGACTTTTTATTTAAGCCGAGCTAACTGTCAGTTTTCCCTTGTTCCCTTGTGGCGTCCAATATTGCCTCTTTCGTATGCGTTCTATATCCGTCCACCTGAGCTTAGATTTAATTAGTAGTTTCTCGATGGACTCGAATGAATCCATACTCGAGTTGTCGCGGTGGATGAGTTTCGCATAGATTTTGTTGCGAATGACGTTCTAGTGGTTATTCATTTGCTTTTTTGAATCAACAGTTTCCCAAACATGAAGAGTTGCAAAGATTTTACTTGCTAGAAGACTGATTTCCCTTCTAGTTTGACTCGCTAGTTTCTGATTGATCATGATGCTAACCCCTGTCGTCGAATTTCTGAACGATTTAGTTTCTGAGTTTTTGTGCACATTAGGAAGACTTGATTTTGCAGCGGTTTGTGTCTGAATCTGTGCTTTTGTTGGATGCTACTTTGGCACGCACCAGATGGTCCTTCAGAGCTTTAAGTCCACCGTACGCAACCATAGGAACTTCTTGATATATCTCTTCAGATGTTCGGAGGATTCGATATATTGCCAGTGCTTTGGGGTGATCTGTTGTAAATTGGGGTTTAGGTGGGGAGGGGAGTAAGACGTTTTTTTGGTTTTCGTGGTTTTATATTTCTTAAGGAATCTTCTTTCGAAGAGTTGTAGTTTTATTAAAACTCTCCTCACTGTAACTCCTTCTCTATGTTCTCCGTCAGAGCAACCCCTTAACCTCTTGGTGACGCTTTCCAAAGCTAGCTGATTTACAGAATATGTGTTTAGTTCCAGTTCACATACCATAAAGAAAATTTTATATACACACGTATACATGCAAACATATATATACATATGCAAACGCGCACACATATTGTTTCACCTTTCACGCCGAAGCATCCAAGAAATATTGTCACAATTCTCCATTTCGATATGCAAGTATTAATTTCTCTAAGATACTATGTCACAGGTAGACACTTGCCAAACGATATGTATTAGATTACATATT
Source organism: Sinohyriopsis cumingii (assembly GCA_028554795.2). Classification (NCBI taxonomy): domain Eukaryota; kingdom Metazoa; phylum Mollusca; class Bivalvia; order Unionida; family Unionidae; genus Sinohyriopsis; species Sinohyriopsis cumingii. Next base: position 49,617,981 of record CM068832.1, read on the forward strand.
TTTTAATAGTTTATGGAATGACAGACGTTCTGAATGTAGAGTAAATAAAGCATTCTATGAAGCTTTTAAATGTTTGAACAATAGCCATCTACTGTTCCACATGAATAGATTATAGATTTGGGAGTTGCCTTTAATTCATTATGAAGTGTTTCTCTCAGATATATATTTCTTGATAAAACTACATGTGGAACAAATGTTTAAATGAGGAGAACTGAATGATTATTCGTCGTTGTGGCTTTTTTCCGTTTGTGCTATAGAAGGTATTTATTTGAAAGCTAACAACACCCATATCTTATAAGAAATACAAGGCCGTAATTCTGCTTCATTGGGCATCGTTATTCTATATTTATGACGAATAAAGACTTTACTACGCCGCATTTACTAAGTTTCAAATCACCTGTTGCTTTTGATTAATTCCAACGAGTACAACTTTCTCGATCTTGTTCAGTATAAATTGTGTTCTCTCTCTCTCTCTCTCTCTCTCTCTCTCTGCGTGGACTTTCAGCAACAGTTACTCCGTCTTAGGCGTCATTATTACAAAAGTGGCTGCAGTTGTTGCTTCATTACATGCATGAGAATTTTGCATAGAATCTGGATCGATGGACAGTTCTAAAGCAAGTTAGTTCATTGCCAGCAGTTCATTGGTTCACCCTGATATTAACAGAACCTCTTGTCAGCATCCCATAATGTATGTATGGTGTGTGTGTGATTTTGACTTGTAATGTACCTTTAACAATTTCTCAGTCATATCACTACGATGTCTGCAGTGTGGCAGTTGATAGTGCTGTCCAGCACTGAGGAATCCTGCCGCAGACGTCTGGCATCATGTCCCACACAGTCATAATATATACTGACACCTGGCCGACCAGTCTTAACACTAACCTCTTAATGCTGAGCGCCAATCGAGGGAGCTACTAATACCATTTTTTAATAAGTCTTTGGTATGACTCGGCGGGGATTCGAACCCGCGACCTCTTGCATCCGAGGCGGACGCTTTAACCACCTGGGCTACCGGAGATGTCTTTGTGCGTTTAGCATTGTATCTTGATGCTATCCTTATCAGCAAGACATACAGAAAGACATGTTGAGCAGTTAGTTTGATTTTTGAGGTGAAATGAATGTGGTCCAACATGGGCCGTAGCACTAAACAGACCAAGGGCCGTGAGGATTAGTGTCTAACCTCAAGAAATAGCCGTGAGGATTGCAGTGTCTAACCTCAAGAAATGGCCTTCAGGATTACAGTGTCTAACCTCAAGAAATGGCCGTGAGGATTACAATGTCCAACCTCACGAAATGACCGTGAGGATTACAGTGTCTAACCTAAAGAAATGGCCATGAGGATTACAATGTGGCCGTGAGGATTACAATGTCCAACCTCAAGAAACGGCCGTGAGGATTACAATGTCCAACCTCAAGAAATGGCCGTGAAGATTACAGTGTCTAACCTTAGGAAATGGAGGAAGACCAAGATGTTACCATTTTTCCATAGGATAGGTATAACGATTAATAATGACTTTGGCGTCTTTGCCAAAATAAATCTGTTTTAATATTTAGCAGCAGAAGCCTATGCATATTTTCTATTACAACAACAACAACAACAGCTACTACTACTACTACTACTAATGACAATAATAATAATAATAATAATAATAATAATAATAATAATAATAATAATAATTGCATAAATAGGTATTAAATATATAATACGTTTTTTACTTCAATTGAACGAGCATAAAAAACAAAATAAATAATGCGATGACTGAAATGGGAGAGGGGCATCCTTACAGCAACAATAATGAAATTGATAAACATATGTAGGCTTTGAAGAAATATATCTCGGCGATACTAAATAACTTGGATTTCCTTCTTGCATGCATAATAAATATGTGATTCGGTTTCCTGTTGGCATGGTGATAAGAACAAGTACATGACAACACTGATGAACATTACGCCTCTATATGAATTATATTTCATGAATTCAAAATATTAGAATAGCAGAAAAGAAAATTGCAGCTTAGTCTAAGACTCTGCTGACTAAATCACTCTCGGCGAAACATAATTCCAAAGAATGAAAGTAACAGCAAACAAGTCTATGTCGAAAATTTAAGAATATATATATATATATATATATATATATATATATATATATATATATATATATATATATATATATATATATATATATATATATATATATATATATATATATATATGTATATATATATATATATATAGATGTAATGGGGGGCGCCTGTGTGACCTCCTTTATTATTGAAATGAGAAATTTGTGCTACAGCCAATGAAGGGGCCTTTGTTGCACCTACGCGCAAATTCTGGTCAGCCCGCCAGGCCTAATTTTTACACCGAATGTATAATGGATCATAAAATGAAATCAAATTTGTTCTGTAGTGGTGTATTACAATTCCCATTTCCTAAGTGCCCTCGTGATAACTGTTATTGATCTTTTATGTACGTTTGCAGAGGAACCCTATGGGGAAATCACAGCTTACAAACAACCAATTGTAATCTCACTCAGAAAGGTTGTTTTCTAAAAGAAACCTTGCTCTAAAGGTGTTACACAGCTTATAGACTTTTTTTTACTGAGTTTGTTGCCTAGTACAAGAGGTTTAGAAGTGATAAAGGAAAATAATTAAGTTGTCGACAGAGCAGCGAGCATTATTACTATTAGATTCCACTTTTAGAAGTACATAATTTCAAGATTTCATCATTTACAATATAATTTCCTATCAACCTACAGCTGTCCGTATTTGATCCATAATGAGTTGTGCTGAATATGTATCAAACATTCACAGTGATAGAGAACATTAATACAGTCTACCGACCACAGCACGATTATTTAATCGGCAAATGTAGAAAGGTTTCGGGTTGAAAGGATATCATGACATTTGTTTCTTGCATTGTCATATCTGTCGTGTCATCTTATCATCTTATTTGCTTTAAGCATATGCTGGAAGGTATTATCAGATTTCTTATGTAATATATCCACTTTATATGTCTGGGAGTTTGAGTTTGTAGTTGTTGAAGCTACAATGTTGATTTCAGTACTCACAGTTTTCCTTCAGTTTCAACTGGCTAGCGTGCATTCCGAAACAACAACTGGTAAGCAAGATCTGTATGTATGTATGTATGTATGTATGTATGTATGTATGTATGTATGTATGTATGTATGTTATTTACATAATTATGTATTATAAAATAAAAGTTGAATCTTCGGTTTATTCACAAAATATCACTATTAAAAGAACCTTGTTTCATTGGCATTTCCTACATAGTCCAATTTTTAACAATATAATACCAGCGTGATATGAGTGGGGTGGGGGTGGATAGTGTTTTAGAAAGGAAGAATACAAATAATCGCAGTAAAAATTCATATACCATGGTATTATTTGTGTTTCATAATGCTGAATATGTAACAAACACTCCAAGCGATAGAGAACATTAATACAACCTACCGACCACATCACAATCATTTAATGGGCAAATGTAGACAGGTTTCAGGTTGAAAGGATATCATGACATTTGTTTCGTGCATTGTCATATCTGTCATGTCATCTTATCATGTTATTTGCTTTAAGCAAATGCTGGAAGGTATTGTAAGGTTTCTTAGGTAATATATCCACTTTATATGTCTGGGAGTTTGATATGCTGTTGAAGCTACAATGTTGATTGCAGTATTCACAGTTTTCCTTCAGTTTCAACTGGCTAGTGTGTATTCCGAAACAACAACTGGTAAGCAAGATCTCTATGTATGTATGTATGTATGTATGTATGTATGTATGTATGTATGTATGTATGTATGTATGTACGTACGTATGTATGTATGTATGTATGTATGTATGTATGTATGTATGTATGTATGTATGTTATTTACATAATTATGTATTATAAAATAAAAGTTAAATCTTCGGTTTATTCACAAAATACCACCTTTAAAAGAAACTTGTTTCATTGGCATTTCCTACATAGTCCAATTTTTAACAATATAATACCAGCGTGATATGAGTGGGGTGGGGGTGGATAGTGTTTTAGAAAGGAAGAATATAAATAATCGCAGTAAAAATTCATATACCATGGTATTATTTGTGTTTCATATTGACTTTAAATAAGAGAGTTACAAACTCTCTTTTAAATATTTCAAATAAGTGCAAACTGCGCAGTACTAAAATAACCTTAATGCAATGCATATATTAGTATACCGTTAGTTACCGACCACATTGGTGGCACGAAACTGGCTGGTTTTAACAGCTGCCTCGCTTGGCGCTCAGCAGTAAGAGGTTAGTGTTAGGATTGGTCGGCCTGGTGTGAAGATTATGTGACTGGGTGGGACATCATGCTACATGTCTGCGGCATGATACCCCAGTGCTAGACATCACTATAAACTGTCATACTGCAGACATCGTAGCGATGTGACTTACAAATTGTTAAAGCTACGTTAAAAATCCAAATCCACAAACCATTGGTTATACAAATTAACAGACCATTGAACTTTTTACCTTTTTTTAAGCCAAATCAGAAAAGTCTGTAACATTAATACGGATTACCTTTCCTGTGTGTGCACTTCACGTGCATCAGACGGTACATACGAATTCTCGCATGAGTAAACAACGTGATATGAACTTTCGAATGTCTTATCAAATCTAACGGATTTTATTCTGTATTATGACATACGATTTTTAACTTCTGATTGGATCTTAATGTACCTCTTTCACGAAGGAAACGAAACATTGTTCACCCGATTATCTGACCAACTGTCATGGATAACAGCACGAGAAACTTGTACCAACATGTCATACGCCATTCTTCCCGGCATGCGAGCTGCACGCACTCTTGGAAAGATGCGTGTTGGAGAATTCGCCTGGATTGATGGAAAGGAATACACTTTCTGCTATGAAAAAAGTAAGCTAAACATTGTTTTTGTATTTTTGTCATACCCTACCTAGCAAAAATTGGTGGGATTTGTATACACTTGTTCCGTTTGTTTCCTCGTCTGTCCGTCACACTGTATTCCCAAGGTATAGATCCTAGATCATTCAACATCTATTCATGGATCAAGCTAAACGTCGCAAAATTGTAGTTACTGAAGCTAAAGGAGAATAATGTGGCAGAATACATACAGTGCTCTCTTAGTACTCGATAAGGTTGTATGTTAAATCAATATATTTGTAATCTCTTTGTACCTTCACATTTATATTTGTTCAAAATTAATAGTTGTAAGGCATACAAATTAAGCCAAACACAATCCACATATTTGTTATAACGTATGCCGATGACATTTCTCAGAACTGCTGACAGTAAAATAACCTCTGAACAAAATAATTAAATTTCATGAAAACTAAAATTGCGGAATAAAAGGAAATCTGACTCAAGCATAAATAATAGTTTAAGACAACGGAGCACATAAAAAACGATGAAATGTTATGCTACAGTAAGGACATTGCTGAATTTATTTTAATATGTAGTTATTATTTTCAACCACATTAAAATAGAAATTAATTTTATCTAACCTAGGAAAGGAAATAAAACTGCACTGCTGAAGCATGTGCAGGCAATATGTAAATGTTCTGATTTTAAAATATTGCTGTTTGTTTTTAATCGTACTTTTGTAAATCAGCATTATTTAAATACATTTGAAATAATGGATGTGAGTATATTCATTACATTAAAACTTTAAATTGTATACAAATATTTTATTGTATAAATATAGCTTTTAAACAAACATTTTTCAAACGTTCCTCTCTTTCGTCAGTGAATTATACGATCACGTATACCATGTTTTATATGATCGTGTATACCGTGTTTCATACGATCACGTATACCACGTATACCATGTTTTATACAATCATTTATACCAAGTTTTTCCGCTCCGGTGGCCTAGTGGTTAGAGCGTACGCCTCGGATGCGGGAGGTCGTGGGTTCGATCCCCGGCCGAGTCATACCAAAGACTTACAAAAATAGTACTAACAGCTACCTCGCTTGGCTCTCAGCATTAAGAGGTTTGTGTTAGGACTGGTCGGCCTGGTGTCAGGATAATGCGACCGGGTGGGGCATCATGCTACATGTCTGCGGCATGATGCCCCAGTGCTAGTCATCACTATAAACTGTCAAACTGCAGACATCGTAGTGATATGACTGAAAAATTGTTAAAGCTACTTTAAAAATCCAAATCACACACATACACATAACAAATTTTGGTTGTAAACATTGATGGTCCTTTAAAGCCAAATGCATTATATCAACTGCTGACAGCACCTGGTGAATATGGGTAGGCTGGCTTTGCCAAATCATATAAATAATCATCTACTCAGACTAGGAATCGGTAAGGTCTTGTACATCAGCGAGTATGTGATGTCAGACTGGGATGTTATGATGTCTAGTTACATCAAGGTGTAGGTGATCACATGGTTTTTACACCCTGTAAACACCGCATAGCTTTTACAACTTAGCACTGAAAAATGAATTTAAAAAATTGCTGGCTCTAACAAAAGTTTCAAAAGAGATTTAATTTTTGAAATATATTTGGTATCCAATATGTTCTTTATATATAAAGTTACTCTATCATAAACGACATGTCTGAGGAGTACATTAACTATAGGATGAAATTGTGGAAAAAGAGATTTGGTAGATTATGCGTTCGTGATATTTTTAATTTACTCAAAATGAATTTTACTTTATTTTTAAAATATCCACCATATACATAATTTAGAACTAAACTGGAAAGGTGTATAAAACATTTGTATGCAATTCAGAATTGTGTTAAAATAATTATCTACCATATTGAAAGCCCTTGCATCATCCGTATGTCATGTAATGTATTATAAGACTGAACTGTGGCATGTCTGTAGTGTGTATGTTGACATTATATTTTTATTTATTTCTGCATAATTATTCATAAAAATTTTATTGTTTTATTTTTAAACTGAACAATTAACAGCGTATTATTGACATTTTCAAGAAACATTTTTCCTTTGTCAATGTATTCATGTCGACATGGAAACAGTCTGCAAATATGTCACATTAGATGTCTGTAGCGTAACGCCATAAGCTTGTTTTACATAAAATCACCCAAGAATAAAGCCTTTGTCTCCTTTTGCAATCTATTGTTTTTCATCCGCAGTTTTTAATGTCATACAAACTTCAAGTTCACCAGACTGAATCTTTTTCATAGACAAATTAAACAATCATTCGGAATGTGCACACGTATCAGATTAGTGACTTAGAGGTTCCGTCTACTACGAAAAGTTTTTCACTGTCCATATTTTCATAATTTTTTTTTTGGCTTAGGGGGATTATAGATGATACTGTCTTTTTCACAAAACAAAACTGGGAAAACTTGATTCTGGTGCAAATAAACAAATCACAGATCTCGTAAAACGTTTTGTTTCAAGAAGTAAAAAGTACACAACATTTTCGCACTTTGTATTTGTAGGCCAACCACCTGAAATACCGAAAATGGTTAAAATAAAAGAACAATAAACAAATAAAGCAATTATTCATATTATTTCCGTTTACCTACCCCAAAAACATGTTTGCACTGAATATTTTTTTATGATGAAAATCTAACAGATAAATAATTTAGCATCACGGTATCGTACCGACCTTGGAGGATTACAAGTGCAAATACTGTCACGTCTGAAATATTCATTTTCAATAGCAATATAAGTGTTTTAAATTAAAAATTTAAATTTTCTACGCAAAGTGATTAGCAATATATTTCATTGTCGTACCAGATTTCCGGACATACGTTTTTCTGTCATTACGACTTTGATGCCTTTTTTAAAAAGAAGGGTAATATTGTAAATTATGGAAATCTTGGCAAATCCACCATATTGATTGCATGTAATTTTCCAGAATCATTTCTTTATGATGTGCGTATATTTAAGAGGGATTAAAAGTTTTAAAGACAGAACGTTCTAAACCAAGTTTTCTTAACACAACTTGTTTGCTAATAATGTGTTTGTTTCTGATAGATTTTAGTTTAAACATATTTTATTTCATAATTGTGTAGCTCTAGATTAGAATATTTTGGGAGTACAGACAGGGAAGGTACAAAAATAAATAAATAAATGAAACAGAGCAAAACAAACGTAGAATTAAAGTGAATTGTACTTCTTTCTAGAATGTTGCACCAGTCGCAGTTCTGGCTGCCTCATTTTGTATTTTTTTAATACAAAACAGACGCTAACGAGACGAAAAAAATATGCAGATATGTCACAGTGAGGAGAGAGGACACAAACGAAAACCTTACTTACATTTGCAACAAAGGTAACAACCTTGAATTCAGCAATAATAATACTTGTTTTTCTTTCTTGTATTGTCGATTAAAACCTAACTGATTATGAACTACAGTAAAATGATACATGAATAACTCATTATTATGCACTTTTTCGTGAATCATGAGTGCATTTGTCATCACAAAAGTTAACAAATGATTTGAAGAAAAAAATCTTTCTGATTCTTTGAATTGTTAACCTTGTAACTTTATGTAACAATATAACTACAAATAAGAAGAAAAATACTTGATCCGGAACCTTTAATATGGATCACATCCGGTTTGTGTCGGTGAAAACATTAGGTATGTTAAATCTTTTCAGGCGTTCATCGCCACGATCCTAAATTCTAGTAATTTACATTTGATTTGAAATAAATATACGAAACATTTAGGAACGATCCTTTTGCACTATGAAATGATTAATGTTTCCAAACCAATGACAGAGTAATTTAATGGTTGCATATACTCTCAAAGTAATATGATGTGCAAGAGCAAATACCGAGTCAATCACAAAGTCGAATGAACGAATAGAAGCAACTGATTGGCTAATATTGGGGATGACATAAATGGTAAAATTATGATCTGGATCCTGTTTTTATCGTCGGAAATGTATCAACATTTTATTAATTTCGACCAGATGGACAGTTCGAGAACAATGAGGATACGCTACCGTACGCTGATGCCGAAAATGAATGTCTCAAGTCCAGTGCGTCCATGCAGGGAGTGGCAACCTTTATAATACCAATGATAATTCCAGTAAACAGGACACACTGGATCAAGGATTTCAATGATACCAGTATCATCAACAGTTTGAGTAGGCTTTTAGTCCAAATGACATATACAAATTTCATCCGCGTGAATATATATATATATATATATATATATATATATATATATATATATATATATATATATATATATACACATTTATACATAGAGAGAGAGAGATAGATAGATAGATAGATAGATAGATAGATAGATATTCAGTCTTCATATGGTAGTATTACTTCCATAACACCTTATCTGTCTCAGATCAATATTAATTTTATGAGTAATATTTTATGTTTTAAATATTCACTCTTGGGTGATTTTTGTAGACGATAAGGTGCATTATCAATACAATTATAGCCAGTGTCCAATGAATAACGTGCTTCATACAGTTATTTCCAGCATCAAATGAATAACGTGATTCATGCAGTTATATCAAGTGTCCAATGAATAACGTGATTCATTGAGCTGTATCCAGTATCCACTGATTTATGTGATTCATTCAGCTGTAGCCAGTATCCACTGCATAACGTGGCTCATACAACTATTATCAGTGTCAGTTGAATCATGTATAATAAGTCATTTATAATAAGTCATGTATAACAAGATGAACATGTGTTTAAGTTATCTCATTGTATGCAGAGTTCCGATGCGTTGACTAAATACACAATTAGGTCCTCGCGTTTATTTCAATAGACGAATTCATATTACACATTACTGAGAATGCCAGCATACGGTATATAAAAATAAAGAAGAATAAAAAAAATATTTCTCTGTCGCATAGATGATATTAAGTGTCTTAGGACCTAGAAAGTCATCTCAGATATTCTACAAACATTTTTGCCGTATCTTGTGCAGGTCATGGACAGACGGTGACACAGATTTGTATCGGTATAGTGAAGATGGACCATGACAGTTTTGAATTCGGTACCACGTCATGTGATGAAAATCATACAGTTATATGTGATAAGAGTAAGTTTAATATTTTAAATAAGATTTAATGTTTTCAAAATATTGTTTGATTTAGGAATTATAAGGGAGTACCGTGGAAATACTGAATACTAGTGACACAGCGATTACTGGAAACCAAAATGAATAAGTCAAAACATAAATCACAAAGGCGCACATTCAAGACATGATACTATAGTATTCTCTTCAAAGATGAATTGCTAGATAGAGTTTGCCACTACGTATGTAATACTTTCTTGACAAGTGACAATTTACATTCATTACCTTCTTGTGAGCATGCCAGGAAAAAGCCGAAATTCCCAACAAAGGTATGTATCCGGCAGTAACCAATAACATCTATTGTGTTTTATCTAATACTCCCTTCAGAGACTGGTCAATATTCTTGGGGTTTCAATCTGAAGATAAACACGCACGCACACACATACACACATACACACAGACACATATACACATACAACTTTGGAACCTTGGATGATGAAACATGGCACAGACATCCATACCACCTAATATGAGTTGGTTTCTTACATCAAATTTAAAATAAAAAAAAACATTAACACATTTGTGTTAAACACAAGATATATTTTCCACCTTTGCAGCCGGTATCAATACCTCATTAACATTGGCAACCAGAGGTGAAATGGTGCCGAGACTTGGTGACTCGAAGTCTGGAATAGCTTCTAACCACGTTTTTCCTTGACGTTTTAAGGAGAGAAACAAAACACAGACACACACATATCTAACATGGATGATGTAATATTGCAAACACCTAACGTAGTTTTTTCATTTTTCATAGGTATAGACATAAATACTACTAAATACGAGTTGGATTCTTGCAGGAAAAGCGAAAAGGAAAATAGGTTAACTCACTTTAGCCTAAAACGGTTATATTTTCTTCCCTTGCAGGTGGCCTCCATACTGCATTTGCATTAACAACCAGAGATGAAATGATGCATCGGCTCGCTGATTTGAAGGCTTCTAACCAGCCGCAAGCTGATCGTACGTAAATGACACTTCAATGGGCAGTTAAAATTCGTACAACATAAAATATTCCGTTTACATCATGTCCGTGAATTTATTTCACCTTAGATTTTACAAGTTCTTGTGAACGAAAACAACAACTATTACAAATCCATTTAGTTCATGTACATTCTCGACTCACTTGGCTCACGTTTACTGTTCTGAAGAAAGGGCATATGTATAAGAGAAAACACTGCTATTTTACATTATTTCATAAATATACATCATTTAACTGTCGAAATATAAATGAGAGTTCTAAAATACATTTACCGTGCTATAACAATTTACTCAATAAACGTGTTGCTTTTTTTTTTTTGCTCAAAGGACAATAGCCTGAATCGTCACCTGCAGATATGCGTACATAAAGAGATTGTGCGATATGCATAAAATACACTACATTGTTAAGATTATTGAAGATGATTACAGTCATACGTCTGTGTTACGTGGAGATCCAGCAGGCATACGTCACGGGACATGCTCTTTTGAACTTAAGTTGGCCACACATGTGTCTTTCGCTAGCAACATTTCACGTCATTCAGCCAGTGGAAAATAAACTCAAATTGAATATAATTCATGTATCGTCATATTGAAGCTATTTGAATCATATAACTTACACATGAATGCGATGCATCTACAGACGGCATATATATCAAGTTGTCGGGGAGAAACGATAGAGATGTTTCAGTTATTATTGGCGAAGGAAACTTCGGCAAATGGACAAATTGATAATATATTAATCCATAGTAATACTTTGAAGGAGGTTTTCCGTTGTCGCAAAGGCTGAGATATTGAGATTTGCAGGTTTTCAAATTCTGAAACGAGCTAAACTGGATGTGTCCTGCAAAAATGCTGAAGAACAACAGCTAACACGTTTGCAAATGATTATATGAATGTTATATAAATGTATGTTACATGTACATGATCGAAGTTATATGAACATAACCGCATGATTGGAGTCAAGTACATCTGCAAGTAAAGTAAGGTCTGTGAGATCTGATATTTTGTATTATATGTTACATGTACTAAATGTTTGCAAACTTCTATTTCTGCATTTCAGGTTTGATATTCATCGTATTATACTCGACCTTATGGGTCTTACCCTTTGCCCTATCGATCGTCGCCATCGTGCAGTACCGGAAAAAACGTTTGACTAAAAGCATTGCGAAAAATAGTATATACAAGTCACGTCGTTTTGATGCAAAGTATGTCTTTCTGTCACCGTCTCTCTGTCCGTCTGTCTGTCTTATTCTCTCTCTCTCTCTCTCTCTCTCTCTCTCTCTCTCTCTCTTAAGTGCTTCACAGGCACAGCTGTTAATGGATTGAACTTGTGACTATATCTGTTTTACATGCCTCGTCATAATATAACATTCAAAATCAGTACGGTAAAATAGTAAACCACAACCCCACATATCTCTCTCGTGCATTTGGTATCTAACTGACGTCATTGTGGTTACGAATGGAAATGATTAAGAGGTAAAAATACGCATATATGTGAATGACATGTCGGTTCATTTATTACAGTGACAATGAAAGAATACACATGCTTATAATAAGCACCACACACGCTCTGATATGTATGGTAAAGACCTAATCACGCTGAACAAGCAATTACTTCGAATGGTTAGATAACAGATATACATATTTTAACATAATTAGTAATAGTATTTCTCCTCCTCATAATTGGAGATGCATAAACGTAACAAATAAAACAGATATTTTTAATAATAATCATTGCAAATTAGCATCAGATGCGGCTAATGAGGAAACAAATTACGTAAATTGGCGATTAAGGACCTGTTTTAGTAAAATGACGGAAAATTACAAATTTTTAGAAATATATTGTAGCGAATTAACATTCGAAGCAATACATTGGGGTTTCTTTCTTCTGCAATTCGCATTGGAATACAATGTTAAATTTAACCACCCAAACATGTTTTTGTATGAAGTCATCAAACACAAAAAACATCAGTAACACAGTCTCTCGTAATTATTCAAAATTGTCCAAAATTGTTCAAAATGTTATAGTTTAGGTAAGTAACGTATTGATTCGGATGAAAACATCACGAGAAGACTTTAGCAACATATTCCTAATTACAAATTTAGAACATCAATAAAACAGTCTCTTGTAAAATGTTAAAAGTTGATCCAAATGTTACTCCAAAACTTTAGTTAGGTAAGCAACGTTATGATTTAGATTAAAATGTCACCACAAGATTTCAGCAAAATATTTCTGATTCAGAAGTTAGACCAAACGATGATGATACATTTTCATTGCTGCCTTGTGAAATAGTTATAAAAATGAGTAGTATTGTTCTGTAAAAATTAATTTCATAAATCAAGGGATTGTTTCAAACTATGATTTAACACTGCTATAAACAAAGGACGTTGGAAACAAAATATAATTCCAACAAATTATACACTGCCTGTAAGAAGTCGTCAAAGACATACACAAGACGACGACTTGGGTAAAACTGTGTGGACAACAACACCATGGCAAATGCAGCTGAACATCATGTTAAAGACAAAGATCTCGAACGGAAAATGTTTTATTCATGCTATTATCCACAAAAGCAGATTTAAAAATAAACATTTCAAATTTTAAAATATTTTATAAATTACAATTTTATGCATTATGTTTATTTTTCAAATTTCCAAATTTTTAATAAAATCTGCAAACAACAACTCAACTAATCATTCAAGTAAAATGGCATGACCAACTGTGAAAAAAAGTGTCGATTTATAAACAAATCAAGCTGTCCATCGCCTTTCAAAGATGAGGATGTAACGATGTCATGAATTCCAGAGAATGCTGAGTTTTTGTTTGACTGCTCGAAGCACAAATGATTAGTAATATTTTAAATCGTTTTTAATGTTTAAAAAAGATTAGCATGAAGCAAATGTAGCAGGAATAGAAACACGTGAAGCAAGTGTATGTGCAAAAGACAGAGGAACGGGATTAGATTTAGGAAAAACTACCTTATGCTAAATTTGTCACAGACAGAGCAATAGTTCGTGAGTTTTCGGAATCATGCAGATAACTGTAATAACTGTCATAATTTTTGCACCTCTCTATTTAAACAACCATTTAAACTCTTACATAATCGTAAGTTATCTCTTACTCATTACGTCACTTGCATCACGTTGTAAAGCTATGCTCTGGATCTGCTAAATCTTCAACTATGCAATCTCCTAAACTTTCTACACTTTCCAACAGTTTATGCTATCTAAATTACAGTTGCAAGTTACGACTGTAAATATACTCCATATAAAGTTGTTTCCACTACCTTCTGCTGTCATAGGTTTCGGCGTTTCATATGTTTGACTAAACAACCATTAAATCTTACACAAAGCCTCTTAATTCTTCTTCTTTCCCATAACTGAACAAGCTTTGCGCCGCAGATGAAATATTTTCACCTTGAATCTGTTCGTTGAAATCATATACTAATGTCCCTGTTTCTTGTAGTTCTTGAACACATGATTGCTTTGTATTAATTGCTTGCATCACTATGTCAGAAGGAATTACTATTGGCTATCTTTGTGCAAGGGTAGGTTGAAAAGGGTGCTATGAATATATGCCCAGATTTTATCATTTGGATGTATGAATTTACTCCCATAGTATGTACAGGGTAATACATTAATTAAGCTACTTCCACCTTTATTTGGAATGCTCCTTTAATATTCGCATTTGCCTTTTGCTTTGCAATACAATGTTTCTCTCACTATTTACATGAACAAGAATAAGTTCGTAACGTCTAAAAGGAAAGGAATGACAACAGAAACCTCATCTCCCAATTGAATTTTACAATATCACTAGAAATAAAAATTCTACTATAACCAATTGAGCATAAAAATAACTGTTCAAATGTTAACAAAAAAGTATGCTACCAAATCAAGAAAACCTATAACAATGCCCCAGTGCAGTATCAACAACAATCTCTTTCCCATGTCATTATCTTAGAATTAAAAAGAAATTATAACGTAAATTTATATCAGTTGATAATATGAATAAATTTTAGATAGTGATACAAGAATATCACATAACCTTTAAAGGTTTTTCACACCTTATTGGTAGCTTTTCTAATGGAAGTTAACATTGCCTATATCGCACTAAGTGCCTGGTTGATGAGACTTAAAAAGAAACATTTTATTGAATCACCTGCTAAAAAGAACACATACAATCGTCATGTATGTTTTGTAATCGATTGTTTTCTTACTTAAAACAATTAATTACAACAAATGCAGTTTAACTGGAGTGTTTGATTGTTAATATTTAGGTCATTAAGAGAAAGAAAAGAAGTGGACTATATGATAATGAATGTTACACAAAAGAACAATAATGATGGCAGTTTCGAATGACCCCAGCTCTTTCCTGTGTTATTTTACACAATCTCCTGGGTAATAACATTGACAATTTCAAACAATGCCACCTCTTTCCTGTTTTATGTTACTTGGGTTTTCGCTGGCAGTTTTGCATTTTTTTAAACAATATGCTTTCACTATCGCTGTTCTGTCTCATATATGTCAATCGAAACACAAGGAATAATGCTATCTCCATTTAAATCATTATGGTTCATACCTTCATGTTTTGTAATTCAGTCACATACAGTACAAATGACGTGGCATTACACAAATCATTATAAATCTTGTTAAATGATTTTAATTCTTTTAAAGATTTTAATTTTCTAAATTATTATGTTTCGGGAATTTGTATTCTTGATGTATTATATTGGTGTAAAGATTACCTGAAAGAGAGTGCAGACTATTTCGCGACAACTATGCAAGTCATTTTTACGTTTACCTTATATGCTTGTTGCAAATTAAGGTAGAGAGAACAAACATATAAATGTATAAAGTCCTTCATGCAGCGTGATTACCAATTTGATCATATTGCTAAAGAAAGTGAGAAATGAAGGTAGGGTTATTTTCAAAGTTATAATGACTAAATTTTTGCATTATTCACAGTATCTCATGTTGCAATTTACAACTCAATCCACAGTTCAATTGCATGATCATGCTTACCTCGATTGACAGAGTGAACAGGTTATGCGTTTAGTAAAGATTAAAATTCCTTATAGTCTCTCATTGTCACAAGCATACATCAGCAGATATCAAGTGTGCTTCACATATCGCTTTATATAATTATTAGATCAGCAGATATCAAATGTGCTTCACATATCGCTTTATATAATTATTTAGAGCATCATTTTTTCTTAATGATTGGTGTTGGATTTAAAGAAACAAAATGCTATCAATAATATTAAGACCTCTTCAAATACCCCTAGTGGTACCATGTGCATATAATAATAGCGCTAGCATCTAATTCGACTGCATACGCAATTCGTAAAATATTAACTCGAGGCAATAACAAACATCCATCAACAAAGTAGGGTTTACATTTTTATAGATTTCCAATGTGATGAACGTACCCAATAAAGGATGAAGTAGTAAAAAGTTATTGTCCTGTTATAGGTGTGTGTGTGTGTGTGTGTGTGTGTGTGTGTGTGTGATTTGGATTTTTAACGTAGCTTAACAATGTCTCGGTCATATAGCTACGATGTCTGCAGTGTAGCAGTTTCTAATGATGTCTAGCTCTGGGGCATCATGCCGCAGACATGTAGCATGATGTCCCACCCAGTCACATCATCCTGAAACCAGGCCTACCAGTCCTAACACTAACCTCTTAATGCTGAGCGCCAAGCGAGCTGTTAGTAATAATTTTGTAAGTCTTTGGTATGATTCGGCCGGGGATCAAACCCACGACCTCCCGCATCCAAGGCGGAAGCTCTAACCACTAGGCCACCAGAGCGGTTGTCGTGTCCTGTTATATGTAGTTTGGACTACCTTGCCGTTTTTATATTTAAGTGTTCAACTATATGTTCCTGGTACTATAAGAACCAAAATGTTATAAAAGTTGTATATTTTTGCAAATGACTTTTGACAGCAAAGATTACGCTTACGGTAATGTAGAAAAGAAATACTAAGTAATTAGATAATTTATGATTTCCCAGAAATCACATTTTAAAGTTTGGTTTTAGAAATTTAGAAAGGATCGAAAAGTTATGAAGCCTAGAACCTAGGCTTGGCTTAATGTACATTCATAACATTACATGATATATGGAAAATACACCACTGAAACGTTTCGCCGTAGTTATCTTTTAAGATCTTTTCAAAAATTGCAATATTTTGGAGCAGCAAATTCATTTCTCTGTTCACTCTTTCAGGCGAAAACAAGATCGAGAAACGCTACCCCGAGACCATTTTCTGCGGTGGAATAATGAATCAGAGAGCAAATCGACGCCTTGTAACGGCTACAAGATCGAGGACAGCACAGAAGGTCAAGGGAATAATCCAAGAGACGTCAGTGATGACGACCGTTACGATAATTTCGATCCGCAACTTGGGTTGTATGAGAATCCTATTGCCGCTAACAATTCTACATCTCGCTGTCATATTCAAGGACACGCACTATTGAGAAAGCATGCCCCTCTTTGTAACGAGCGTTACGATTATATCGATCCGCAACTTGGGTTGTACGAAAATCCCATTAACACTAACAATTCCACAACACGCTTTCATATCCAAGGACACGAGCTATTGGCAAAGCATGCCGCTCTTTGCAATGAAGCAAAGTCCAGCAAAAAATGAGAAAAGCTTGTTTCCCGCTAGAGAAACTCTTGACCCTCAAAAATACATGTCGATGCATAATAATGAAAGAGACAGCACGATTGTTTTGGACACAGAGAACACAAATCTTTACGAGAGCTTCAACCGGGTCGATATTGGAATGTCAATACGATAATATCTGATTCTGAATATATCCGTAACTTTAAAAATCCTAAGAAACATTATCTGCCTACTACTTATGTGTACAAAATATTCAGATCTTCTCAATAAAACTATCTGAGAAAGACTGGCATTATATTATTTTATTATGGAGTGCGTCTGTGTGTGTGTATATTATATCCCCGACTTGGTTCATTCCTCTGTTGGGTATGTGAGTGTTGTCAAGATGGTTTGCAGATTATTTTCAGTCGGGGACACATTAAAATCACCTAACATACATAATAATAAAAAATTCTCTGTGTAAAATTAACAAATAATTTAGTTCCTTAGAATACAGTTGAAAAATGTAAAAAGAACTTACGGTTTTGCGAATTAAACCACCAAATATATATATATATATATATATATATATATATATATATATATATATATATATATATATATATATATATATATATATATATATGTAATACGGTGTCGTTAATGTAATTGTTATATATTTAAATTTGCAGAGTCATATGCAAGTAAATTAACACACTGTTATTTCTCTACAGAAAATTTGATAATACCTCTTGTCATTGGCAAGTAAAAAGCAAAAGGAGTGAGAATACAGTATCCTTTTGTGGAACTTATTTTATTCAATTTTTTTATTTTTCCTTTTGCTAAATAGCTGGACTAAATCATGTAACTTGGTTGTCAAGTACTACTTCTACTACAAAATAATAACAATAATAATAATAATAATAATAATAATAATACATGTGAAATAATCATGATGATAATACTACCAATGATAATGCTAACGATAATGCTGTTCGGTTCATAATCCCTAATTTTGTCATAATGGAAACTTGAGAGCAATGACTTCCTTCAGAGGTCACCTATATACAAAGGCCATTTATGCCTTTTGCATTGCAGCCGAACTTTGTCCTAAAAGGCAAACATTTTGTAACACAACGTACACACACACACACACACACAGGGTAGGTATGGGTACAACGTTGTATGCAGCGACGCATGTTTTTTAGGTCAAGATTGCACACAAGTGCATTCACATTGGAGAACATCTGCAATATTCGCCGTTTTCAAAACGACATAATATGTTTGCGGACGTCGTGTAGGGATTACTTACCTCGGGAACTGAAGGTTTATCAACAGAAGTGTTCCAATAAGCATTTTCAATTTAATTGTGTGCAAAGTTTATGTTAAAACATATTTACAATGACGTTTCCTTAGTTCAAATTGCAATAAAGGCATAAAACAGAATTAAAAGAGCAAGTCATCACAGCAGATATAGTAAATGACTCTTCTGTATGGAACTATTTGGTTAGACTTTTAGCCTGCAGAGGCGCTCACATAGTGGGTGATGGTGCTGTGTAAGATACACTTAAAATAAAACCTTTACTAAAAGTCATCCGACTTGCCACACCTGTTGTGGACAAAAATGGCTTACTTAACGTATTATGGATTATGACGCTATTCAGATCATCGTTATCATCTCGTGTAAATGTATTTGTATGTAGAAACATTAACCACATATCAGTGCAACAGCTTGACATACTGAATAAATAGCAATTCACAAATGGATATTGCATGACTGTGTTTAATACCCTTGCAGCAGTAAAGGATGTATTTTGTTTATGCCAGATATTCATAATCCTTTAACCGATTTTGGTGTCAATAATATTGTTTACAATTGTTGCTTTCAGGAACGGGGAATGAAAAATATGTACTAGTTTTAATTGTGGAAACTATGCAGTCAGGTTTTTGCACACACACACACACACACACACACAGATAATTGAACCACTAAACAAGTAATATAAGTAAATATCCGTACGACATATTGATTACTATTCTCTCTGCGGGACTACCAAGAGCGTAGGCATAGATATGTTGTTGCATGGTGGACCCTGCCAATCGACTGTAGTTGTGGAAGTTCAGAGTTATGGCCCATAACGACATACAATTGTACAATAACGGAAAGCAAAGTGTATGTGTTGTGTTTTATCTCAATATTCCATTATCATGTCCTCCAATTAATTCTTTGGACTTTGTCTCAAAAAGAAGTCGTAAGGGCTGATTTCACATACCGTACGAAACTTTCCAATCCTACTGGCGTATACCAATCGATAATTTGTCTGCAAAAAGGTGAAGAACATAGCTTTGAAGTTTCATGGTGACACGTACTATTTGCACGTTTCTATATTATCGGACACATCATGCCGGAGTGATCTGTGTACTCTGGAAGCTTTTGTAAAGTAATGAGCTCTATGGCCACAGCCAAACCTCCATATTAAGAGATGAAAGATTTGCATTAAGAAGTAAGGTGTCTCCAGCCAAATTCGACTGCAGATATGGGTCGAAGCTGTTCAATGTTGACCAGTTTTTATCCCTGGATAGGGACTGTACTCGAATCAGAGAGAAATTATAACTCATATGAACTTCAACTCCCGAAAAATGCTGATTCTGTAAAAGTAATGCACAAACTGCTAACAATGAAATTGTGAAATATGAATCACGTTTAAACATTATTCAATATCAACTTCTAATCTGAATCATAACAGATTTTGATATCAACACAAATTTCATTAGAATCACTTGAGAACGAATCTGGGTTTATGGGTTTCGTATGTCATTAAATTTGGATATGTCTGCCAGTGAAAACATTAGAAACATTTTTCTATGAAAATCTCTGCACATTAAAAATTTACACATCTATGCCCATCGCTTATGCACGCGATAAAACAAGATGAATTAAACACGTACAACAAGTACATGTTATTTGATTGACTGGGCTGATTACGTGTAAATTTAACAAATATTATCATTTATTGTTGTCTCAATTACAGTACATCCTGCGAAAGCGGTGAGCTGTATTAAAGGTCGGGTACATAGAACTTGAATTTGAATATTACTCAGTGCACTGAGAAAGTACATACATACATACATACATACATACATACATACATACATACATACATACATACATACATACATACATACATACATACATACATACACACATACATACATACATACACATTTTGCTGTTACATCGTGTATATGACTATTCCAGGACTATATTAAACTTCAATAAAGATCGTGAAAATATGGGCCTACTTTTACAGGTTCGTACATATTGGAGTCCTTAATAGAAAAAGAGGCTAATCAATGACTCAGTTCCTCAACCTCATCTCTCTTTCACCCTCTTATATCGTAATTCACAAGAATTTCTCGTGTTAAAATTAGGAACAAACTGGTCAATAAGCTATCATAGTGCTTAAATTTGAGTCACGCTTCAACAACTTTTAGAATGGCAGCAACTGTGGTTGTGATCTATATGCGTATTTTCGTCGTTTTGAAAATGCTTTAAAACATTGCGATCAAAATTATAAGTCTTCAATCCCGACCTAAATCAATAAATATTATCAAACTTGCTCTGAGGGCAGAATCTACTTTACTATTGCTTGAGAAACATGCTGTACCATGGACGCGGTTTTAAATATAGAAATGGAAGGCTCTGTTTTTTCTCAATAAAGGCATATAAAATGAAACTATCGCATGCAGGATTTGCAAAGAGCAACTGGCAGCGTTAATCGTTTTATGGTTTCATAAGGAAAGATACATAAACAAACATGTTTTCTTTTAACTTTGTCAATATTATGCCACTTGGGAACTAGACGATTGCAAGGATGATTATATTTTTATTCTCTAAAATCGATTTGCGTAATTTCTACGATGTTGAGAGGGTATTCTTTCATAAAAGAGTTTTGAAGATGAGAGTAGAAATACACTGAAATGTGTAATTACGCTGGAATCAAAGACAATACTATACAAAGACGGCAAGTGAAAGAGATTTCCTCTTTTTCTTCTCCGTTTAACGTGGTATAAACTGTTTGTTGCCAAAACACAGCTTGCATAACCCTATATGGCCTAATTTGAATTAACTGTTTTAGCTGTCATTCGGCAGCTAACAATTTAACCATCACAAGCACAGAACACGATTCGCCAAGTCTAATCTTTACTTCCTTTTTTTACGTTCTCTATTCCCAATTTAATGCGTTTCTTACCACGTTTGTTTCAGCGCAAAAAAATGGATTGTTGTATAATATCTACACGACCAATCCAGATTACCTTCTGCAGATTTTTGACTATGAGACGGACACACAGTAAATGCAACACATTTTCTTGGACGTTTTCTGAAAAGCACGGTATAATGAGATACAAATAAAATTGATTAGAATGAATAAGAAACTTTGCATGTTTTAAGAGAAACACCGCAGAAAAACAAGGAAATCTACTGTCATTTGCGTTTCAAACAATTATCTCCCATTAGATAAAATCATAATTATGTACATTTTCAAACTATTTCCGTGATTTGTTTTCTTTTTAAGTTTGTTTCTTTTTAAATACGCGAATCACCAACTCACGGATTTCCGTAAATCACGAATCTTTTGTTTTGATTTATTCATTTTAACATGTATTGTCGGGAATATTTGACAATTCTAGATCTGTATTGTTTTCAATACAGACCAAAATCCTTGGGAAATGAATATTATTTGTTTCTATTCCATAACGCTTACATTGAATCATGTCATTGATAATTTATCTGAGCCTATAATACAAAGTAGAAATTTTTATTTTAATTTGACTCCACAACTCACTTGTATCAGTAGTGGCAATAGCAGTAGTAGTAGTAGTGTCCTTTCAAGTGAACAGGCAAGATATTGTCACGGTACTCACATAGATTGTGTGCTGAAAGAAATATTTTCAGTAATATAACAAGCATTATAAGCTCCAAATGTTATGCATTTACGTTGATCATCTTCCAGTCTCAAATTTGTACATTTGTCCGTTTACATGTCCGTCAGTACCTATCTCTCTCTCTCTCCTAGCAACTTAGAATATTTATTTTATTCAAGCAGATTCTTTATTTAATGCAATTAGGGTTAAAAAAATATTGACAAATAGGTAGTTATACAAACACTGAAAAATAATCAAGGCTATTGCGAAGATTTAAAAAAACTGCCATGAAACAAGTATGTTAGAATGCGTAGATGCAATGTGATTTGTCTTTAAACTCTTCAGCAATGTCATACATCATCCGTCAAGACGTGACGTACATGATGAGAATGACATCAGTAATGTCCGGTTTTCGTATCTTCGTATTTTGTTGCGTAATAAAGAGCGCAGTAAAGAAATTAAACAAATATAGAGACGAAACTAAACAAAAATTGAAAATGTTCCAATAGCAAAATGTGACTTAAAAACCCTGTTGTTGTAATTTGTGCCATGCTGAGAAGAAAATGATGAATTATATAGAAAAACTCATAAATCTATATGTGAATCAGACAAGGAGTAAGGAAGCTGAATGTATATGATCGAATAGTCCAATATCTTGGGTATAATAGGCACTTTATATTACAGAAGATAGAAGTTCAGACCAGAGTCAGATCCACAATTTTTTCGGGGGGTGGGTGGGTTGTGGAGTAAGAGGTGGATCAGGAGTCTGAGGAGTAGGAGCACTTGGCAAGGGCCCTTGATTGCAAAGCCCCAAGATGCACCTGTATATTGAGCGTTTCAAAGGTATCATTTTAACTATTTCAATAAAAGAAAAATTAAATGAGTAGTTTTTTTCTCGCAGAATTTTAATGGAGCTTGATGGTTTGAGTTAATGAGGTGGGAACAGACAGAGAGGTATAAGCGTAGATACGCACGCGTGAAATTTGAAAACACTCAGCATAAAGATATTCCAAAACAGAGCATAAAGTACCATTCGTATCACGGAGAACAATCAGTTCAGTTGTTTTTAGTATGTTTATTACCTTGAGGTTAGTTTAAACATACAAGCAATGTGTTAACTATTATCATAATATTTAAACTTTTTTGAAAAGACAAATTAAAGTTGTGAAATTCTATAAAAAAATTAGATTGTGTCACTGTCATTTGAAAGAAAATTACCTAAAGAGAGAGAGAGAGATTATGACAGTATTATATGCGTGCATATATGTGTGTGTGTGTGTGTGTGTGTGTGTGTGTGTGTGTGTGTGTGTGTGTGCCAACATTTTAAGCTAATGAAGCTCTTCGTAAGGGGAAGAAACAGTTTACATCCACAAAACAAACATAAAACACAAAAGTAAAGCGATATTTTTGTCTCTCACATGTTTGAATGACAAGGAGGAAATCTTCCCACATGATATAAAGAGATGGAAAGAAGAAAATCGGTCTTTAGATGGGTAATCTAAATGTCTCTTTTAGGCTCCAGTCAACGCAACAAAGTTGCATAACAGAAATCAAAGAAAGGATCATCGTGCTTATCTCACAGTTAATCTAGGTGTTAGGAGCTAATTCCAGCTTGGGGATAAAGGACAGAAACCATGCGTGCCTAATAATCATCGCCATGTGTAAAATTTACAACAGAAATTATATTCTGGTAAAATTATGCATGGAAGTACTAAAGTAAATGATTTAAGAGAATAGTGCTGCGAGATATACTACTACTACTACTACTAATAATAATAATCATAAATTTAAACAGTTATTTGAGTAAATAGTATTGAAAAATTGTGTACCATTTGATAAAACTGATGCCAGTTAGACTTTTTCTTTAAGCCGATCTACCTGTGAGTTTTCACTTGTAGCATCCAATATTGCCTCTTTCGTATGCGTTCTATATCCGTCCACCTGAATTAGATTCAGTTAGTAGTTTCTCGATGGACTCGCATGAATCCATAGTCGAGTTGTCGCGGTGGACAAGTTTCGCATAGATTTTGTTGCGAATGACGTTCTAGTGGTTATCCATTTTCTTTTTCTACATCAACACTTTCCCAAGTATGAAGAGTTCCAAAGGTTTTACATGTTAGAAGACTGATTAACTTTCTAGTTTCACACGCTAACTTCTGATTGTTCATGATGCTAACCCCTGTCGTCGAATTTCTGAACGATTTAGTTTCTGGGTTTTTGTGCACATTAGGAAGTCTTGATTTTATATCGGTATGTACCTGAATATGTGCTCTTGTTGGATGCTACTGTGGCACGCACCAGATGGACCTTCAGAGTTTTAAGTCCACCGTACGCAACCATAGAAACTTCTTGATATATCTATTCAGACGTTCGGAGGATTCGATATATTGCCAGTGCTTTGGAGTGATCTGTTGCAAATTGGGGTTTAGGTGGGGGGGGGGAGTAACACTTTTTTGGTTTTCTTGGTTTTATATTTCTTAAGGAATCTTCTTTCGAAGAGTTGTAGTTTTGTTAAAACTCTCCTCACTGTAACTCCATCTCTATGTTCTCCCTCAGAGGAACCCCTTGATCTCTTGGTGACCCTTTCCAAAGCTAGCTGATTTACAGAATATGCGTTTAGTTCCAGTTCACATACCATAAAGAAAATTTTATATACACACGTATACATACAAACATATATATACATATGCAAACGCGCACACATATTGTTTCACCTTTCACGCCGAAGCATCCAAGAAATATTGTTGGAATTCTCCCTTTCGATATGCTAGTATTAATTTTTCTAAGATACTATATCACAGGTAGACCCTTGCCAAACGATATGTATTAGATTACATATGTTTTTACTAGTTGATGGGGTGATCAAAGTTCTGAATGGAGAGTAAATAAAGCATTCTATGAAGCTTTTACATGTTTGAACAATAACCATTTACTGTTCCACATGAATAGATTATAGAGTAGGGATTTGCCTTTAATTCATGATGAAGTGTTTGTCTTGGATATATATTTCTTGATAAAACTACATGTGGAACAAATGTTTAAACGAGGAGAAATGAATGATTGTTCGTCGTTGTGACTTTTTTCCATTTGTGCTATAGAAGGCATTTATTTGAAAGCTAACAACACCCATATCTTACAAGACATACGAGGCCGTAATTCTGGTTCATTGGGCATTGGGACACCTAATGCTATATTTATGACAAATAAAGACCTTTTTACTCTCCATTTACTAAGTTTCAAATCACCTGTTGCTTATGATTAATTCCAACGAGTACAACTTTCTCGATCTTGCGAGTATAAATTGTGTTCTCTCTCTCTCTCTCTCTCTCTCTCTCTCTCTCTGCGTGGACTTTCAGCAACAGTTACTCCGTCTTAGGCATCATTGTTACAAAGGTGGCTGCAGTTGTTCTTCGTCTCATGAATGAGAAGTTTGCATAGAATCTGGATCGATGGACAATTCTAAAGCAAAATTACTTCATTGCCGGCAAACGAACTATTCGTTCACATTGTCATTAACCGAAGCTCTAGTCAGCATCCCGTAGTGTATATATGGTGTGTGTGTGTGTGTGTGTGTGTGTGTGTGTGTGATTTTGACTTTTAATCTACCTTTAACAATTTCTCAGTCATATCACTACGAGGACTGCATTATGGCAGTTGATAGTGCTGTCTAGCACTGAGGAATCCTGCCGCAGACGTCTGGCATCATGTCCCACCTAGTCTTACCACTAACCTCTTAATGATGAGTGCCAATCGAGGCAGATACTAATACCATTTTTTAATAAGTCTTTGGTATGACTCGGCCGGGATTTGAACCCGCGACCTATTGCATCCCAAGCGAACGCTTTAACCATTTAGACCACCGGATAGGTCTGTGTGCGTTTGGCATTGTATCTTTATGGTATCCTTATCAGCAAGACAGACAAACAGACGTGTTGAGCAGTTAGTTCGATTTTTGAGGTGAAATGAATGTGGTCCAACATGGGCCGTAGCACTAAACAGACAAAGGGCCGTGAGGATTACAGTGTCTAACCTCAAGAAATGGCTGTGAGGATTGCAGTGTCTAACCTCAAGAAATGGCTGTGAGGAGTACGGTATCTAACTTCAAGAAATGGCTGTGAGGATTACAGTGTCTAACCTTAGGAAATGGAGGAAGAGCAAGATGTTACATTTGTTCCATAGTATAGGTATAACGATTAATAATGACTTTGGCGTCTTTGCCAAAGTAAATGTGTTATAATATTTAGCATCAGAAGCCTATGCATATTTTCTATTACAACAACAACAACAACAACAACAACGGCAACAGCTACTACTACTACTACTACTACTACTTCTGCTACTACTACTAATAATAATAATGATAATAATAATAATAATAATAATAATAATAATTGCATAAACAGGTATTAAATATATAATACGTTTTTTGCTTCAATTGGACGAGCATAAAAACAAGACAAATAATGCGATGACTGAAATAGGAGAGGGGCATCCTTACAGCAACAATAATGAAATTGATAAACATATGTTGGCTTTGAAGAAATATATCTCGGCGATACTAAATAACTTGGATTTCCATCTTCCATGCATAATAAATATGTGATTCGGTTTCTTGTTTGCATGCTGGTAAGAAAAAGTAAACGACAACACTGATGAACATTACGCCTTATATTTCATGAATTCAAAATATTAGAATAGCAGAAAAGATATATATGTATTGGGGGTCGTCTGTGCGAACTTCTCTATTATTAAAATGAGAAATGTGTGCTATAGCCTATGAAGGACCCTTTGTTGCACCTATGCGCAACTTCCGGTCACCCCGACAGGCCTAATTTTTATACCTAATGTATAATGGATCATAAAATGAAATCAAATTTGTTCTGTAGTGGTGTATTACAATTCTCATTTCCTAAGTGCCTTCGTGATAACTGTTATTGATCTTTTATTTACGTTTGCAGAGGAACCCTATGAGGAAATCACAGCTTAGAAATAGCCAATTGTAATCTCACTCAGAAAGGTTGTTTTCTAAAAGAAACCTTGCTCTAAAGGTTTTACACAGCTCATAGATTTTTTTTAATGAGTTGGTTGCCAAGTACAAGAGGTTTAGAAGTCATAAAGGAAAATAATTAAGTTGTCGACAGAGCAGCGAGCATTATTACTATTAGAATCTACTTTTAGAAGTACATAATTTCAAGGTTTCATGATTTACAATATAATTTCCTATCAACCTGCAGCTGTCCGTATTTGATCCATAATGAATTGTGCTGAATATGTATCAAACATTCCCAGTGATAGAGAACATTAATACAATCTACCGACCACAGCACGATTATTTATTCGGCAATTGTAGAAAGGTTTCGGGTTGAAAGGATATCATGACATTTGTTTCCTGCATTGTCATATCTGTCATGTCATCTTATGTTATTTGCTTTAAGCAAATGCTGGAAGGTATTATCAGGTTTCTTATGTACCATATCCACTTTATATGTCTGGGAGTTTGATAAGCTGTTGAAGCTACAATGTTGATTTCAGTATTCACAGTTTTCCTTCAGTTTCAACTGGCTAGTGTGTATTCCGAAACAACAACTGGTAAGCAAGATCTCTATGTATGTATGTATGTATGTATGTATGTATGTAAGTATGTATGTATGTATGTATGTATGTATGTATGTATGTATGTATGTATGTATGTATGTTATTTACATAATTATGTATTATAAAATAAAAGTTGAATCTTCGGTTTATTCACAAAATGTCACTATTAAAAGACACTTGTTTCATTGGCATTTCCTACATAGTCCAATTTTTAAAACTATAATACCAGCGTGATGTGAGTGGAGTGGTGGTGGATAGTGTTTTAGAAAGGAAGAATACAAATAATCGCACTAAAAATTCATATACCATAATATTATTTGTATTTCATAATGTCTTTAAATAAGAGAGTTGCAAACTCTGTTTTAAACATTTCAAATAAGTGCAAGCTGCGCAGTACTAAAATAACCTTAATGCAATGCATATATTAGTATACCGTTAGTTACCGACCACTTTGGTGGCACAAAAATGGTTTTAACAGCTGCCTCGCTCAGGGCTCAGCAGTTAGAGGTTAGTGTTAGGATTGGTCGGCCTGGTGTGAAGATTATGTGCCTGGGTGGGACATCATGGTACATGTCTGCGGCATGATACCCCAGTGCTAGACATGACTATAAACTGTCACACTGCAGACATCGTAGCGATATGACTTAACAATTGTTAAAGCTACGTTAAAATTCCAAATACACACATTATTAGTTATACAAATTAACAGACCATTGATATAGGTGCATATATTATGCATTGTTTTTTTTAAATACTCAGAGCCGCAGGGAATGACGGGTATGTGCACCCAATCTTAACACCTACCAATTAATTTATAATGGGAATTTGTCGAGCTGCAGTACCTATCTCCTTTTTCAAATCTCAGCGAACTATTTACCTTTTTTAGTGCATCCAGTGAGCCAAATCAGAAAAACTTGTAACATTAATATGGATTATCTTTCCTTTGTGTTCACTTCACGTGCATCAGACGGTACATACGAACTCTCGGATGAGTGTACAGCGTAAGATGAACTTTCGAAAATCTAATCAAATCTAACGGATTTTATTCTGTATTATGACATACGATTTTTAACTTCTGATTGGATCTTAATGTACCTCTTTTACGAAGGAAACGAAACATTGTTCACCCGATTGTCTAACCAACTATCATGGATAACAGCACGAGAAACTTGTAACAACATGTCATACGCCATTTTTCCCGGCATGCGAGCTGCACGTGCTCTTGGAAAGATGCATGTTGGAGAATTCGCCTGGATTGATGGAAAGGAATACACTTTCTGCTATGAAAAAAGTAAGCTAAACACTTTGTTTTATTTTTGTCATACCCTACCTAGCAAAAGTTGGTGGGATTCGTAAATACTTGTTCCGTTTGTTTCCTCGTCTGTCCGTCACACTGTATTCCCAAGGTATAGATCCAAGATCATTCAACATCTATTCATGGATCAAGCTAAACATCTCAAAATTGTAGTTGCTGAAGCTAACAAAAAATAATGTGGCAGAATACATCCAGTGTTCTCTTAGTACTCGATAAGGCTGTATGTTAAATCAACATTTTTGTAATCTCTATGTACTTTCACATTTATATTTGTTCAAAATTAATGGTTGTACGGCATACAAATTAAGCCAAACACAATCCACATATTTGTTATAACGTATGCCGATGGCATTTCTCAAAACTGTTGACTGTATAATAAGCTCTAAACAAAATAATTAAATTTCATGAAATCTAAAATTGCAGAATAAAAGGAAATCTGACTCAAGCATAATCAATAGTTTAAGACAACTGAGCACATAAAAACGATGAAATGTTATGCTACAATAAGGACATTACTGAATTTATTTTAATATGTAGATATTATTTACAGCCACATTAAAAAAGTCAGAAATTAGCAAAGGAAATTAAACTGCTGAAACATGTGCGGGTAATATGTAAATGTCTTGATTTTAAAATATTGTTCTTTGTTTTTGACCGTATGTTTATAAATCAACATTATTTAAATACATTTGAAATAATGGATGTGAGTATATTCATTACATTAAATACTTTAAATGTATACAAATATTTTATTGTATAAATATATTTTTAAACAAACATGTTTCAAACTTCCTCTCTTTGGTCAGTGATTTATACAATCATGTATACCATGTTTTATACGATCATTTATACCAAGTTTTGTTTGTAAACATGGATGATCCTTTAAAGCCAAATGCATGATATCAACTGCTGACATCACCTGGTGAATATGGGTAGGATGGCTTTGCGGTGTTTACAGGGTGTAAAAACCATGTAATCACCTACATCTTGATGTGACTAGACATCATAGCATCCCAGTGTGACATCACCTACTCGCTGATGTACAAGACCTTACCAATTCCTAGTCTGAGTAGAAGATTCTTCATATGATTTGGCAAAGCTATCCTACCACAGATCATTCTCAAGGTACATAAAGCGGGATGATGAAAAAAAAAGACTTTCGGTGAAAGACGAGGATAAAGATAAGAAAGATTTTTAAAAGAGAAATTGTCAATTAAATTGTGTCAGACATTGTGTAGAATGCTAAGAATAGCTTGGGAGTAGAGACAGGGGAGGTACAAAAATAAATAAATAAATGAAACAGAACCAAAAAAAACCCGTAGAATTAAAGTGAATTGTACTTCTTTCTAGAATGATTCGTTGTTCTAGGTCGAGCATTAATTAATTTGAAAGTTTCGTTTACCCCTCCCCCACCCCCATAAACGTGCATGGGGACATAAGTGTCACGAGTATTTAGTATGCTTTTGAAGTTGTTAATGGAGTCGGTTTCATGAGTCTCAATAGGTAATGTATTCCATTATGGAACGGACGAAGGAAAAAAAACGAGATTAATAAATACTTGTTTTAACCTTTACTAATTAAAAATTGTTTACATGTCATTATAAATAATTTAACTACCATACTTTTTTGTTACACCAGTCGATGTTCTGGCTGCCTCATTTCGTATTTTTTTTAATACAAAACAGACGCTAATGAGACGAAAAAAATATGCAGATATGTCACAGTCAGGAGAGAGGACACAAACGAAAACCTTACTTACATTTGCAACAAAGGTAACAACCTTGAATACAGCGATAATGATACTTGAAACAATGTTTTCTTTTTTGCATTGTCGATTTAAAAATAATGGATTAAGAACTACAGCAAAAGGAGACATGAATAACTCGTCATTATGTAAGTTTTCGTGAATCATGAGTAAATTTTTCACCACAGAAGTTAACAAATGATTTGAAGAAAAAATTTTTTTCTGATTCTTTGAATTGTTAACCTTGTAACTTTATGTAACAATATAACTACAAATGAGAAGAAAAATACTTGATCCGGAACCTTTAATATGGATCACATCCGGTTTGTGTCGGTGAAAACATTAGGTATGTTAAATCTTTTCAGGCGTTCATCGCCACGATCCTAAATTCTAGTAATTTACATTTGATTTGAAATAAATATACGAAACATTTAGGAACGATCCTTTTGCACTATGAAATGATTACTGTTTCGAAACCAATGACAGCGTAATTTAAGGGTTGCATATACTCTCAAGGTAATATGATGTGCAAGAACAAATACCGAGTCAATCACAAAGTCGAATGAACGAATAGAAGCAACTGATTGGCTAATATTGGGGATGACATAAATGGTAAAATTATGATCTGGATCCTGTTTTTATCGTCGGAAATGTATCAACATTTTATTAATTTCGATCAGATGGACAGTTCGAGAAGAATGAGGAAATGCTACCGTACGCTGATGCCGAAAATAAATGTCTCAAGTCCAGTGCGTCCATGCAGGGAGTGGAAGCCTTTATAATACCAATGATAATTCCAGTAAACAGGACATACTGGATCAAGGATTTCAATGATATCAGTATTATCAACAAATTGAGTATGCTTTTAGTCCAAATGACATATATAAATTTTGAACCGCGTGAATATATATATATATATATATATATATATATATATATATATATATATATATATATATATATATATATATATATATATATATATATATATATATATTCAGTCTTCATATGGTAGTATAATTCTCATAACACTTTATCTCTCTCAGATCAAAATTAATTGTATACGTATGTTTTAAATATCCACTCTTGAGTGATTTTTGTAGACGATAAGGTGCATGATCAGTACAACTATAGCCAGTGTCCAATGAATAACGTGCTTTATACAGTTATTTCCAGCATGAAATGAATAACTTGATTCAATGAGTTATAGCAAGTGTCCAATGAATAACGTGATTCATTGAGCTGTATCCAGTGTCTACTGATTTATGTGATTCATTCAGTTATAGCCAGCATCCACTGCATAACGTGGCTCATACAACTATCATTGTCAGTTGAATCATGTATAAAAAGTCATGTAAAATAAGTCATGTATAATAGGCTGCACATGTTTTAAGAAGTTATCTCATTGTATCCAGAGTTCCGATGCGTTTACTAAATATACAATTATGTCCTCGCATTTATTTCAATAGACGAATTCATATTACACATTACTGAGAATGCCAGCATCCGGTATAAAAAAAACAGAAGAATAAAAAAAAATATTTCTCTGTCGCATAGATGATATTAAGTGTCTTAGGACCTAGAAAGTCATGTCAGATATTCTACAAACATTTTTATCATGTGCAGGTCATGGACAGACGGTGACACAGATTTGTATCGGTATAGTGAAGATGGACCATGACAGTTTTGAATTCGGTACCACGTCATGTGATGAAAGTCATACAGTTATTTGTGATAAGAGTAAGTTTAATATTTTAAATAAGATTTAATGTTTTCAAAATATTGTTTGATTTAGGAATTATAAGGAAGTACCGTGGAAACTCTTGTCTTAATACTGGTGACAGATTTCTATGACTAGCGAGAATGAGTATTACACAGCGCTTACTGGAAACCAAAATGAATAAGTCAAAACATAAATCACAAAGGCGCACATTCAAGACATGATACTATAGTATTCTCGTCAAAGATGAATTGCTAGATAGAGTTTGCCACTACATATGTAATACTTTCTTGACAAGTGACAATTTATATTTATTACCTTCTTGTGAGCATGCCTACAAAGGTATGTAAGCAGCAGTAACCAATAATATCTATTGCGTTTTTTCTAATACTCCCTTCATAGACTGGTTAATATTCTAGGGGCTTCAATCTGAAGATATACACGCACACACACATATACATATACAACTTTGGAACCTTGGATGAGGAAACATGGCACAGACATGCATACCACCTAATATGAGTTGGATTCTTACATCAAATTTAAAATAAAAAAATACATTAAATCATTTGTGTTAAACACAGGTTATATTTTCCTCCTTTACAGCCGGTATCAATACCTCATTAACATTGGCAACCAGAGATGAAATGGTGCAGAGACTTGGTGACTTGAAGTCTGGAATAGCTTCTAACCAGCGGCAAAATATTGGTAAGGATAATGTCTTACAGCTCTATAGTCTTGAACGAAGTAACAGAAAAGAGCGAAAGCCAACAAGTGTTGAAAATTAAACAAAGAATTTATTTTTCATTAATACAAAGTGATAATTTAAAAAGAACGTACAGTATTGTGAATTAAATCCCAGATAGTCATAAAGTTATATCACAGGTCCAACAGTATAGAGTATTTCGAATTAATTCTAGTTGTGTTCTGAATGAATTTCGATTTTGAACGAGCTGATATGTCAATAACCTGAAGTGTGCTAATGTGTCAAGAGTCATAATTTATCACAGTGATATAACCCAAAATGTCCTTGAATGATCTGCAACAATTCAAAGATAGTGACTTAGTCCTAAATCTAAGAAAAGTTTGTAATTCCAATAAATTATTTTAAATACATAAAGTAAACTTTCTATACAAAACACAACTTCTCTAGACAGATGTTAAGATTAGAAATTAGTGATTCTGAAGTAAACAACGTTCATATAAACAGCTAAGACGTATTAATTGAACCATGATGAGGTTCATTTTCCCATCAAATTCGTATACATCATGCTTATATAAGGTTCCTAATATCCCAAGAAAGCTAGACCTTGATTTCAATAATTGTAAACATGTTTACCGTCAAGTAAAAATGATCTTAACATATAATCTAAAATCTTATACAAGCATTAGCTACGTTATGTGTTGTTTACATAACAAAATTACATTAGTCAGGTAATCTTCTACCCTCAATCGCTGACAAAGGTCAACCACACAACATAGATATATATTACTAGTGACATTTCATTGGATAGTTTAAATTGGTCAGAAGTTATTTTTATTTCCATTTGCATATATAAAGTGAACTTGGCTCAACTATGTCTGTTAAATTAATAATTATTACAATTATCGTTATCTTCTTGTACCGTCTTGACTCAGTTGGCATACATTTACTATTCTGAATCATAGTATATGCGTTAGCTATTGCACAGCTATATAGCAGTAATTTATATGTTTGTCTTCTTCTGTCGAAATATAAAATCGAGACTTTTAACACATATACCATGACATGTCAAAGCACTAAGTGTATCTGCAGAGCTAATTGTTAAAGGACCGGTAAAATAGTATAAATCGTCCGATTATTTGGCCGAGATGAAAACATAAAGGAGAAAGTTCAATATGCATAAGTTAAACCATAGCGTTTGCGTATATGTAATAATTCTGACTGAAGTCATACCTGGGCATTACGTGGAGAATCTACCAGGCACACATCTGGGGCCATGCTCTCGTGAAATTAATGTTGACCAAAGAAGTTTCTGTCTTTCACTAGGGACATCTAGTGCTTTTCTGCCATTGAATTAAAACATCGAATATAATTCTTTTATCGACAGAGTGGAACTACTTGAATCACATCATCTAAACGGGTGTGCTACATACGTACAGACCGCATGTTGTTCACATTTGCTGTGATAAAAGTTCTAGATGTTAAGAATATTGTTAACGGAATAAACTGCGAATTTTCGGCAAATGGACAAATTATTCAGATCGTATTAATCCATTGTACTGTGTTTGAGGGAGATTTCCAGCTGGTGGAAAGGTCCTGATTTTTTCCGCATTTGCATCGTCCAGAATTCTAAATCGAGCCATTCGGGACGTGTTGCCATTGAAAACAAAATGTTCAAGCATACTGAATAACAACAGCCAACTCTGCCTGTGAATTGCTGCTTGTCAAATTTGGACTACATGAAAATGAACGACGTTGTGTGAACATAATTTCCTGACTGGATCTCCTACATCTGAGCGTAATGTAAATTATGTGAGATCTGATTATGTGTGTGTGTGTATGTGCGCGTTTAAAAATGAATATCCTTGTATTTCAGATTGTAAACTGGTCTCACCTTGCTTGATCATAGTCGTCTTGTCTGTTCCAATTGCGATCATCGCCATCGTTAAATACCGGAAGAAAACGTTTATTAAAAACCTTGCATACCATAGCAAATACCGAAAACAGGGGTATGATATAAAACTCTCCTTCCATATCTCTATCTCTCTCTCTCTCTCTCTCTCTCTCTCTCTCTCTCTCTCTCTCTCTTCGTCAAGCGCACCAGTGGCTCAGTTGTTAAGGGGTTAGACTAGTAACCGGAAAGGTACGGATTTCATTATCACTATAGAATCAGCCGAAATCGACTATTGTGTTGTGTCCGACGTCAAGGATGTTTACTATACATGCCACAACACGGTTTAACCTTCATAGTGAAAGAGTGCAATAAAATAAAAAAGGTCACAAAACCAAATCTCCCGAAGCGAAAAAAGTGTATAATAATTTTGGAAGTTGTCAATCACAAATTGAAACAAATATCCCATGTCATTATGAATAAAAAATGCAAAAAGACTATAACTTGTCTGGGCCATCGCCTTTGCGATTTCACTATCTAAACTCAATCGATAAAACGACGACTACATAAATAATCATAAATCGATACTCACTCGATAAGACGATGACTACATTCATGTTCATAAATCGATACATGTGTTCCTAAGCAGGCTTAACACTCGACCTAAGCAAGCTTCCTAACCCAAACAACATATTTAGATAAAGAAAATTAAAACGCAAAACAACGTGACTTAGTGGATACATAAACATTTCTTACATTTAAAAAATGGACTTCGTATCTAAGCCAAAAACAAGCAGTGTTCGTTATCCTTGTTCAGAAGCACGGTTGACTACGCCAGTTAATCAAGACGTTGCACAAAAATTTAAAGAAATTAAAATTTACTTCAGTTAAAAATGTATCATTATGTTATTAATGTGACATGAGATTTAGACAGAATAAATTTAACTCGGCAGTGTGGATGATATCACCTGAAAGTGGTTAATATTATTCGCTTGTTAGAGATAAAAGAGTACAAATCAAGTAAAATATGTTGTAAATTTCATGCCTACTGCTAAATACGAATATAATTTTCTTGATAAAAATATGACCAACTTGCTAAAGGACAAAACATTGGATCACAAAGGAGAAACATATATATTGGATACGGAAGGAAGGATTGGAAACAGCGAACAGACATATATTCAATTAACAAACTGATGTAGGAAGGAACTGATAAAGACGAATTCATTGACTAAAATGAACATGGAAGGACGGAAGATTGGTGAACAGATGAATAGAATGACTCACACACGGATAAGAGATGGTCTGATTGAAAGGTTAAACGTGAGCTTTCAATAAACAATAAAGTTGTGGAACGAATACTTATGTACAAGAGGAGTTTCATATATTTGTATAGTATTAGTTAAAACAACTGAAAGGTCAGTTACATTGGTGTACAGCCAAAAAATGCTTCCAAAATAAATGTACTCAGACTTTACTAACTCTGGGTCACTGAGAACGAAAATAATGTTTAAAATTGTTGATTGACTCTAGTTTTAAAGTTAGGATACTGGGTCAATATATAGGACCCTTGACTTGGAAATGGCGGAAGATAAGTAAGTTATAAAGGAAAGGGATCTCAATTTAAACTAGAAATGACTCAAATACATCTCTGTCTGGATTTATGAATAAATCTATGACTGGATTTGGACAGTACTTGTGTTTTAGGCAAAGCAATGAATGATGTAATCTGGAGTTGGTATTGCATCATACTTGATATGAATTGCATCATGTTATTCCTAGAAGTCATGGACGATGCATTCATAACTAAGATTACATCACTCTGCTGAACATACTGCCCTATATCAGCTCTAGAAGTCATACAGTGTCGTACTCTCTTATTTGTCAGCGTTTGATTTCGCAAAGGGACACTTCTGTTTAGCCGAAGTGATCAAAAAGCCTCGTACTTGCGTGAACAATGCAGATAACTTCTGCTATATTTGTGTGACGTGATTTTTGCCATTATGGTTAAGAAGGCCTATCATCTTTATGTTGGGTGCAAAATTGGAGATCAGGGCAAGAGGTAGTCCCCAAACATATGCGGCAACACTTGTGCAACAAATCTTCGGCAGTGGTTAAACAGGAAAAGGAAATATATGCATGTGCAGTGTCAATGATTTGGAGAGAGCCAAGATATAATATCAACAATTGTTCCTTTGGCACGGTGCCTCCAGCTGGGAACGGTGTGTCATAGAAGAAAACGTGGACTGTGCATTATCCTAACATTGCATCAGCTATACGCTCAGTACCCCACGGAGAAGGACTGCCGGTTCCTGATGCACCAAAATCATTCTCAATTGAATCAGAGGAAGAGGAGGAAACTTCTAGCCCTGAACCATCAGTGTCACATTACCTATATTCTCTCCCATCTTTCTCCTCTGCACCACACCTCTTGTCAGGGATTTGGAACTATCCAAGAGTAAGGCAGAGCTGTTTGGGCTCCAGACTGGCAGGTGACGTTAGTGTTTCCATGTTTCGTGGCCGTCAAAAGGATCGTGTCCCATTCTTCTTCATGGAAGGTGATATTGCAGGCTGCAACAACACCAATGGTGTGATGACAACCCTCAACATCGTTCATGATCCTGATGAGCGGAGACTGTTCATTGATTTATCGAAGACGAGTCTTATATCTGTTTTGCTGCATAATGGCAATGTTTTGCCATCAATTCCAGAAGGTCATGTAGTCCATATGAAGGCAACTTATGAAAACGTGAAAGAACTTTTCAGGTGGTTAAACTATGGCCAGCATCAGTGGCAACTCTGCGGCGATTTGAAGGTTCTTGCTGTCTTGCTTGTTCTGCAGACTGGATACACAAAGTACTGCTGTTTTCTCCGCGAATTGGATAATCGTGCGAGAGCTTCCCACTCCATCAGATAGGTTGGCCATTCCGACAGTCATTGGAGCCTGGGAGGAAAGTGTTCAGTATCCACCACTTGTTGAATCGAGGAAGATTTTGGTTCCACCCTTGCACATCAAGCTGGGTCTGTTGAAGAGCTTTGTCAATGCCATGGACAAAACACAAGCAGCTTTTAAGTACCTCCGTGGAAAATTTACAAGGTTAAGTGAAACTAAGATAAAGATTGGTGTCTTTGTTGGTCTTCAGATTCGCGAACTTCTTCGAGATCATGCATTTGACTGTGCACTGCCTGGCAAGGAAAAGTCGACATGGAAATCCTTCCAGTTAGCGGCAAAAAATTTCTCGGAAACAACAAGGAAGACAACTACAGGGAGTCGGTGGAAAACTCCTCAAGGCATACAAAAGCCTTGGTTACAACATGCGACGAGCACGGCGAGCGATTTCACTAGGACATTGCAACAATGGAGAAAAGGTATCATGGGAAATTGAGCCCATCCATGCCTGAATACTATTGCTGGACAGTGACAAGAGATGGTCCATTTAATGAATGCAAGAGACAAGCCGAGAAGTGCCTAGTAGACACTGAATAAGGACTAAACTATGTACTTATATATACATAAGAATTTGTTGACCTTTGTTTCATAATAAAATTAATTTATATAAGCCGTTTGCTGTTTTTCTAAAGTTTAAATAAACAGGACAGGTGAATTATTATCATGTAATACAGCCATAAATACATGACAAGACCTAGGTGTACAATTTATGATTAAACTTCTACTATTTACACAATATACAC
Organism: Sinohyriopsis cumingii; assembly: GCA_028554795.2. Taxonomy (NCBI): domain Eukaryota; kingdom Metazoa; phylum Mollusca; class Bivalvia; order Unionida; family Unionidae; genus Sinohyriopsis; species Sinohyriopsis cumingii. The sequence continues at coordinate 49,657,215 of CM068832.1, forward strand.
AGACGTAAAATGTAAAAGCTTAAATATATTTGAAACAGTAGCCAATCAGTTGTTTTAATTGTCAATTGGGAATTCAGCACACCAATATGCATAATAAATAACACATTTTATCTCTAAATCAGACGATTTCTACGAAACTGTAGACACATATTGTTGGAGGAAGGCAGGACTAATTCTGAGCTAATTTGTTCGTATCGGACTCTTCTGCCATACTGTACTTACTATTAGATGCAACGGTAATTTCATTTAATTTTGTGCGCATCTACTAAAAACATCCACAAGTTCCTAACTCCACATGCTATTACAATCAGATATCTTGCATGCCCAAGGTACCAAAGCATTGATAATATACGAAAATATACTCCATCACCCATCCTACACGTACAAAACAATGCCTTCATTGTCTGTTGCGTCATATTTTACCCCCAGTAAATATATTTTGATATATATGTCTGCTTTATGTCTTGCAACGAATGACATGAAATGTTCCTGCGTGTAAATTGAACAAAGATTCAACTGATACATGCCGTAAGTCATGAGTATGATGCCATCTTCACTGTAAAGAGGAAAGTCCCCATTCCCCGGCGACATTTTCTGCATCAACATTTCACCTGCAAGTAGACCTTACCTTCCATATTTGATTTTCAACTTCTTCTTTTATCAAACTCTGCTGCCGAGAAAGATGTGTCACTTTTGCAACTCATATGGAATCTTTTTTTTCTGAAGGACCGTGACTCGGAACACGCATGCTTTTGTTTTACAGGCTACACAAAATATTATTGTAAAATTCCAAATAAACGGAACTTGTGAAGTCAAAAGAACTTGACCAAAATACTTTCAGCTCTTGAACAGTCCATTTTGGTGATTCAGCAAAGCATCTCACAACAACTTGTTGATAGTTTTGTTCCCTTGTCTGCAATGGTGACATTTAAATGTTAATGCCATGATGAAGCAATCATTTGATAGAATCGTGAGATCACAAGTTACTACATAAAAGATCGTTTTCCTCAATCCAGCTTTTACTGTCATCACCCTTCGGTTGAAGTAATTTATTCAAGATAGATGGGTCACTACTTTTGTATCTGCTAGATATAGATCTAACACCGTCAAACATTTTTCAATAGTTGTGACAGTGATCATGGGATTTACCAGTGAACGACCTTTGTGACTGTTTAAACGCCTTTGAGACTAGAACTTGATACTCGTTTGGATATAAATGTATGTCCCATGAATTACTAGCATAACATGAGGATTTTCTTGATTTCCAATACAATGCTGAGAAGGAGGCCGTGTAATGTTTGAAATAACTTCATGGCGAGTTAACGGTTGAACACCCACGTGTAGAGGACTAAAATATTCAGTGATGACCTTCCTTGCGGAAGCAATCGCATATAAAGAAAGACTTGATTTTGAAATCAAGATGGTTGAACAAATTGTGTTTGATATCTCCTGTTTAAGCTTGAAATAGATCGCTACAGAGGTTCTCACACTTCTGACTGGAGTTTTATTCAAACACGGTGAAAACGTGTGTAAGTCACTGAAGTTTGACTTGGTAAAACCTGTCAGGGTAACATAGTAGGAATCATCAAGAACATCTTGGTTATCAAAATCCAATCTAGTTTTCTTTACTATTCAGAGCAGTATCTCTACAATTTTGTATCAGCTTAGAAATACTGTCTATATTCATTCACATTCACAGTTTCAGAAGATGCTGAAATTTTTCCTGTGTCTTCTTTAAAACCGTTGTCACGTACGTAACGAAAACAAACAAAACCTGGCCTTACTGGAACCAATATGTTCTTGTGGAGGAACATTCTAACTCAGGCATCAGTTAAAACAACTCGTAGGTATGATCTTGCTTTGTTTTCAGACGCAACAGTAAGCGTGACTACTGGATGTGTTTGGTATCGGACTTGCATACAACCTGCTGTGTTTTTATAGAATTGATGGTAGATATCCTCTCTTAAACATTTTTTTGTTATCAGTTCTTGTGCTAGTAGAGTCCTTCGTCGTTGAAGTGGGATTTGCTTCTTTCTAATAATATATTCTTCTACATTACTTTCATAGAATATCATTATCTAAGGCTTCAGTCATGAAACTCTCCCTGACAAAACATTTGAGGTACCGCTTAACTTTTGATACATACTTCAGGTTTTGACAAACTGAGCTACATAGGAAGACAAACAAATCAATGGATAATACACCAAGCATTGTTAACAATGTGTATGACTTAAATTTTACTTCCAAGATTTAGAAATTCTACCTATAGTTAAATGATATTTCCTGAATTCTGATCTTTGGGGTATATCTGTGTCATGTTGTCATTTGTGACATTGATATTGTGTTATCTATTTGCCCTATACTACTTGGTGCGGTAATCACGTTGAACTCGGTTTGCAGCAGCCGTCACATCCCTTAAACTCAAATATATTTTTAGTTTTGAATCTATGACATTTCTTTATATCCATTACTTATATTTTACTATTTATTTCATTAATACATTGTATTGCATTTTTATCATATAAATAAAATTTAGTCAGTATAAATATTAGTTTAAAGATTACCTAGATTATTTCCCTAGAACCTTAAAAGTTATATTTGGATACACTTTATACTTTTCGCTGCAACAGCAATAGAAGCCTGAGAAACAAATCTAGAAGTAGAAGAAGTAATAAAGATAGTTAAAACAAGTGAATGCCTTACTTGATCGCTGGTATTCTTGTCGTTTAACGTCTGGCATTGCAATACGCGGTTCGTTGCGTTTTCAAACACGATAAAACTATCAAACATCCTAGTGACAAAAGGTTTAATTAGCCAATGTACCAGCATAACTGCCAAATCACATCCCAGAAACGCTGTACATTTTTTTATAGTAAATAGACTGGCATCAATCTAGGATTTATAATTTCGTGATTTGTGAGCTCTTGCAATTAATGTAATTACGGAAGAAAACTTAATAGTGGGCTATAGTAAAATAGTTATAGAAATTAGTAGAGTAAATATTGGTTAACCTTTTTAAAGAGTTACCAAAATTAATAATACAGCTGGTTCACTCTTGTATAATAAAGAAATACATTATCATGGCAGGTGAGTTTATCGAACTGTATAAAGCAAAGAACAGACATTATGTCTGTAATAATCTTCAACATAATACAATCATTCATGACGTCTTTCAGAATATTATATTTCTGATGTTTCGGTGTAGAAAAATAAACGTACAAATGTTAGTTTAAAATTAGCAGCCCTTTTGATCATATAGTAGACAAACGAGCAAAATACTGACGGTAATATCATCTCGAAAAGTCATATTGTAAAGGTTTTACATTATGTACTAAATAGTTATTGTTGTCATGCATATTATATAATTTATATAATTTATGCTTTTCTGATCTCAGTCAGTTTGTTTCCGCGTAAATTATTCATTGATTCTGCAAACAATGCTAGTACACAACAAAGCTTAATATTTACTTGATGACGCATTCCTTACGAACCTTTCATGCAAGCCAATTTCTAATTTTCGTTCGTTTTGAAGGAGTAGAGCTTGCTTCTGAGACCACACAAATCGTAAATAGTTGTACGGTTTATTTTCTCGCTGATTTATCCAGCAATCTACTTGTTTACTAGCAGAATATCACATTTCTTTTAACCCTTTGTGTCATATTCTTTCTCATGTCTGAGAAAATTTACCCTGTTAATAAAAAATGCTTGACAAATTGGTGTCTGTCATTATAAACGGAAAAATATCCTCAAGCTTTTGTGATTTTTTAATTTTATTTCTGCTCATACAACCTTGTGGTTAATTGGACGTTTATTCATTTTTGCTTGCTTCTGAGACCACACAAATCGTAAATAGTTGTACGGTTTATTTTCTCGCTGATTTATCCAGCAATCTACTTGTTTACTAGCAGAATATCACATTTCTTTTAACCCTTTGTGTCATATTCTTTCTCATGTCTGAGAAAATTTACCCTGTTAATAAAAAATGCTTGACAAATTGGTGTCTGTCATTATAAACGGAAAAAAATCCTCAAGCTTTTGTGATTTTTTAATTTTATTTCTGCTCATACAACCTTGTGGTTAATTGGACGTTTATTCATTTTTGCATACTACTAAATTCATGTTCTAATCGGTTTCCATTCTGCTTGCAAGCTGTAAATCTTTCTCATGTTTGAAAATTTGTTTTACATCTAAATATATACAGATGTTCTCGTATATAAAGTTTCAATATGTTCTCCAAATGCATAGAAATGTATTGGCTATATAAAATTTGTTTTCGAATCATTAGTTTCGTATCAAATTTATATTTAATTAAATATATACATCTAACCGCCCTGAGTATTCTCTTAAACTTTAATTCTAGTCGAACATAAAAGTTTAAATTACTTACTATAATGAATTATTAAGTTCTTTTTGCTTTTTAATACAAATTTTAAGTATTTTTTTATTTTGTTTCTTTTAATTATATAATCTTGTTGCACTTTATCAAATCTTCCATACCTGGTATCACTCTGTCTGGTGCTCATTAGTAACCTTTGAAATAATCATGTATATGTGTTGATTCTTCTAAATCTGTTTTATGAATACCACCAGTTCTTTTAAACGTCTTTCTAGTACTTCTAAATCTGTTTCTAAATTGCCATCAGCCCTTTGAACATCTTTATAAGATCTTTAGTTCTGATTCCTTTGATTTATTAATTGGTTGTCCATGAAATACTCTTACCGAATGAATTTCCTTATGGAAGAACCTACTCTTATTAGGTATATAACTCATGACCTTCACCTTCAGCTATTACACTCTCCGTCACTTACAACCTTACCTTCATCGGAGCTTGTTCCTATATTGATCAATTACAACGATTAGATTTAACATATATACTTTGCATCATGTCAACTGCTATCGTTCAAGAATCAATCCATTAAATCAAATCATAATCTGTTAAATTATATAGTTCTATTCCTAATCAACTCGAACCACCGTCTTCAACTGATAACGTTGCATTATAATAATGAGCTACCTGGATATAGTTGTTAATTTTGCAAACCAATATTTCTAAATTCCTGTATAAAAATTTCACACAAAGTAAAAATAGCTTGTTGACATAATCTCCACACAAAAGTTACCAAGAGAATTTAATTTGTAATGTCCATTGACGATTCACATTGGTACTTACCCTCTTTTTTTATTCACATTCATGACCTGAATATATTTGCTTTATATTCGTTGAAATTTAGATTTGTTGAACATATTAAGGTTGTTTGAGACTGTAAATTAGGTAGATATCTTGACATAGTGAATTTTCTTGCATTTCTTTAAAATATAACATTGTCCTAAGGAGCATGCCATCACCTACGTGTCATTTCATTAGTATCTTTGTTTCATATATGAAATCTATCAGTTACAAAATAGTTTATTAATGAAAAATATTTCACATCAAAAGTTGGTTTATTTGTCCTTCTTTTATGATACATTTTAGACCAAATCTAAGTCAATCAGATACGTGTCATCTCCTGAAGATTTAGGAATTAAAGTTTGTGTTAATAATATTTACAGTCATTTATTTACAGAACCTCTATATTTACCAGTTACTTTAACAGTGTTAGTGACGTTGTTGTCTCCTGTATATAAAACCTTCTGTTCACAAAAACTACATTTATTGGTTGAATTAAAATGGGTTTGTATCTTCTGTTGTATTTTTGTTGCAAAAAACCTTGCCCCTAGATATAACTAAAAAACAGGTACAAGACGGATATTTCTGTATAGAAATATCACCATTACCGATAGAATGTACATGATATAAGGAGAATAAAGCACGGAATGTTTGTCTCCATAATTAGCTTCTTAAAACATGAACTATTTTTAAACGGCAGATTCTTTTCTCTTCTCTCTCGTACAGGCGGAGTCAAGATCGACAAACACTTCCCAGAGACGGTTTGTTGAGGAGTGATATAGAATCGGTGACCATCTTCAACGTTAAAGAGAGCACACAAGACCAAAGAATTAACAGAGGCGACGATTACGATAACATCGACCCACCACTTGCGTCTTTACATAATCCCATGTATGCTAACAGTTCTTCAGATCTCCGTCATCTCCATGAACATGCGTTACTTGTAACGCCGGCCTCTCCATGTAGTAAGGCAAAGTTCAGCGGAAGTGAGAAATATGCGTTTACCGCACGAGATAGTCATGATTCTGACAAATGTTCGACGATGCATGGGAAGAAAAGTAAGGCGACAATTGCAATGTACAGTGACGACGAAGAACAATACAAGAAATGCAATAACGTTGAGGTGTTACTGGAATAACAGGGCGACGACGCAAGATTTCTAGAGCATTCACAAGTTTACAATCGTTAAGAAAATGTCTTTGTCCTTCAGGCATTTAATATCAAGGACGATTATTCGACAAAGATCGGCATTGTGTGGACTATAACCATTTAACACGAGAAAATACACATTTCGTGGAAATATGAATATGAATGGACAGCATTGCGAGGAAGGGCGAAACGTGACATACACAACTATGCGCATTTTTCTTGAAAAATATTAATAAATGCAATGGTATTTACGCCACATAAGTTTTTCAACGAGATTATATATCTACACATAAAGAGAGAAAGACAATTTTTTATAGCTGCTGGTACAAATTGTAGCCAAACCTTTCTAGCTAGGTAAGCTCTTGGCCACGGCGATAAATGAAACAAAACACGAAGACGTAGCATATATATATATATATATATATATATATATATATATATATATATATATATATATATATATATATATATATATATATATATATATATATACAGTGTGTGTGAGAGAGAGAGAGAGAGAGAGAGAGAGAGAGAGAGAGAGAAATGAGTATATCTCATTTGCTAACCTCGTTTTAATAAAATGGCTGTTATATAAATAAACTCGTCAATCAATATCATATCTACGACACATATTAATCAATGTTTACCTAGCTTTGAAAAAAGGAAATTTGAAAGCTGGTGGACTAGTTTTTAAAACGGCGTCACATTATGTCAATGTATGTATGCGTTTTGTTTCAAGGACAAAGTGGTACAAAAATGTATTATACGTTGGAACATGTCTGTAAAGTACACAGCAAATTTCCAAAGTTCCACTCTTTTTAAAACTGGTAACAAAGAATTATACTTGGCTCAAAAAACGACCAAGGCATAAAATAGAATAACTTTAGCAAGTCATGACAAAAAAACATAGTAAAGAGCTAAAGTGTGTAGAACTATTTTGTTACACTTTTACGATTCATATGTGTCCGCCATTTAGCAGAGGCGCTTTCTTAGTGCTAGTGCCGAATGTGATGTACCAAGACATTTTTTTTTAAAATCATGCCAATTACTTTTGAGTTTAAGACAGAAATAGATTATTAATTGTCATAATAGATTATGCCATCCAGGCCTTAAAGACATGGCACAACAGTATTATCATCTGCTGAAAATTTATTCACCAGACAAATGTGTAAATTTAACCACACACAAAAGCTACCCCTTGAGATATTGAGTGGTAAAAGCAACGAATGGAAATTGCATGACTGTGTTTCGTATACTTTCAGCAGTTAAACATGTACTTCATTATTTCACCACCAATGTGAAGTGATGTAGTTTATGCCGGATTATTCCGGACGTACATGTAATATATATCGTATTAATATGCAGTTTTGGTTTCGAGAATATTGTTTCGTGGTCATTAGATCGAAAGGGACATCAATCACGCGTACTATTGTTATATTTTTTAATACCCCATCTGGATTTCACAAATATATGTAGTGAAACCATACATATATATATATATATATATATATATATATATATATATATATATATATATATATATATATATATATATATATATATATATATATATATATATATATATATATATATATATATATATATATATATATCTGTGTGTGTGTGTGGGTTTGAACCAGGAAATAAACAGACACTTTAATCGAATGATCCGTATCATATTTATTATTATATAAGTTCTGCACGGCAACTAACAGTCATACACCGAGATATGTTGCGGCATGATGCAGTAGCAGATCTGGGTCAAGTCTCTTCTTCTTCTGCTCCATGATTTTCACCTAACACAGTTTAACGTAATCTGACAGCGCATAACTCGAATGGTGCAGTGGACCTTGACCTTTTTCACTACCGTCTATGAAGACATAAGATGTTACAGGATTGGCTAATTGCTCAGATGTAGAAATTTCCTAAACGATAGTATCGTACAGATATTACGTACTACCAAGAAATTCCATTATTATTTTCCCATTTCATTTCTTTGCATCTTCTCTCAAACAGAAGTCGCGAGGGATGAGCTGTGCGAGACTTTAGAATCTGACCAAGATACACAAGTACATGATTTGGATGGGAAAAGGAGAAGAACGTAACTTTCAATTTCTTGGTGATACCTACTATTTACACGGTTCTCTTTACCAGAAAACTTTAGACTTGCGCGATCATGAAGTTCCCTAAGATTTTCTAACATGTGATTTTCCTCGGACCTTTAGATTGCAATATAAAGTATAACTATGCAAAGTAAGGTACATATCAACTTTAAACTTTTTATAATATGCCGATTTGTATTTTAAAAAATTTCGTCCTTTATTTAAAAACGTACTCTTAACGATAATTAGAAGAAGGCAAAAGATGGCACATACGACTGAGGAATCCATAGAGAAATCACTAACCTTGGACTGGCGAACATTTAATGTCGTACTTGCTCGGGATCGGATTTAGATCTCTGGACCAAAGAAGTATGCAAAGCAATTGTATTTCATACATCGTTGTATGTCAAGGATATCGGTAGACGAAGGAAGATGGGATACTAATATAAATTGTATGCAACCCTAACCTATTTCCCGACATCCATCGAAACCATCTGATCTAACAACTTTAATCTAAGTAGAATCATTTCTGAAACTGTTGTTTTCCGAGTTGTAACCATTTATTACAATTCCAGATTTGGGGTTTGTCGCGATTTTGATTTGTTCAGGTTGTGAGTCATGGGCAAATTCAAACTAATGCTAAATAATTGCACGAAATAGTATTGATATATAAAATTAATTGAAGAAATAACCGTTATGTTTCTTTTGTCCCATTTATATCTCATACTTGACATAACTTCAGTACTTAATTTTGTACCAAAATTTCGATTCACCTATTTTCTCTTGCCCAGATTGTGGAATCTCAAATAACTCGGTTTAAATTCTCCATTACAAATTAAGTTGATAGCTCCTGGTAAAATATAAAGGAAGTATTCATTTACCAAAAGTTAATTTAGAAGATATAAATTTAAAAAATATTGTGTTACCTAATTTTAAATCCTCAATGATTTCTACAATAATCATAATATGTTGTGTTAAAGCACATACAAATATAGGTGTATTGTAAAAGCTTTCATTTCAGAAGTTTTTTTTTTTAAATATGGTAATAAATTTAACTGAAATTGTGAAGAAGTAAATAAGAGATAAGAGCAAAGAACAATATAAAAGGTACAACATAATTTATTCTTTAGTTATGTATAACATCATAAATAGAATACATTTCTTCTTTATGTTCTAATATCTCTTCTGTCGTTCTAGTTCTAGACCATAGTATGCATAACAATCATCACCAACACAACTTGCATATTTCTACTCTCTCTTTTCGGGGGCCCCGAGTGGCCGAGTGGTCTAAAGCGCTCTTCGTTACGGACCACTGCCATGTCACCTTTGTATGCGAGGGATCGATTCGCGGATTCGGCCAATGTGGGTATGTGAAAAAGCTTGCCAGTAGCTTCTCTTGGCTCGGTGGTTCTTTCTGAGGTTTTCTCGGGTTTTTCCTCCGCCATTAATACTGGCCGCCATATTTAGCCTATCGTGTGCTGAAAATGGCGTTAAACCCTACAACAACAACAACATCTACTCTCTTTTCACCTCAAGTCAGTCACAGGAATGTACCAGAAAAGCATTATACAACTGTTGAGTTCGAGCATGACCACGACATCACTAACACTGGTTTGGTTTCTACAAACACGTAAGTGGTCGATTGAGCCAATTTGTGTTCTTAACTGTCTGCTGTTAGTGGGCTCCGTTGCACGTGGAAGGGGATACAAAATGGTGCCCTAAACACTGCCTAATGAGCACTGAGATCATGCAGGTCAGTCGCTCAGAAAAATCGCAGAGTTCCACTGCTGCAGAGGTAGCCAGAGATAAATCCTCATCCTCTTTCATACTGATAATTATGCAACTATTTAACTAAACACGGGGCGTGGGTAGGACGAGTGGCCGAGTGGTCTAAAGCGCTCCCCTTTACGGATCACTGCCATCTCAACTCTGCGTGGTTCGAGTCTCGGAGTCAGCCAATGTGGGTATGTGAGAAAGCTTGCCAGTAGCTTTTCGTGGGTCGGTGGTTCCTTCCGGGGTTTTCCGGGTTCTTCCTCCATCATAAATACTGACCGCCATGTATAGCCTATCGTATGCTGAAAAATGACGTTTAACCCCATAACAACAACTAATAACAGGAAAACGTTATGTAACTAATGACATGAAATCATATGCTAGGATGGCATGGAACATGACACTGAGAAGGGTTGAGGACAGCTTACAACTGTACTTGACTCCAGTGATCTTTGGCCGCTTGACTAATTGAGGGCTTTTCAGGAAAGCGTTATGTATTTGCTGATTGGAAAGCTTTCTGTAAAGTACTATTACTGAGTTAAGAAAATAATGATTTAGGAAAGAATCATGCAACAACTAACAAGAAAGCGCTATTTAATTACTGATTAGTAAGCGTTATAAACTAATGATTGGATAGCATTATGGAACTTGAAACATGAAAGATTTGTACAACATTTGACTGGAATGCGATATGGTGGAGCTCTACAATTTAATATTTAATATTTACATAGGGTTAGATTTTGAAAGAAAAAGTTTTACATACTGGTTATCCGGGGTATTTAAAAAAAGACATTGTATATCTCATGCATTGTTCAAAGCAGTGGCGTTCCAAGGGGAGGGTGATACACCCCGAGTGACAGCCAAAAGGAGGGATGCGATCATGAGAGCTTCAATAAGAGTACAAATAAAACAAATCAAATGAAAAATTCGCCAAAGTAAAAGTTATTTCCAATTAGCTTATGATAGCACTGTTCAATTAAAAATCAATTTCCAAACATGATATATTTTATGTGTGCTTACATTTTAAAAATTATTTGTCGGGATGCCAAAAGGAAGGATCCAACCAGGGTGCCAACTTGATTTAGGAATGCCCCTGGTTCAAAGAGCTTTTAATTTCTTTTATTTTGGTGCTCATTTTTAATTTTTATTTCCCGGACTTTAGAGGTAAATTGCAATGAAAGAGCCTATAACTTTGTTTACATTTCATATAATTTGTAACTCATTATTTGCTCTTTCAGAAGATGGTATTGTCTAGTGTGGCAAATTCGTTTTCCCTATTTGAATAACAACTAAAGATAATGTACATTAGACTAATTCAGACTGAATTCTACAGCACATGTGACCAGTAATTTTGGTTTGAGCTATGTGTTGAGACCATGTACAGTTTCCACAAATACAGTCTCCAAAGAAATTTCAGCTACATGACATAAAAGTAACATAGTGGTATACCAACATTCTCACCATAGTGTATGTTGTAAATGCAAACAACTTCACCTAACAGATTTCCCTCTGTCATAAGTTCATAAACTCGATAGAACGCTTTTACATAATTACTGATTGGAAAGCGTATTGTGAAGTATTGAGCAGAAAATCTTATGTCATTGCTGACATAAAGTGATATATAACTGCTAACAGGAAAGCATTATGTAACTTACTGTCTCAATGGCATATATCTATATCTATCTATATATATATATATATATATATATATATATATATATATATATATATATATATATATATATATATATATATATATATATATATATATATATATATATATATATATATATATATATAATTATACAATTTAATAATTTACGTGTTCTGCCATTGCATACCAAAGACTGATCTAACAAACATACGGATACTATTTTTTAAATGTGTTAGTTGATATTTTGTGTTGTATTAAGACTATGTGGTCTCAAAATAACTCATAGAAATGAATGAGAAACAACAAGCTTTGTAAAATTCAATAAATGTTAAAAAAAAAACTTACGGTATTGCGCACTGAATTCTAAATAATCCTATAATTTACAAACAAATTTTAATGAATAAAGTTCTGAATACACTTTAGTGGAAATCAAAATTAAATTCAGCGCTGAAAGTGTTGATGTACATCTGGTGGCTCGTTTAGTGGTGACGTGCCAACAATCTTTTGTTGGATAACAAAAAATTATTTCCAGCGAATAAATAACCTGAATAAATAAAACTCCAGCCCAAACGAAATACTGGACACAACAATTATACAATTGATTATGCCACGATCTTAAATCACGAATGAACAATTTCTAAAATAACAAGATTTTATAGTTCAATACTTGCCTTATGTTACATTTAGCATTTTTTTAAAACTATTACCTCATGGAAAATAACCTTCCAGAAGGATCAAATTTGTTTACAAAATAAACTCTTAGTTAAAGTTCGAATATAGAATGTGGTAAATACAATGTCCTTGACTCAAACAAAAATAATAATCCTAACAGATAAACAGTATTCACAGGGAAACTATTTAGCTATATATTACTTATTTACATTTTAAAAAATTAAAAAATCAATGATTCAGGTAAAGTAGAATATGAAGTTGATTTTGGATAAGGTCAAGTCTAACATACAATCTTTCAATATTGATACCATTAATTAAATTAAATTTTATTAAAGAAAAAAAACGTAACAAACAATTCAAATGAATATATGATTAAATGATCATGGTTGGGTATTTATCGATGTGTAAATTTTACCTAATCACTCACAAAGTAAATGAAGTCTGAAGGACTTATGTTAACTTCGTGAGTGATTAGGTAACATTTACACATCGATAAATACCCAACCATGATCATTTAATCCTTGTAACTCCAATTTCGTTCTTTCTTTCTGAAAAATTATAAAAGGCGTATAATTTATACTTTTTTGCTGAATAAAAAATCTTAAAGATGAAACAGTCGTTTCGCAATGATGTGTCTGCAATGTTTATTTATATTGTAAACCGTACAAAAACCGAAAGTAGTCCCAGAATTTATCGATGTGTAAAAAATTCCAGATTGATATCACGTGACCGTGTACAGCCAATTGTATTGCAGAAAACCCGTTTCCTTTCTAAAATTTGGAATTATAAAATCATAATAAATAATAACATAAGGTATAGCACAAATATTTACGGTTGAAAATTCCGTTCAAAGTAAAAAGCATTTCACCTGCTTGGCTTTAAAAAGCACATACCATAAAACAACTCCTTCAGAAGCTAAATCGGTATGTAAAAGTCATTCTCTTGTGCACTTAGATCAGAATGAGTACCTGGATGAGATTGAAGCTGTTGTTTTTTACAGCATGACTAACCGATTAATCTTAATCTTCTACCATGCAAACTGACACATGCAAAAAGGAAGGAAACAAGTGATATTGATATACTTTTAACATTCAGTGAAAACATAAGAATTTCCGGGGAGAAACTGTGTCACGTTATAAGCAAGGAACAATAGCAAGATTGCAACATGTATATGCTAGGCCCTGAGGTTAATTGTAAATGTTGCGAGTGTCAGCCTTGCGAACAATGAATGTCAAAGCGATGTGTACAGTGAAAGGTCAGTGACTCATTTGTTCGATTGTCGCAATATGTTACGGCAAGGTAATGGTACTTTTATTATGTGCAGTATGTATACTTCATTACTAGAATCGTTAGTACGTAGAATTACCATTTGTAGGGTTTGATTCATTTGTAGTGTTTGATCCACATGCATATTTTGAGATATGAGCAATGTTTATGTAAAGAATTAATATTGTAATTCGCTATTTGGTTAATTCGTAGTAACCTCGTGCATTTATTCATGTGATATTCTAGATTTGCGAATGTTGAATTGAATCATAACTTTGTATAATGGTTACAGTGTGCAACATTAGTTAATAGGGGTATTTGACTATTTGTGTATATTTTGTAGGATAATAATGTGTAAGGATATATCAGCGCATGGATATGTGGATATCTGTCTGATTATGTGACATTGTTCTGTATAATAAGATTGAGAATCTATATATACCGACGTGATGAAATATATTGATATATGCATGATAAGCAGTTGATACCGTGTATACCATACCAGAAAGTATGGGTATTTCAATGTGCACGAATGCGTGACCAAAGAAGGTAATGGCTTATCTGATGATAGATTGTTGTTTAGTGTGAGACTAGATAGCTTGAGGAATATACTAATGTCCTTGTGTGTGTTTTTAACAGGAAGTGTTTAGAGACCGGAGGAGCTGTAGGAGACAGAGAAGGGAAATACCCTGGTACAGTTGGTCCCGAGTCTCTGGGAGACAAGAAAAGGAGAGAACGGAAGTAGAGGAAGTGGAAGGGTGAAGGACGTGGATGTTGGACTAATGGGGTACTGGGTACCAGTCAAGAAATACTACAGATGAGTAGAAACACAGGACAGGAGGAAAATATATCACACTAAGTCAGATGATGAACTAGGCCGTCACTTGGTAGAGTGAAAGACGGGTGATAGGGTTTTAAATATTGAATTTCATTTGAGTAAGGACTATCTGTTATTGAATGGCATTCAATTTGTTGTTTTTTTGAATTTCACCTTTTGTGTACTCAGTAGTTTAACTGTCGGCATCGCTGAGTGGGGGCTGGGAGCTTTGCATCTCTATCACTACTTTAATTTCTAACAAAAACGAGCCAGGGTGGGTCTTCTGTAATAATTGAAGATAATTCTGGGAGCACCCCACCCCATCCTAAGGTCTACGAGACCTTTACAAACTGTATGTGTATTGTTAAATGCACGAAACTGACACTTAATTGTAAGCTTTCCCCCTTTGTTAACTGAACTTAGGAATTTCAAGATATATACATAACACTGAAACATTTCCTATTATTACCCATGTGTGAGATATGAATCTCTTATGTCAACTTCAGAGTGGGGTCGTGAAGGTAGAAACTATGTCGGTGTGCTAAAACTTTCATTCTTCTCACCAAAATATAGCAAGCAATATGCCATATGCATCATTATTTCTAAGACCGTTCCACCGGTGACATTCAACATTCACAACAGTATGTGTATGTATGATTCCTCTGAAGTCTATCTGCTCCTGTGGCGTTAAATTACTTTAAAGAATGCATGTTGACATGCTATGCCAATTGTTTCTGTGTGCCTGTATTGAAATGTGAAAAATATTCATAAAAATAGGGGTGTAAACCTTGCCAGTTACAGAAAGAGCAAGACAATACATTATGGTCACCATTTTGTTCCCATAATTAGTACGTTTGATACAAAATATGCTACTTTGTCATGTTGTAAACAGTTCTCACATTGAGGTACAAAACACAGTTACCTCCCTCTCAAAGAGAATTACATACAACACTAAGTGATATATGAAGAAAGGAAGGAACTATAATAAAAATAATACGTACAAATTATTTAAATATACACAAAGAAACAGAAAAGTATAATAGATGTGGCTGACTGAACCATACAAAATTATCAATTTTTCTTAAGGGGGCAGGGGCAGGGACCAGTTTTTATGTACAAATTCAATGCCGCAATCAGCGACATAGTATAAAAATCATAATAATCAATAACAAAAGTGAGGTCAAAAAGATCCATATTTTTAGATACCTATATTAAAACAAAGCATAATAATAGTATCCACTTGACCAGAGAAAGTCAATGGTAGTTCGTAGCAGAAGAAGTTTATGCACCCCAACCACAAATTTCTACCGGCAGTTTTCATGTCCGAAGGTCATTTTTGACACCAAGTGATGCTCGGAGTGCAAACACAAGCTCTTTTCCTAGATGACAATTCTGCAAAACAGTGTGTACTAAACAGGTTAAAAAACTGAAAATAATTGTCCTCCAAGCCGTCTTTGAGATATTCTACTTGCCCCAAACCCATGTGTTTATTGTTATGTGAGGCTAGCTCTTCTTCCTAGCCGACTATTGGTATTTCACTATCAACATACTGCAAAGTAACTATAGAAGGTGTACATGCCTGACATCAATTTCAAGAACAACACAAGCCCAAAACACCTAGTTCACAAATATATCCATATTTTTAAATAGTTAACAATAATACCTGATAAAGTCACAACACAGCCTTCAGTTAAGAAATTTGCCATGGGGCCAATTTACAAAACTGGGCCCCGCCGACTGAATGATGTCTTACATCGTACATCACTACGTAAAGTAACACAATTTTCGCTTTTTAATACACAAAAAAGATATGAGTATCGAACGAAAAATATCCAAGCAAAACAAAAGAAAGACACAAAGATTGCAGCTCAAAGTGAGACTTATCTATTTATCTTACAATTTGTGTCTTGCACATAAGAACGTTGAGTACAATAGGCCTTTGATAAAGAAGAAGAAGTGAGTGTTTGATTTGGATTTTTAACGTAGCTTTAAAAAAATTTCAGTCATGTCGCTACGATGTCTGCATTGTGGCAGTTTATATTGATGTCTAGCAATATGGCATCATGCCATATACATTTAGCACCATGTCCCACCTAAGGCACATTATCCTGACACCGGGCCGACCAGTCCTAACACTAACCTCTTATTGCTGAGCGCCTAGCAAGGCAGCTGTTAGTACCATTTTGATAAGACTTGTTTTGGTATTACTCGGCCGAGGTTCGAACACGCAAGTTCCTGCATCTGAGGCGGATGCTCTAAAGATTAGGCCACCGAAGAGGCAAGATGAAGAAGAAGAAGAAAAACAAGAACAGGATGATGATGACAATTTATCAAACGAAAGATGCCTTATATAAAAACGAATGAAATAGGAGATCATAGACATTATTATATTATTTTGTGGGCTTCACTTTGTTCAAAGGCGTCATGTCTTAGTCTCTCACACATAATATCGGCGAAATCGATCCAAATTGAACAAATATAACTTTCACCAAGTAGATATGAGTCTAAAATGTTTGATTGTGATACTGAGTGCTATAATTCTTGATTGCTAAAACATTTATATTGGTCATTAGCGATGCCTGCGACATGTACCGTCCCTGGCGTAGATAAGTCGAGTGCAAACTTCATTAGAGGTATTTGATGCTAAGTAAGAACTTAATACCATCTGCACATTTTTGGGCGTGTTTGTGTTTCACGGCATATAACAATGACGCTAGGGCTATGTACAAAGGGAGACAACAGAACCATGCAATTAACACATTTCACTGCACCATGAAATTACTACATTTAACTGCGGCGTTATCTCTACAAGGCCGTTACATGCAACCTCTAAAATCCCCCACCCGCCTCACACAGTTAATTAAAACAGAAATTATCTTACTACGCGAAATATTTTTTTAAAAATTCAAATTATAGATTTTTAAATATTTGGTGACATGTTAGACACGAGCTATCAGGAGCTGGAGTCCCTACAACTTGGAAAGGTAAATACTACAAAGAGATCAAGTCAACTATCGTAAAAGATATATAAAATTAAGAACGATTCTGGATTTAACTCCAACGAGAACTGTCAATTACTATGATTTGACTTAACATAAAAACCGATTGCAGAATTTAAATCTGAGAAACAAACTGTTGTTGACACAAGAGAACAATCGGATCTGTCAGTAAGCATCTTGGAAGACACAACTTTCTTCAATCTTTCAACGAATACTATTGGATCTTCTTTCCAACAGATACTCAGAAACCGCAGGACTGGGTGAAAGATCCAGCTTCTGCTTTTTGATAATGCGATTAAAAATCTTCTAGATAAATATAGCATAAAATGTCAAAATCTAAACTTAAGTTTTTGCTTATACTCATAAACAGAATACGTTTAAACCTGATTTAAGTGATCTCTACTTGAGCTAATGCATTAACCTGATATGTTTTTTAAATCGGTTTTCGTATTTCTCAACACACATTGTCGATGATTCTAAACTCTCTGATCATATATCCATGTCATGTTAAACGCCACGCGAGTAAGATCGTATTTGATTCGCAACTTTTTTTATAAGTTACACTTGCAGTTTTATATGCCCTTTTTTGTTTCAAATCTTGGTTCTTTTTTTCTTCCATGATGCTGTAAGAGAAACGCTAATACCAGATATTATCAAAAAGAACGGATTTAACGACGTTCCACTTGAAATTAGACCAGAACTTGTCAAAAGAAACTGGAATATGCGAAATCAATTGCAGAATTCTACCTTAGTATTTCTAACAGTGTTTTACGCACTTTAGATTTTTGTGATAAAACTTGTAGTATTGCATTAGCGCGTCAAGTTTTTTTAAATATATTCAGACACGTGGTTGAAGTCAATGACTTGCTTTTTCATTATTTTTTACGATAGTGGATAAGTTTTAATACCAACGACTAATTCAAGAAGCTGATGAAATTTTTTGTCCTTCTTGGATCTCCAGGAAAATTTCTGTATTTGTGATAGATAACAGGAGTTGTATCCTTATACCCGTCGTCGGTTAATGCTTCATCTTTTCTTACCCACTTGTACTAATTAAATTCATCATTTACAGATGTTACATCATTGACAAGATCTACATAATCTTATACGGCACGTGGAAGTAGAGGTCAAACAATATACTCGTTCTCTCTTGACGTTCCACCGGTTTCACTAATGCAAGTTGAACCACGTCAGATAATATAGTATCCAATATCCACAGAAAATCAAATATCTTCAATCACAATGCAACTTATATATCAATATGGACGGCAATTAGATCTTAACAATGAATTGTAATTTACTAATTGCATCCGAGATTCAGCAACTAAAACACGAATTGCATCATAAAGTTCTGTATAACAAGATGAAACAAAGAACAATTTATAGAAGAAAAATTGTAGAAGGATTCCTTGGTAGTATATTTTCTAAGATCGTTGAAAATACAAAATTTATGCAAATAACGTCGTACCAATTGCAATAGAGGCATCAAAAGCATTTGCTATTGGAGCAGCATCTGCAGCGGGAACTGCAATTGGACAAAAGATATCAGATAATGTAAAAGGAACACTATTTACAACAGTACTAGATATCAAACAAGTTTTTTCGGAAATAGCAGCAACTGCAGATACAGCAAAGGCTATGATAAATACAACCAAAAACCTGGCGTCTGTACCTGGTGAAAAATTATATGTAAACTAGTAAATAAAGCACCAACTCAGATCAATACAAACAAGTGAAGACCCCATGCATAACATGGCATCTTACACAATATCAACTCAAGACCTGCCTGGTGTAGTTTCTTAATTATGCAAACAAGTGAAGACCCCATGCAAAACAAGGCATCTTACACAATATCAACTCAAGACCTGTCTGGTGTAAATTCTTAATTATACAAACAAGTGAAGACCCCATGCAAAACAAGGCATCTTACACAATATCAACTCAAGACCTGCCTTGTGTAGTTTCTTAATTATACAAACAAGTGAAGACCCCATGCAAAACAAGGCATCGTACACAATATCAACTCAAGACCTGCCTGGTGAAATTTCTTAATTATACAAACAAGTGAAGACCCCATGCAAAACTAGGCATCTTACACAATATCAACTCAAGACCTGCCTGGTGTAATTTCTTAATTATACAAACAAGTGAAGACCCCATGCATAACAAGGCATCGTACACAATATCAACTCAAGACCTGTCTGGTGTAATTTCTTAATTATACAAACAAGTGAAGACCCCATGCAAAACAAGGCATCTTACACAATATCAACTCAAGACCTGCCTGGTGTAAATTCTTAATTATGCAAACAAGTGAAGACCCCATGCAAAACAAGGCATCTTACACAATATCAACTCAAGACCTGCCTGGTGTAATTTCTTAATTATACAAACAAGTGAAGACCCCATGCAAAACAAGGCATCTTACACAATATCAACTCAAGACCTGTTTTGTGTAAATTCTTAATTATACAAAAAAGTGAAGACCCCATGAATAACATGGCATCTTACACAATATCAACTCAAGACCTGCCTGGTGTAAATTCTTAATTATGCAAACAAGTGAAGACCCCATGCAAAACTAGGCATCTTACACAATATCAACTCAAGACCTGCCTGGTGTAAATTCTTAATTATACAAACAAGTGAAGACCCCATGCAAAACAAGGCATCTTACACAATATCAACTCAAGACCTGCCTGGTGTAAATTCTTAATTATGCAAACAAGTGAAGACCCCATGCATAACAAGGCATCGTACACAATATCAACTCAAGACCTGTCTGGTGTAATTTCTTAATTATACAAACAAGTGAAGACCCCATGCAAAACAAGGCATCTTACACAATATCAACTCAAGACCTGCCTGGTGTAATTTCTTAATTATGCAAACAAGTGAAGACCCCATGCAAAACAAGGCATCGTACACAATATCAACTCAAGACCTGCCTGGTGTAATTTCTTAATTATACAAACAAGTGAAGACCCCATGCAAAACAAGGCATCTTACACAATATCAACTCAAGACCTGTTTTGTGTAAATTCTTAATTATACAAAAAAGTGAAGACCCCATGAATAACATGGCATCTTACACAATATCAACTCAAGACCTGCCTGGTGTAAATTCTTAATTATGCAAACAAGTGAAGACCCCATGCAAAACTAGGCATCTTACACAATATCAACTCAAGACCTGCCTGGTGTAAATTCTTAATTATACAAACAAGTGAAGACCCCATGCAAAACAAGGCATCTTACACAATATCAACTCAAGACCTGTTTTGTGTAAATTCTTAATTATGCAAACAAGTGAAGACCCCATGCAAAACAAGGCATCTTACACAATATCAACTCAAGACCTGCCTGGTGTAAATTCTTAATTATGCAAACAAGTGAAGACCCCATGCAAAACTAGGCATCTTACACAATATCAACTCAAGACCTGCCTGGTGTAATTTCTTAATTATGCAAACAAGTGAAGACCCCATGCAAAACAAGGCATCTTACACAATATCAACTCAAGACCTGCCTGGTGTAATTTCTTAATTATACAAACAAGTGAAGACCCCATGCAAAATAAGGCATCTTACACAATATCAACTCAAGACCTGTCTGGTGTAATTTCTTAATTATACAAACAAGTGAAGACCCCATGCAAAACAAGGCATCTTACACAATATCAACTCAAGACCTGCCTGGTGTAATTTCTTAATTATGCAAACAAGTGAAGACCCCATGCAAAACAAGGCATCTTACACAATATCAACTCAAGACCTGCCTGGTGTAATTTCTTAATTATACAAACAAGTGAAGACCCCATGCAAAACAAGGCATCTTACACAATATCAACTCAAGACCTGTTTTGTGTAAATTCTTAATTATGCAGGCAGGTGAAGGCCTTATGTGCAGCATGACATTATTATACATATCAGCAACTCAAGTCCTGCCTAGTGTAATTTCTTAATTCTGCAAACAAGTGAAGACACCATGCATAACATGGCATCTTACACATCATCAATTCAGGACTGGCCCAGATAATGTTTTTAGTTAAGCAACTAAGTCAAAACTTTATGCAAACAACTGCATCTAACAGTAACTCTGAACATGCAAACGGAATGAACAATTTTCAGACAAAAACCAGTTCACTTTTATTGATTAATGTGACCATGACCTTTGACCCCTCCACACTCACAACTGTGTCTTGTGACTCAAGTGCAAGCAAATTATCATGTTTTGGGTTAAGATTTGTGCTGCAAAACTTAAGTTATTGAGCTAACATAAAGATTAATATGACACTAAATTTTGTATGCAACACTTCTCTGCAAATGAATCAATTATGCATTTATTATAATCTTTCTACCAATTATCACCTATTTTCACTGTTCATTTCTTAATTTAAAAAGGTGTAAAATAAGAAAAGCTTGACCAAGATTGCCACAAGGACATAACCCTGATTGTGATATGCTGCACATCTTTTCACAGGTGTTTACAAGCGTACAAAGTTTCATTCTACCATCTCAAATAGCCACAGGGTAACAAACCGGAAATGAAAAACTGTTGTGATCTTGATCTTGAAGGTAGGACCCAAATTCAGTAAATTGCAATACACAGGTGTACTAAGAATCATACAGCATTTTAAGCTATATAGTGTAAAGAAAGGGCGATAGACTACCAGAAACTAATTTCATGTCTCCTGCTTTTTTGCAAACAGAAGTGGGGGAGAAAAAGGTATGGTAAAAATATTTATGTACTACCAATTTACCATAAGTGATATCTTCAAGGTCCCCAAATAGTTGATAATTGAATGTGAATCTTCTATTTATTTCTCTTGGCCACATCCATACATGTGTGTATTTGAGAGAAAGAGAGAGACAGAAGTGCGGTAGTATTGAAGATTGAATATTGTCACCTTCCCGCACTTTTCAAAGGAATTATTAAGATATTCGATGAACGATTACAATTTCGGTATAAATCTTTATATCATTGGCACAAGCAAGGTATTAAACAGTGAAATATGTTTCTCTTCTCTCGCCTTCACTGTCATTGTCATTATTAACGATGGTAAATCTCTAATAAACAATACTGTATTCACATGTGTTTCTTCTTTCTCATTGTCATACATGATAAATGTATCATTCACTGTCCTTTTTTATCCTTCACCACCACCATGTTTTTCACCTCATCATCATCAATTGTATAATTATCAGGTCAAGTATCATTTGTACCTCTCTAACGTCAGTATTACACTAAATGCTAAATATAAGTAATTTTTTTCATTCATCATCTGCCTTTGCTCTCTCTCATCATCGATAAATCATACAAGAATCATTTTGTTCCCTCTCGCATCGTCATTAATTGTAATGTATCATATTACATATTGATTTTATCTGTCACAATTATTCTCTCTCTTACACACGCACACACACATCATCAATGGTTAATCAGTGGTATAAAGTATCAGTTTTTCTCCTTTCCTACTGTTTTGTTTTCTCTCTATCATTATCATCATCATCATAATAAACAGTACATCATACAAGCATCATATTTTTTCTTCACTATTATTTTCTGTTATGAAAAAAAACATCAGTACAAGCAACAGGTTATCGTACAGGTGGCAACCAAGTTGATCAAAAACTTTTTTAAATCTACCGGGTCTAGCATCCGTCTTTAATATTTGAAGTGTGATGATGTCATCAACTGTTATTTCTACAATCCGAATTTTAGCTTCATATTTCTGTTCTGGAAATTTATATAAAATTATAAAATGATACAATCTGAAATAAAAAGCAAGATAAAGATTTTATCTTGTGAAATTACTTTCATCATGCTATTCAGCCCGTGGTAGAATGGGCTACTTCCATCCGGTGGATTCTAGTAGAAAGGGTTTGTGACCCTAATGGTGAAAATAAAGGTCATTTCCCCTGATTGGATTCATTTATATTACCAATAAGGTGATTTCATGTTGTCAGTGATTTTGCCATACTTTGTTGGTAAAACGTCACAATCATGTGGTGCATGGCCTGTAGCATACTGTAGTATCATTTATTTTTGTTAGGCTTAATTTTTGTGGTATTGTAAATAAAAAGGCATTTCTATGGGTACTTAAATTTGTGGTTTTGCCTGTCAAAGTTTATATATTAGTAGGTATTTAACATTATGGTTTAACCTCTACAAATATACCCCAAAAGGAATACAAAAGAATAAAACAATGCCGATGCAAACTGTAGTCACTTTAATGTTTAAAATAATGCTACCACCTGTCTGAGCACAAATCAAAGATCTGGCAAGTTCAATACTTACAATGTGTTTTCGACCACGTGAATAACATCAGTCAAAGCCCATGCAGCCAGCAACACTAAAACAATACTTCTATCTCAATGAGCACAAATAAAATATGTCAAGATTATTCTTTTTTGACATGTTTTCGTTCGAGTGATCAACATCAAAGGAAGCCGACTGTAAGAAAACGGGGGAAGGATCATCATCCTAGCTGGCTCATCTGTCGTTGAGGAATTAAATTCGTGGTTCGGGGTAACAACAAAAACCACGAAAATTGGTGCCCCACGAAAATTGATGCTTCTACAGTATGTTTTAAAGGGGCCTAAAATAAAAAAATAAAAAATTAAAACACATAACTGCTGGGTCCATAGCATATGCCATTTTTGCTTCCAGGATAATCCGGCACTAGCAACTTTAATAAAGCCTGCTTTTCGTGACATTTGGAAACATTAGTTATGGCGTGTGACGACAGTGTCACTAAAGGAACTTTGGTTTGATTGAAAATGCCAACTAGGCCTAGTTGTCAGTGATTGGGACATTCTGGCGACAGTCAGAGTAAAAAGTATAAAAAGTGGTGTGCATTTCGTTATATCCCTGATGCCTTTTGTTTTTAAAATTGATACTAGCACTGGGGTACCAAAATATATAACTACGTTGCATATTTTTAGGTTCGAATCGCATGCATCATTTTGAATTTCTTGCGAGAGGCGACACATCAATTAAACTATCAGCGGCATTCCACGTCAATAAATGGTCTGCTAATGAAATAAAGTAAAATTACACACCACAAAAATCACATTATTTTTAAAAAGAAACTATGAATTGGACTTACCGGCGACTTCATTCCCTTCCCGCTACTTCAACTTCTGCACTGATGCATTGCTCAGGATCCAACTGCGCATGCGTCAAGGCATGCGATTTCCGGACATGCGCGAACGACAAAGTGTAAAGAGATTGTGTATGAAAATGCAGCGGTTCCAGTAATATGTGTAAACCCGGGTCTACACACGTCTGTAAAGTACCGTCAACTGAGACAGTCCAAATTGTAATTTTTTCTTCATGAAACATAAAAAATTAGCATAAATGCACATTTTTGGAAAGTGAAGACTTGACTCGGGTCCCCATTTGACTTTTAAATCCCCATTTGTTGGTGTGTATTCAACATCTGGTCTTCACTTGGCAGCAGTTACACACACACACACACACACACACACACACAGAGAGTAGGTATGGGTGCAACGTTGTATTTAATGACGCATGTTTTTTAGGTCAAGATTGCACACAAGTGCATTCACATTGGAGAACATCTGCAATATTTGCCGTTTTCAAACGACATAATATGTTTGCGGACATCGTTTTGGAATTACTTACCTCGGGAAGGTAAATCGACATGTTAATCAGACAAGGAGTAATGAAGCTGAATGTATATGATCGAAAAGTCTAATATCTTGTTTATAATAGGCACTTTATATTACAGAAAATAAAAGTTCAGACGAGAGCCAGATCCTCAATTTTTTCGGGGTGTGGGTGGGTTGGGGAGTAAGAGGTGGATCACGGTTCTGAGGAGTAGGAACCCTTGGCATGGGGACCTTGATTGCAAAGCCCCAGGATGCACCTGTATATTCAGCGTTTCAAAGGTATCATTTTAACTATTCCAATAAAAGAAAATACTGTATTAAATGAGCTATTTTTTTTCTCGCAGAATTTTAATGGAGCTTGACGTTTTGGGTGAATGGGGTGGGAACAGACAGAGAGGTATATGCGTAGATACGCACTCGTGAAATTTGAAGACAATCAGCCTTAAGATATTCCAAGACAGAGCATAAAGTACCATTCGTAACACGAAGAACAATTAGTTCAGTTGTTTCTAGTATGTTTATTGACTTGAGGTTAGTTTACACAGATAATCAATGTCTTCACTATTATCATAATATTTAAACGTTTCAGAAAAGACAAGTTAAATGTGTGAAATTCAATATAAAAAATTAGGTTGTGTCACTGTCAGTTGAAAGAAAATAAGCTAAGGAGAGGCAGAGCTGTATGACAGTGTTAATTGTGTGCATATTTTTATATATATATGCGTGTGTGTGTGTGTGTGTGTGTGTGTGTGTGTGTGTGTGTGCCAACATTTTAAGCTAATGAAGCTCTTCATAAGGAGAAAAAACAATTTACGTCAACAAAACAAATATAAAACACAAAAGTAAAGCGATATTTTTGCCTCTCACATGTTTGAATGACAAGGAGGAAATCTTCCAACATAACCTAAGAGATGGAAAGAAGAAAAGCCGTCTTTAGACGGATAATCTAAATGTCTCTTTTAGGCTCCAGTCAGCCCAACAAAGTTGCATAACAGAAATCAAAGAAAGGATTATCGGGCTTATCTCACAGTTAATCTGGGTGTTAGGAGCTAATTTCAGCTTGGGGATAAAGGACAGAAACCATGCGTGCCGAATAAAATTTACAACTGAAATTATATTCTGCTAAAATTATGCATGGAGGTACTAAAGTAAATGATTTAAGAGAATGGTGCCGCAAGATATACTACTACTACTACTACTACTACCACTACTACTACTAATAATAATAATAATAAATCTGAACAGTTATTTGAGTAAATAGTATTGAATTGTGTACCATTTGTTAAAACTGATGCCAGTTAGACTTTTTATTTAAGCCCAGCTAACTGTCAGTTTTCCCTTGTACCGTCCAATATTGCCTCTTTCGTATGCGTTCTATATCCGTCCACCTGAGTTAGGTTCAGTTAGTAGTTACTCGATGGACTCGATGGACTCGCATGAAGCCATTGTCGAGTTGTCGCGGTGGACAAGGTTCGCATAGATTTTCTTGCGAATGACGATCTAGTGGTTATTCATTTTTTTTAAATCAAAAGTTTTTACGTGTTGGAATACTGATTACCTTTCTAGTTTGACACGCAAACTTCTGATTGTTCATGATGCTAACCCATGTCGTCGAATTTCTGAATGATTTAGTTTCTGGGTTTTTGAGCACATTAGGAAGACTTGATTTTACAGCGGTATGTGCATGAGTCTGTGCTGTTGTTTGATGCTACTGTGGCACGCACCAGATGGTCCTTCAGAGCTTTAAGTCCACCGTATGCAACCATAGGAACTTCTTGATATATCTCTTCAGACGTTCAGAGGATTTGATATATTCCCAGTGCTTTGGAGTGATCTGTTGTAAATTGGGGTTTAGGTGGGGGGAGTAACACTTTTTTGGTTTTCTTGCTTTTATATTTCTTAAGGAATCTTCTTTTGAAGAGTTGTA
Organism: Sinohyriopsis cumingii; assembly: GCA_028554795.2. Lineage (NCBI taxonomy): Eukaryota > Metazoa > Mollusca > Bivalvia > Unionida > Unionidae > Sinohyriopsis > Sinohyriopsis cumingii. The sequence goes on from CM068832.1 coordinate 49,684,379, forward strand.
GTTTTGTTAAAACTCTCCTCACTGTAACTCCATCTCTGTGTTCTCCCTCAGAGGAACCCCTTGATCTCTTGGTGACGCTTTCAAAGCTAACTGATTTACAGAATATGCGTTTAGTTTCAGTTCACATATCATAAAGAAAATTTTATATACACACGTATACATACAAACATATATATACATATGCAAACGCGCACACATATTGTTTCACCTTTCAAGCCGAAGCATCCAAGAAACAATGTCGGAATTCGCCCTTTTGATATGCTAGTATTAATTTCTCTAAGATACTATGTCACAGGTAGACACTTGCCAAACGATATGTATTAGATTACATTTTTTATATTAGTTTATGGAATGACCGACGTTCTGAATGGAGAGTAAATAAAGCATTCTATGAAGCTTTTAAATGGTTGAACAATAACCATCTACTGTTCCACATGAATAGATTAGAGAGTAGGGAGTTGCCTTCAATTCATGATGAAGTGTTTCTCTCAGATATATATTTCTTGATAAAACTACATGTGGAGCAAATGTTTAAATAAGGAATAAGTGTTCGTCGTTGTGGCTTTTTTCCACGTTTGTGCTGTAGAAGGTATTTATCTGAAAGCTAACAACACCCATATCTTGCAAGACCTACGATTCCGTAATTCTGGTTTATTGGGCATCGTGACATATTTATGACAAATAAAGACTTTTTTACTCAGCATTTACGAAGTTTCAAAATCACCTGTTGCTTATGATTAATTCCAACGATCTTGTGCAGTATAAATTATGTTCCCTCTCCCTCTCTCTCTCTCTCTCTCTCTCTCTCTCTCTCTCTCTCTCTGCGCTCTCTGCGTGGACTTTCAGCAACAGTTACTCCGTCTTAGGCATCATTATTACAAAAGTGGCTGCAGTTGTTGCTTCATCACATGAATGCGAATTTCGCATAGAATCTGGATCGATGGATATTTCTAAAGCAAATTATTTCATTGCAGGCAACGAACTATTGGTTCACATTGATATTAACACCTCTTGTCAGCATCCCATAGTGTATATATGGTGTGTGTGTGTGTGTGTGTGTGTGTGTGATTCTGACTTTTAATCTACGTTTAACAATTTCTCAGTCATATCACTACGATGTCTGCAGTATGGCAGTTGATAGTGCTGTCTAGTAGTGAGGAATCCTGCCGCAGACGTCTGGCATCATGTCTCACACAGTCATAATATATACTGACGCCTGGCCGACCAGTCTTAACACTAACCTCTTAATGCTGAACCCCAATCGAGGGAGCTGCTAATACCATTTTTTAATAAGTCTTTGGTATGACTCGGCGGGGATTCCAACCCATGACCTCTTGCATCCGATGCGGACACTTTAACCACTTGGGCTACCGGAGATGTCTTTGTGCGTTTGGCATTGTATCTTGATGGTACCCTTATCAGCAAGACATACAGAAAGACATGTTGAGCAGTTAGTTCGATTTTTGAGGTGAAATGAATGTGGTCCAACATGGACCGTAGCACTAAACAGACCAAGGGCCTTGAGGATTACAGTGGCTAACCTCAAGAAATAGCCGTGAGGATAACAGTGTCTAACCTCAAGAAATGGCATTGATGATTACATTGTCTAACCTCAAAAAATGACCGTGAGAATTACAATGTCCAACCTCAAGAAATGGCCGTGAGGATTACGGTGTCTAACCTCAAGAAATGGCCGTGAAGATTACAATGTCCAACCCCAAGAAATAACAGTAAGGATTACAGTGTCTAACCTTAGGAAATGGAGGAAGAGCAAGATGTTACATTTTTTCCATAGTATAGGTATAACGATTAATAATGACTTTGGCGTCTTTGCCAAAGTAAATCTGATTTAATATTTAGCACCAGAAGCCAATGCATATTTTCTATCACAACAACAACAACAACAACAACTACTACTACTACTACTTCTACTACTACTACTTCTACTACTACTGCTACTACTACTACTACTACTACTACTACTACTACTACTAATAATAATAATAATAATAATAATTGCATAAACAGGTATTAATTATATACTAAGATTTTTACTTCAATTGGACGAGCATAAAAAACAAAATAAATAATGCGATGACTGAAATGGCGAGGGGCATCCTTACAGCAACAATAACGAAATTGATAAACACATGTGAGCTTTGAAGAAATATATCTCGGCGATACTATAGAACTTGGATTTCCTTCTTGCATGCATAATAAATATGTGATTCGGTTTCTTGTTTGCATGCTGGTAAGAACAAGTAAACGACAACACTGATGAACATTACGCCTCTATATGAATTATATATCATGAATTCAAACTATTAGGATAGCAGAAAAGAAAATTGCAGCTTAGTCTAAGACTCTGCTGACTAAGTCACTCTCGGCGAAACATAATTCCAAAGAATGTAAGTAACAGCAAAAAAGTCTATTTCGAAAATTTAAGAATATATATATAATGGGGTTCGTCTGTGTGAGCTCCTTTACTATTGAAATGAGAAATTTGTGCTACAGCCAATGAAGGGGCCTTTGTTGCACCTACGCGCAAATTCTGGTCAGCCCGACAGGCCTAATTTTTATACCGAATGTATAATGGATCATAAAATGAAATCAAATTTGTTCTGTAGTGGTGTATTACAATTCCCATTTCCTAAGTGCCCTCGTGATAACTGTTATTGATCTTTTATGTACGTTTGCAGAGGAACCCTATGAGGAAATCACAGCTTACAAACAACCAATTGCAATCTCACTCAGAAAGGTTGTTTTCTAAAAGAAACATTGCTCTGAAGGTGGTACACAGCTTATAGACTTTTTTTACTGAGTTTGTTGCCTAGTACAAGAGGTTTAGAAGTGATAAAGGAAAATAATTAAGTTATCGACAGAGCAGCGAGCATTTTTACTATTATATTCCACTTTTAGAAGTACATAATTTCAAGATTTCATCATTTACAATATAATTTCCTATCAAACTGCAGCTGTCCGTATTTGATCCATAATGAGTTGTGCTGAATATGTAACAAACATTACCAGTGATAGAGAACATTAATACAATCTACCGACCACATCACAATCATTTAATGGGCAAATGTAGACAGGTTTCAGGTTGAAAGGATATCATGACATTTGTTTCTTGCATTGTCATATCTGTCATGTCATTTTATCATGTTATTTGCTTTAAACATATGCTGGAAAGTATTGTCAGGTTTCTTATGTAATATATCCACTTTATATGTCTGGGAGTTTGATAAGCTGTTGAAGCTACAATGTTGATTTCAGTACTCACAGTTTTCCTTCAGTTTCAACTGGCTAGTGTGTATGCCGAAACAACAACTGGTAAGTAAGATCTATATGTATGTATGTATGTATGTATGTATGTATGTATGTATGTATGTATGTATGTATGTATGTATGTATGTATGTATATATGTATGTATGTATGTATGTATGTATGTATATATGTTATTTCCATACTTATGTATTATAAAATAAAGGTTAAATCTTCGGTTTATTCACAAAATATCACTATTAAAAGAAAGTTGTTTCATTGGCATTTCCTACATAGTCCAATTTTTAACAATATAATACAGCGTGATGTGAGTGGAGTGGGGGTGGATAGTGTTTTAGAAAGGAAGAATAGAAATAATCGCAGTAAAAATTCATATACCATGGTATTATTTGTGTTTCATAATGTCTTTAAATAAGAGAGTTGCAAACTCTGTTTTAAACATTTCAATTAAGTGCAAGGTGCGCAGTACTAAAATAACCTTAATACATTGCATATATTAGTATACCGTTAGTTATAGACCACTGTGGTGGCATAACAATGGTTTTAACAGCTGCCTCGCTTAGCGCTCAGCATTAAGACGTTACTGTTAGGATGGGTCGGCCTGGTGTGACGATTATGTGACTAGGTGGGACATCATGCTATATGTCTGCGGCATGATACCCCAGTGCTAGACATCACTATAAACTGTCACACTGCAGACATCGTAGCGATATAAGACTGAACTGTGGTATGTCTGTAGTGTGTATCTTGACATTCTATTTTTATTTATTTCTGCATAATTATTCATATAAATTTTATTGTTTTATTTTTAAACTGAACATTTACTTGGATAAATGAATTGAATTGACAGATTATTAGGGAAAACGTGCTCCTCGGAGACCTTTGATTATGTTTATATTACATAGTAACGCAATTAACAATGTATTATTGACATTTTCAAGAAACATTTTTCCATTGTCAATGTATTCATGGCGACATGGAAACAATCTGCAAATCTGACACATTAGATGTGTGTAGCGTAACGCCATAAGCTTGTTACAGAAAAACACCCAAGAATAAAGCCTTTGTCGCCTTTTCCAATCTATTGTTTTTCATCCGCAGTTTTTAATGTCATACAAACTTCAAGTTCACCAGACTGAATCTTTTTCATGGACAAATTAAGCAATCATTCGGAATGTGCACACGTATCAGATTAGTGACTTATAGGTTCCGTCTACTACGAAAAGTTGTTGACTGTCCATATTTTCATAATTTTCTTTTTGCTTAGGGGGATTATAGATGATACCTTTTTTTTTCAAAAAACAAAACTGGATAAACTTGATTCTGGTGCAAATATACAAATCACAGATCTCGTAAAACGTTTTGTTTCATGAAGTAAAAAGTACACAACATTTTAACTGCCCTATATCGCACTTTGTATTTGTAGGCCAACCACCTGAAATACCGAAAATGGTTAAAATAAAAGAACAACAAACAAATGAAGCAATTATTCATATTATCTCCGTTTACCTACCCCAAAAACATGTTTGTACTGAATATTTTTTATGATGAAAATCTAACAGATAAATAATTTAGCATCACGGTATCGTACCGACCTTGGAGGATTACAAGTGTAAATACTGTCACGTCTGAAATATTTTTTTTCAATAACAATATAAGTGTTTTAAATAAAAAATTTAAATTTTCTACGCAAAGTGATTAGCAATATATTTCATTGTCGTACCAGATTTCCGGACGTTGTTTTTCTGTCATTACGACTTTGATGCCTTTTTTAAAAAGAAGGGTAATATTGTAAATTATGGAAATCTTGGCAAATCCACCATATTGATTGCATGTAATTTTCCAGAATCATTTCTTTATGATGTGCGTATATTTAGGAGGGATTAACAGTTTTAAAGACAGAACGTTCTAAACCAAGTTTTCTTAACACAACTTGTTTGCTAATAATGTGTTTGTTTCTGATAGATTTTAGTTTAAACATATTTTATTTCATAATTGTGTAGCTCTAAATTAGAATATTTTGGGAGTAGAGACAGGGGAGGTACAAAAATAAATAAATAAATGGAACAGAACAAAAAAACGTAGAATTAAAGTGAATTGTACTTCTTTCTAAAATGTTGCACCAGTCGCAGTTCTGGCTGCCTCATTTCGTATTTTTTTAATACAAAACAGACGCTAACGAGACGAAAAAAATATGCAGATATGTCACAGTGAGGAGAGAGGACGCAAACGAAAACCTTACTTACATTTGCAACAAAGGTAACAACCTTGAATTCAGCGATAATAATACTTGAAACAGTGTTTTCTTTATTGCATTGCCGATTTAAACCTAATTGATTATGAACTACAGTAAAATGATACATGAATAACTCATTATTATGCAATTTTTTGTGAATCATGAGTACATTTGTCATCACAAAAGTTAACAAATGATTTGAAGAAAAAAAATCTTTCTGATTCTTTGAATTGTTAATCTTGTAACTTTATGCAACAATATAACTACAAATGAGAAGAAAAATACTTGATCATAACCTTTAATATGGATCACATCCGGTTTGTGACGGTGAAAACATTAGGTATGTTAAATCTTTTCAGGCGTTCATCGCCACGATCCTAAATTTTAGTAATTTACATTTGATTTGAAATAAATATACGAAACATTTAGGAGCGATCCTCTTACACTATGAAATGATTAATGTTTCGAAACCAATGACAGCGTAATTTAATGGTTGCATATACTCTCAAAGTAATATGACGTGCAAAGGGAAATACTGAGTCAATACGCTACCATACGCTGATGCCGAAAATGAATGTCTCAAGTCCAGTGCGTCCATGCAGGGAGTGGAAACCTTTATAATACCAATGATTACTCCAGTAAACAGGACACACTGGATCAAGGATTTCAATGATACCAGTATCATCAACAGTTTGAGTAGGCTTTTAGTCCAAATGACATATACATGAATATATATATATTCAGTCTTCATATGGTAGTATTATTCTCATAACACTTTATCTGTCTCAGATCAATATTAATTTTATGAGTAATATTTTATGTTTTAAATATTCACTCTTGGGTGATTTTTGTAGACGATAAGGTGCATGATCAATACAATTATAGCCAGTGTCCAATGAATACCGTGCTTCATACAGTTATTTCCAGTATCAAATGAATAACGTGATTCATGCAGTTATGTCAAGTGTCCAATGAATAACGTGATTCATTGAGCTGTATCCAGTATCCACTGATTTATGTGATTCATTCAGCTGTAGCCAGTATCCACTGCATAACGTGGCTCATACAACTATTATCATTGTCAGCTGAATCATGTATAATAAGTCATGTATAACAAGATGAACATGTTTTTAGAAGTTATCTCATTGTATGCAGAGTTCCGATGCGTTTACTAAATACACAATTAGGTCCTGCCATTTATTTCAATAGACGAATTCATATTACACATTACTGAGAATGCCAGCATACGGTATATAAAAATAAAGAAGAATAAAAAAATATTTCTCTGTCGCATAGATGATATTAAGTGTCTTAGGACCTAGAAAGTCATGTCAGATATTCTACAAATATTTTTGCCGTATCTTGTGCAGGTCATGGACAGACGGTGACACAGATTTGTATCGGTATAGTGAAGATGGACCATGACATTTTTAAATTCGGTACCACGTCATGTGATGAAAGTCATACAGTTATATGTGATAAGAGTAAGTTTAATATTTTAAATAAGATTTAATGTTTTCAAAATATTGTTTGATTTAGGAATTATAAGGGAGTACCGTGGAAATACTGAAAACTAGTGACATAATTCTATAACTAGCGAGAATGAGTATTACACAGCGCTTACTGGAAACCGAAATGAATAAGTCAAAACATAAATCACAAAGGCGCACGTTTAAGACATGATACTATAGCATTCTCTTCAAAGATGAATTGCTAGATAGTGTTTGCCACTACATATGTAATACTTTCTTGACAAGTGACAATTTACATTCATTACCTTTTTGTGAGCATGCCAGCAAAAAGCCGAAATTCCCAACAAAGGTATGTATGCGGCAGTAACCAATAACATCTATTGTGTTTTATCTAATACTCCCTTCAGAGACTGGTCAATATTCTTAGGGCTTCAATCTGAAGATAAACACGCACACACACACACATACACACATACACACAGACACATATACACATACAACTTTGTAACCTTGGATGAGGAAACATGGCACAGACATCCATACCACCTAATATGAGTTGGATTCTTACATCAAATTTAAAATAAAAAAATACATTAACTCATTTGTGTCAAACACAGGTTATATTTTCCACCTTTGCAGCCGGTCCAAAAAACTCATTAACATTGGCAGCCAGAGGTGAAATGGTGCCGAGACTTGGTGACGCGAAGTCTGGAATAGCTTCTAACCTCGTTTTTTCTTGACGTTTTAAGGAGAAATAAATCGCAGACACACACATATCTAGGATGGATGATGTAATATTGCAAACACCTAACGTAGTTTTTCATTTTTCATAGGTACAGACATAAATACTACTAAATACGAGTTGGATTCTTGCAGGAAAAGCGAAAAGGAAAATAGGTTAACTCACTTTAGCCTAAAACGGTTATATTTTCTTCCCTTGCAGGTGGCGTCCATACTGCATTTACATTAACAACCAGAGATGAAATGATGCATCGGCTCGCTGATTTGAAGGTTTCTAACCAGCCGCAAGCTGATCGTACGTATAATGACACTTCAATGGGCAGTTAAAATTCGTACAACATAAAATATTCCGTTTACATCATGTCCGTGAATTTATTTCACCTTAGATTTTACAAGTTCTTGTGAACGAAAACAACAACTATTACAAATCCATTTAGTTCATGTACATTCTCGACTCACTTGGCTCCCGTTTACTGTTCTGAAGAAAAGCATATGTATAAGAGAAAACACTGCTATTTTGCATTATTTCATAAATATACATCATTTAAATATTGAAATATAAATGAGAGTTCTAAAATACATTTACCGTGCTATAACAATTTACTTAATATACGTGTTGCTTTTTTTGTCAAAGGACAATAGCCTGAATCGTCACCTGCAGATATGCGTACATAAAGAGATTGTAAGATATGCATAAAATACACTACATTGTTAGGATTATTGAAGATGATTACAGTCATACATCTGTGTTACGTGGAGATCCAGCAGGCATACGTCACGGGACATGCTCTTTTGAACTTAAGTTGGCCACACATGTGTCTTTCGCTGGCAACATTTCACGTCATTCAGCCAGTGGAAAATAAACTCAAATCGAATATAATTCATGTATCGTCATATTGAAGCTATTTGAATCATATAACTTACACATGAATGCGATGCATCTACAGACGGCATATATATCAAGTTGTCGGGGAGAAACGCTAGAGATGTTTCAGTTATTATTGGCGAAGGAAACTTCGGCAAATGGACAAATTGAGTTTCGGCAAATGGACAAATTGATAATATATTAATCCATAGTAATACTTTGAAGGAAGTTCTCCGTTGTCGGAAAGGCTGAGATATTGAGATTTGCAGGTGTTCAAATTCTGAAACGAGCTAAACTGGATGTGTCCTGCAAAACTACTGAAGAACAACAGCTAACACGTTTGCAAATGATTATATGATTGTTATATAAATGTATGTTACATGTACATGATCGAAGTTATATGAACATAACCGCATGATTGGAGTCAATTTCATCTTCAAGTAAAGTAAGGTCTGTGAGATCTGATATTTAGTATTATATGTTACATGCACTAAATGTTTGCAAACTTCTATTTCTGCATTTCAGATTTGATATTCATCGTATTATACTCGACCTTATGGGTCTTACCCTTTGCCCTATCGATCGTCGCCATCGTGCAGTACCGGAAAAAACGTTTGACTAAAAGCATTGCGAAGAATAGTATATACAAGTCGCGTCGTTCTGATGCAAAGTAGGTCTTTCTATCTCTGTCTTTCTGTCCGTCTGTCTGTCTTATTCTCTCTCTCTCTCTCTCTCTCTCTCACACACAGTTGTTAATGGATTGAACTTGTGACTATATTTGTTTTACATGCCTCGTCATAATATAACCTTCAAAATCAGTACGGTAAAATAGTAAACCACAACCCCACATATCTCTCTCGTGCATTTGGTATCTAACTAACGTCATTGTGGTTACGAATAGAAATGATTAAGAGGTAAAAATAGACATATATGTCAATAACCTGTCGGTTCGTTTATTACAGTGACAATGAAAGAATGCATATGCTTATAATAAGCACCACTCACGCTCGGACATATATGGTAAAGAGCTAATCACGCTGAACAAACAATTACTTCGAATGGTTAGATAATAGATATACATATTTTAACATAATTTGTAATAGTATTTCTCCTCCTCATGATTGGAGATGCATAAAAGTAACAAATAAAACAGGTATTTTTAATTATAATCATTGCAAATTATCATCACATGCAGCTATGAGGAAACAAATGACGTAAATTGGCGATTAAGGACCTGTTTTAGTAAAATGACGGAAAATTACGAATTTTTAGAAATATGTTATAGCGAATTAACATTCAAACCGATAAACTGGGGTTTCTTTCTTTTGCAATTCGCATTGGAATACATTGTTAAATTTAACCACCCAATCATATTTTTATATGAAGTCATCAAACACAAAAAACACCAGTAACACAGTCTCTCGTAATTATTCAAAATTGTTCAAAATTGTTCAAAATGTTATAGTTTAGGTAAGCAACGTTATGATTTAGATTAAAATATCACGACAAGATTTCAGCAAAATATTTCTGATTCCAAAGTTAGACTAAACGATGATGATACATTTTCATTGCTGCCTTGTGAAATAGTTATAAAAATGAGCAGTATTTTTCGGTAAAAAATAATTTTATAAATCAACGGATTGTTTCAAACTATGATTTAACACTGCTATAAACAAAGGACGTTGGAAACAAAATATAATTCCAACAAATTATGCACTGCCTGTAATAACACGTCAAAGACATACACAAGACGAGGACTTGGGTAAAACTGTGTGGACAACAACACCATGGCAACTGCAACTGAACATCATTTTAAAGACAAGGATCTCGAACGGAAAATGTTTTATTCATGCTAATACCCACAAAAGCAGATTTAAAAATAAACATTTCAAATTTTAAAATATTTTATAAATTACAATTTTATGCATTATGTTTATTTTTCAAATTTCCACATTTTTAAAAAAAGCTGCAAACAACAACTCAACTAATCATTCAATAACAACAATAATTATGTCAGTTTCGAATGACCCCAGCTCTTTCCTGTGTTATTTTACACAATCTCCATGGTAATAACCTTGACAATTTCAAACAACGCCACCTCTTTCCTGTTTTATTTTACTTGGGTTTTCGCTGGCAGTTTTGCATTTTTTAAACAATATGCTTTCACTATCGCTGTTCTGTCTCATATATGTCAATCAAAACACAAGGAATAATGCGATCTCCATTTAAATCATTATGGTTCATACCTTCATGTTTTGTAATTCAGACACATATAGTACAAATGACGTGGCATTACACAAATCATTATAAATCTTCTTAAATGATTTTAATTTTTTAATGATTTTAATTTTCTAAATTATTATGTTTCGGGAATTTGTATTCTTGATGTATTATATTGGTGTAAAGATTACCTGAAACAGAGTGTAGACTATTTCGCGAGAACTATGCAAGTCATTTTTACGTTTACCTTATATGCTTGTTGCAAATTAAGGTAGAGAGAACAAATATAGAAGACGAAAATTCAACAACTGAAGACTTAAACATGTTTGGTGAAACTAATGGTTTTATTACTTGACCGCTGGTTTCATTGTTGCTTTAGGTCTGGTATTGAATCACAAATATTGGTATATTTTTAAACATGTCATACCTAATACAAACTCCGAAGGACAATCAATTAAATCGGCTAATGTGCGAAACCAATTCCAAAACTGTTGTAAATTTGTAATTGGCTGAGTTTTTGCAACTGGTGTGATTGCAACTACAACAATATAATTGTACAAAGTCCTTCATGCAGCCTGATTACCCATTTGATCATATTGCTAAAGAAAGTGAGAAATGAAGCTAGGGTTATTTTCAAAGTTATAATGGCTAAATGTTTGCATTATTCACAGTATCTCATGTTGCCCCACAAAGACAAAGAAGTAGAGCTATGGTATATACGTCATGGTGGTGGGATCTAAATAGATTTATTTTCTGGCAAAGTTATATTTTGATTATACAAGCAATCGTTGTATTATCAACTTTTAAATAATTGCAGTTGCACCGGTTGATAAATGAAAGGAAGATTTCCATTGGTCGAACATAATCATGTGATCAGACCCGATTGCGTTTATTTCTGTATAAACTGTACGGAGAACTACTTTATACTAACTTCTATAAGTGGAGTCACGTGGAAAGTAACTAACGTAAACACTAACTTGGAAGGCATACACACTGCATGCCTTTAAAACGAAATAAAAACGGTGGGGGCGTTATGTCCTGTGTGAGCTGGCATCTGGCAGCTTATACCACGATAAACTCAGAAAAACAACGTCACACTCTTAAATATATTCTTGATGACACATATCCTGGAAAGATTTATTATAAGAAAACAAAATTGTTGGATATCATTTCATCTTTCAGTCTTTCAACAACTTCCTAGGTTACAAATGGTATATTGTAAATGTAATATTTATAATGTCATGGAGTGGACTGCTCCATTTCATTACTCTGTAAAGTCTTCTCGTTTCAAATTAAATGCATATCAATAATATCTTATTCTAGTATAATTCGTGAACTCTAATATTATAATTCCTTCCTAATTATCTTTGGTAATTTGATTTGTTTCACATTTTCCATACTTGCTATGGTCAAATCATTATCATTTATTATCCTCATTTTTCTCATATTTGAATATTTGTAGTACATCTCAATGTTTACGGTGTACATCTGTTTTGCAAATAGAGAGAAAATTTAATACTCATAAAATCATTTTTATAAAATTATTGGGTTTTTTGTTCGATAAAACTGTTTTCAATTGTTTGTCTGGTTTTTATTTTACTGGCCAATGCGCACCAAATGGAACCGAAGAGCAAAGAACGTTGGAATTAAGTGACTTTTAGTATTGGTAAATATACCTGTCTGAGAATTATGGTGAACTAAAAGTTTTAAAATTTCCATTCGATGTTATACTTGGAATATACAACTCAATCCACAGTTCAATTGCATGATCGTGCTTACCTCAATTGACAGAGTGAATATGTTATGCGTTTAGTAAAGATTAAAATTCCTTATAGTCTGTCATTGTCACAAGCATACATCAGCAGATATCAAGTGTGCTTCACATATCGCTTTATATAATTATTACATCAGCAGAGATCAAGTGTGCTTCACATATCGCTTTATATAATTATTACATCAGCAGATATCAAGTGTGCTTCACATATCGCTTTATATAATTATTTAGAGCATCATTTTTTCTTAATGATTGGTGTTACATTTATTAACTGATTTAAAGAAACAAAATGCTATCAATAATATTAGGACCTTTTCAAATACCCCTAGTGGTACCATGTGCATATAATAATAGCGCTAGCATCTAATTCGACTGCATACGCAATTCTTAAAATATTAACTCGAGGCAATAACAAACATCCATCAGCAAAGTAGGGATTTACATTTTTGTAGATTTACAATGTGATAAATGTACCCAATAAAGAGTGAAGAAGTAAATAGCTATTGTCCTGTTATATGTGTGTGTGTGTGTGTGTGTGTGTGTGTGTGTGTGTGTGTGATTTGGATTTTTAACGTAGCTTTAACAATTTGTCGGTCATATCGCTACGATGTCTGCAGTGTAGCAGTTTATAATGATGTCTAACTCTGGGGCATCATGCCGCAGACATGTAGCATGATGTCCAACCCACTCACATCATCCTGACACGAGGCCTACCAGTCCTAACACTAACCTCTTAATGTTGAGCGCCAAGTGAGCTGTTAGTACCAATTTTGTAAGTCTTTGGTATGATTCGGCCGGGGATCAAACCCATCACCTCCCGCATCCGAGGCGGAAGCTCTAACCACTAGGCCACCGGAGCGGTTCTCGTGTCCTGTTATATGTAGTTTGGACTACCTTGCCCTTTTTTATATTTAAGTGTTCAACTATATGTTCCTGGTACTATAACAACCAAAATGCTTTAAAAGTTGTCGTGTCCTGTTATATGTAGTTTGGACTACCTTGCCGTTTTTATATTTAAGTGTTCAACTATATGTTCCTGGTACTATAACAACCAAAATGTTTTAAAAGTTGTATATTTTTGCAAATGACTTTTGACAGCAAAGATTACGCTGGCGGTAATATAGAAAAGAAATACTAAGTAATTAGGTAATTTATGATTTCCCAGAAATCACTTTCTAAAGTTTGGTTTTAGAAATTTAGAAAGGATCGAAAAGTTATAAAGCCTAGAACCTAGGCTGGGCTTAATGTACGTTCATAACATTATATGATATATGGAGAATAAACCACTGAAACGTTTCGCCGTAGTTATCTTTTAAGATCTTTTCAAAAGATGCAATATTTTGGAGCAGCAAATTCATTTCTCTGTTCACTCTTTCAGGCGAAAACAAGATCGAGAAACGCAACCCCGAGACCATTTTATGCAGTGGAATAATGAATCAGGGAGCAAATCGACGCCTTGTAACGGCTACAAGATCGAGGACAGCACAGAAGGTCAAGGAAATAATCCAAGAGACGTCAGTGATGACGAAAGTTACGATAATTTCGATCCGCAACTTGGGTTGTATGAGAATCCTATTGCCGCTAACAATTCTACATCTCGCTATCATATTCAAGGACACGCACTATTGAGAAAGCATGCCCCTCTTTGTAACGAGCGTTACGATTATATCGATCCGCAACTTGGGTTGTACGAAAATCCCATTAACACTAACAATTCCACAACACGCTTTCATATCCAAGGAAAGGAGCTATTGACAAAGCAGGCCGCTCTTTGCAAAGAAGCAAAGTCCAGCAAAAATGAGAAAGGCTTGTTTCCCGTTAGAGAAACTCTTGACCCTCAAAAATATATGTCGATGCATGCGAATGAAAGAGACAGCACGGTTGTTTTGGACACAGAGAACAAAATCTTTACGAGAACTTCAATCGGGTCGATATTGGAATGTCAATACGATAATATCTGATTCTGAATATATCCGCAACTTTAAAAATCCTAAGAAACATTATCTGCCCTATTAATTATGTGTACAAAATATTCAGATCTTTTCAATAAAACTATCTGAGAAAGACTGGTATTATATTATTTTATTATGGAGTGTGTCTGTGTGTGTGTCTATATTATATCCCCGACTTGGTTCATTCCTCTGTTGGGTATGTGAGTGTTGTCAAGATGGTTTGTAGATTATTTTCAGTCGGGGACAAATTAAAATCACCTAACATACATAATAATAAAAATTTCTCTCTGTAAAATTAACAAATAATTTATATATGTATACGGTGTCGTTAATGTAATCGTTATATATTTAAATTAGCAGAGTCAGATACAAGTAAATTAACACACTGTTATTTCTCTACAGAAAATTTGATAATACCTCTTCTCATTGGCAAGTAAAAAAGCAAAAGGGGTGAGAATACAGTATCGTTTGTGGAACTTATTTTATTCAATTTTTTATTTTTCCTTTTGCTAAATAGCTGGACTAAATCATGTAACTTGGTTGTCAAGTACTACTACTACTAAAAAAAAAAAATAATAATTATAATACATGTAAAATAATCATGATGATAATACTACCAATGATAATGCTAATGATAATGATGTTCGGTTCATAATCCCTAATTTTGTCATAATGGAATGCAATAACTTCCTTCAGAGGTCACCTGAATACAAAGGCCATTTATGTCTTTTGCATTGCAGCCGAACTTTGTCCTAAAAGGCAAACATTTTGTAACACCACGAACACACACACACACACAGGGTAGGTATGGGTGCAACGTTGTATGCGATGACGCATGTTTTTTAGGTCAAGATTGCAGACAAGTGCATTCACGTTGGAGAACATCTGCAATATTCGCCGTTTTCAAAACGACATATGTTTGAAGACGTCGTGTAGGAATTACATACCTCAGGAACTAAAGGTTTATCAACAGAAGTGTTCCAATGAGCATTTTCAATTTAATTGTGTGCAAAGTTTATGTTAAAACATTTTTACAATGACGTTTCCTTAGTTCAAATTGCAATTAAGGCATAAAACAGAATTAAAAGAGCAAGTCATCACAGCAGATATAGTAAATGACTCTTCTCTATGGAACTATTTGGTTAGACTTTTAGCCTGCAGAGGCGCTCACATAGCGGGTGATGGTGCTGTGTAAGATACACTTAAAATAAAACCTTCACTAAAAGTCGTCCCACTTGCCACACTTGTTGTGGACAAAAATGGATTGCTAAACGTATTATGGATTATGACGCTATTCAGATCATCGTTATCATCTCGTGTAAATGTATTTGTATGTAGAAACATTAACCACATATCAGTGCAACAGCTTGACATACTGAATAAATAGCAATTCACAAATGGATATTGCATGACTGTGTTTAATACCCTTGCAGCAGTAAAGGATGTATTTTGTTTATGCCAGATGTTCATAATCCTTTAACCGATTTTGGTGTCAATAATATTGTTCAAAATTGTTGCTTTCAGGAACGGGGGATGAAGAACATGTACTAGTTTTAATTGTGGAAACTATACAATCAGGTTTTTGCACACACACACACACACAGATAATTGATCCACTAAGCAAGTAATATAAGTGAATATCCGTACGATATATTGATTACTATTCTCTATGCGGGACTACCAAGAGCGTAGGCATAGATAGGTTGTTGCATGGTGGACCTGCCAATCAATTGTAGTTGTGGAAGTTCAGAGTTATGACCCATAACAACATAGAATTGTCCAATAACGGAAAGCAAAGTGTATGTGTTGCGTTTTATCTCAATATTCCATTATCATGTCCTCCAATTAATTCTTTGGACTTTGTCTCAAAAAGAAGTCGTAAGGGCCGATTTCACATACCATACGAAACTTTCCAATCCTACTGGCGTATACCAATCGATAATTTGTCTGCGAAAAGGTGAAGAACACAGCTTTGAAGTTTCTTGGTGACACGTACTATTTGCACGTTTCTATATTATCGGACACTGCATGCCTGAGCGATCTGTGTACTCTGGAAGCTTTTGTAAAGTAATGAGCTCTATGGCCACAGCCAAACCTCCATATTAAGAGATGAAAGATTTGCGTTAAGAAGTAAGGTGTCTCCAGCCAAATTCGACTGCAGATATGGGCCGAAGCTGTTCAATGTTGTGCAGTTTTTTATCCATGGAAAGGGACTGTACTCGAATCAGAAATTATAACTGATATGAACTTCAACTCCCGAAAAATGCTGATTCTGTAAAGGTAAAAAACAAACTGCTGAAAATGAATTTGTGAAATATGAATCACGTTTAAACCTTATTCAATATCAACTTCTAATCTGAATCATAACAGATTTTGATATCAACACAAATTTCATTAGAATCACTTGAGTTCGAATCTGGGTTTATGGGTTTCGTATGTCATTGCATTTGGATATGTCTGCCTGTGAAAACATTAGAAACATTTTTCTATGAAAATCTCTGCACATTAAAAATTTACACGTCTGTGCTCATCGCTTATGATGAATTAAACACGTACAACAAGGACATGTTATTTGACTGACTGGGCTAATTACCTGTAAACTTTAATAAAGATTGTGACAGTATGGGCCTACTTTTACAGTTTCGTACATATTGGAGTCCTTAATAAAATAGAGGCTAATCTATGACTCGGTTCCCCAACCCATCTCTCTTTCACCCTCTTATATCGTAATTCACAAGCATTTTTCGTATTATAATTATGAACAAACTGTTCAGTAAACTATCATATTGCTTAACTTTGAGTCACGCTTCCACAACTTTTAGAATGGCAGCAACTGTGGTTGTGATCTAAACGCGTATTTTCGTCGTTTTGAAAATGCTTTTAAACATTACGATCAAAATTATAAGTCTGCAATCTCGACCTAAATCAATAAATATTATCAAACTTGCTCTGAGGGCAGAATCTACTTTACTATTGCTTGAGAAACATGCTGTACCATGGACGCGGTTTTAAATATAGAAATGGAAGGCTCTGTTTTTGTCAATAAAGGCAAAGAAAAAGAAACTATCGCATGCAGGATTTGCAAAGAGCAACTGGCAGCGTTAATCGTTTTATGGTTTCAAAAGGAAAAATACATAAACAAACAATTTTTTCTTTTAACTTTGTCAATATTATACCACTTGCGAATTAGACGATTGCAAGCATGATTATGTTTTTATTCTCTAAAATCGATTTGCGTAATTTCGAGGATGCTGAGAGGGTATTCTTTCATAAGAGGGTTTTGAAGACGAGAGTAGAAATACACTGAAATGTGTAATTACGCTGGAATCAAAGACAACACTATGCAAAGACGGCAAGTGAAAGAGATTTCCTCTTTTTCTTCTCCGTTTAACGTGGTATAAACTGTTTGTTGCCAAAACACACAATTTGCATAACCCTATCTGGCCTAATTTGAATCAACTGTTTTAGCTGTTATTCGGCAGCTAACAGTTTAACCACGACAAGCACAGAACACGATTCGCCAAGGCTAATCTTTA
This sequence comes from Sinohyriopsis cumingii, assembly GCA_028554795.2. Taxonomy (NCBI): domain Eukaryota; kingdom Metazoa; phylum Mollusca; class Bivalvia; order Unionida; family Unionidae; genus Sinohyriopsis; species Sinohyriopsis cumingii. The sequence continues at coordinate 49,702,461 of CM068832.1, forward strand.
CTTCCTTTTTTTACGTTCTCTTTTCCCAATTTGGATCTTTTCTTACCACGTTTGTTTTAGCGCAAAAAAATGGATTGCTGTATAATGTCTACACGACCAATCCAGATTACCTTCTGCAGATTTTGACTATGAGACGGACACACAGTAAATGTAACACATTTTCTTGGAAGTTTTCTGAAAAGCACAGTATAATGAGATGCAATTAAAATTGATTAATGAATAAGAAACTTTGCGTGTTTTAAGAGAAATATCGCAGAAAAACAAGGAAATCGACCGTCATTTGCGGCGCAAACAATTATCTCCCATTAGATAGAATCAGAATTATGTACATTTTCAAACTATTTCCGTTGATTTGTTTTCTTTTTAAGTTTGTTCCTTTTTAAATACGCGAATCACGAATCTTTTGTTTTGATTTATTCATTTTAACATGTATTGTCGGGAATATTTGACAATTCTATATCTCTATTGTTTTCAATACAGACCAAAAACCTTCGGAAATAAATATTATTTGTTTCTATTCCATAACGCTTACATTGAATCATGTCATTGATAATTTATCTGAGCCTATAATACAAAGTAGCAATTTTATTTTAATTTGACTCCACAACTCACTTGTATCAGTAGTGGTAGTAGTAGTAGTAGTGTCCTTTCAAGTGAACAGGCAAGATCTTGTTACGTTACTCACAGACATTGTGTGTTGAAAGAAATGTTTTCAGTAATATAACAAGCATTATAAGCTCCAAATTTTATGCATTTACGTTGATCATCTTCCAGTCTCAAATTTGTACATTTGTCCGTCTACATGTCCGTCAGTACCTATCTCTCTCCTAGCAACTTAGAATATTTATTTTATTCAAGTAGATCCTTTATTTAATGCAATTAGGGTTAAAAAAAATATTGGCAAATAGGTAGTTATACTAACACTGAAAAATAATCAAGGCTATGGCAAAGATTTCAAAAACTGCCATGAAACCAGTATGTTAGGATGCGCAGATACAATGTGATTTGTCTTTAAACTCTTCAGCAATGTCATACATCATCCGTCAAGACGTGACGTACATGATGAGAATGACGTCAGTAATGTCCGGTTTTCGTATCTTCGTATTTTGTTGCGTAATAAAGAAAGCAGTAAAGAAATTAAACAAATATAGAGACGAAACTAAACAAAATTGAAAATGTTCCAATAGCAAAATGTGACTTAAAAACCCTGTTGTTGTAAGTTGTTCCATGCTGGGAAGAAAATGATGAATTATATAGAAAAACTCATAAATCGATATGTGAATCAGACAATGAGTAAGGAAGCTGAATGTATATGATATTTAGTCCAATATCTTGGGTATAATAGGAACTTATATTACAGAAGATAGAAGTTCAGACCAGAGTCAGATCCACAATTATTTCGGGGGGGGTGGGGGGTGGGGGGGTTGGGGAGTAAGAGGTGGATCAGGAGTCTGAGGAGTAGGAACCCTTGACAGGGTCCCTTGATTGCAAAGCCCCAAGATGCACCTGTATATTGAGCGTTTCAAACGTATCATTTTAACTATTTCAATGAAAGAAAATACTCTATTAAATGAGCTAGTTTTTTTCTCGCAGAATTGTAATGGAGCTTGATGGTTTGGGTTAATGGGGTGGGAACAGGCAGAGAGGTATAAGCGTAGATACGCACTCGTGAAATTTGAAGACACTCAGCATAAAGGTATTCCAAAACAGAGCATAAAGTACCATTTGTATAACGGAGAACAATTAGTTCAGTTGTTTTTAGTATGTTTATTGAATTGAGGTTAGTTTAAACATAGAAGCAATGTATTAGCTATTATCATAATATTTAAACGTTTTAGAAAAGACAAATTAAATGTGTGAAATTCTATAAAAAAAATTAGGTTGTGTCACTGTCATTTGAAAGAAAATAAGCTAAGGAGAGAGAGAGCTGTATGACAGTATTATATGCGTGCATATGTGTGTGTGTGTGTGTGTGCCAACATTTTAAGCTAATGAAGCTCCTCGTAAGGGGAAGAAACAGTTTGCATCCACAAAACAAACATAAAACACAAAAGTAAAGCGATATTTTTGTCTCTCACATGTTTGAATGACAAGGAGGAAATCTTCCAACATGATATAAAGAGATGGAAAGAAGAAAAGCGGTCTTTAGACGGGTAATCTAAATGTCTCTTTTAGGCTGCCGTCAGCCCAACAAAGTTGCATAACAGAAATCAAAGGAAGGATTATCGTGCTTATCTCAGAGGTAATCTAGGTGTTAGGAGCTAATTCCAACTTGGGGATAAAGGACAGAAACCATGCGTGCCGAATAATCATCGCCATGTATAAAATTTACAACAGAAATTATATTCTGGTAAAATTATGCATGGAGGTACTAAAGTAAATGATTTAAGAGAATGGTGCTTCGAGATATACTACTACTACTACTACTACTACTAATAATAATAATAATAATAATAATAAATCTAAACAGTTATTTGAGTAAATAGTATTGAAAAAATTGTGTACTATTTGATAAAACTGATGCCAGTTAGACTTTTTATTTAAGCCGAAATACCTGAGAGTTTTCACTTGTAGCGTCTAATATTGCCTCTTTCGTATGCGTTCTATATCTGTCCACCTGAGTTAGATTCAATTAGTAGTTTCTCGATGGACTCGCATGAATCCATAGTCGAGTTGTCGAGGTGGACAAGTTTCGCATAGATTTTGTTGCGATTGACGTTCTAGTGGTTATTCATTTTCTTTTTTTAAATCAACAGTTTCCCAAACATGAAGAGTTGCAAAGGTTTTACATGTTGGAAGACCGATTACCTTTCTAGTTTGACACGCTAACTTCTGATTGTTCATGATGCTAACCCCTGTCGTCGAATTTCTGAACGATTTAGTTTCTGGGGTTTTGTGCACATTAGCAAGACTTGATTTTACAGCGGTATGTGCCTGAATATGTTCTCTTGTTGGATGCTACTGTGGCACGCACCACAGGGGCTCGTTACAAAGAAAATCAAGGGATGGGGGTTCTAACTTGTAATAATATAACACAAGGGAAGACACCGGTCCGCACCCCTCGGCAGTTCCAACACTGCTAGTTTATCCTAATTGCGTCTGCTAATTTCCAACTTAGGCCAGTCGTAATCAAGAATAGTTCAATTGTCAGAACAGCTCGACACACTTCGTTCAATTTGTGATATAATGGAGAAAATGCAATAATTGTTCGCCGGTCTTGACGTATGTACATCTACCCTACTCACAGGGCATTTTTGCATTCGGACAATCTTGGATTTCACCATTGACCAAAAGGTAAGTTTGTTCGGATCTTCCAGTTCACATACCATAAATAAAATTTTATATACACACGTATACATACAAACATATATATACATATGCAAACGCGCACACATATTGTTTCACCTTTCACGCCGAAGCATCCAAGGAATATTGTTGGAATTCGCCCTTTCGATATGCTAGTATTAATTTCTCTAAGATACTATGTCACAGGTAGACACTTGCCAAACGATATGTATTAGATATGTATTAGATTACATATGTTTTTGCTAGTTGATGGGGTGATCAAAGTTCTGAATGGAGAGTAAATAAAGCATTCTATGAAGCTTTTACATGTTTGAACAATAACCATCTACTGTTCCACATGAATATATTAGAGAGTAGGGAGTTGCCTTTAATTCATGATGAAGTGTTTGTCTTGGATATATATTTCTTGATAAAACTACATGTGGAACAAATGTTTAAACGAGGGGAAATGAATGATTGTTCGTTGGTGTGGCTTTTTTCCATTTGTGCTGTAGAAGGCATTTGTTTGAAAGCTAGCAACACCCATATCTTACAAGACCTACGAGGCCGTAATTCTGGTTCATTGGACATTGGGACACCTAATGCTATATTTGTGACAAATAAAGACCTTTTCACTCTGCATTTACTAAGTTTCAAATCACCTGTTGCTTATGATTAATTCCAACGAGGACAACTTACTCGATCTTGCGCAGTATAACTTGTGTTCTCTCTCTCTCTCTCTCTCTCTCTCTCTCTCTCTCTCTCTCTCTCTCTCTCTGTGCGTGGACTGTCAGCAACAGTTACTCCGTCTTAGGCATCATTGTTACAAAAGTGGCTGCAGTTGTTCTTCGTCCCATGAATGAGAAGTTTGCATAGTATCTGGATCGATGGACATTTCTAAAGCAAAATTACGTCATTGCCGGCAACGAACTATTGGTTCACAGTGTCATTAACCGAAGCTCTTGTCAACATCCCGTAGTGTATATATGGTGTGTGTGTGCGTGTGTGTGTATGATTTTGACTTTTAATCTACCTTTAACAATTTCTCAGTCCTATCACTACGAAGACTGCAGTGTGGCAGTTGATAGTGCTGTCTAGCACTGAGGAATCCTGCCTCAGGCGTCTGGCATCATTTCCCACCTAGTCTTAACACTAACCTCTTAATTCTGAGTGCCAATCGAGGCAGCTACTAATACACTTTTTTTAATAAGTCTTTGGTATGACTCGGCCGGGATTCGAACCCGCGACCTCTTGCATCCGAGGCGGACGCTTTAACCATTTAGACCACCAGAGAGGTCTGTGTGCGTTTGGCATTGTATCTTTATGGTATCCTTATCAGCAAGACAGACAGACAGACGTGTTGAGCAGTTAGTTCAATTTTTGAGGTGAAATGAATGTGGTCCAACATGAGCCGTAGCACTAAACAGACAAAGAGCCGTGAGGATTACAGTGTCTAACCTCAAGAATTGTCTGTGAGGATTACAGTTTCTAACCTCAAGAAATGGCCGTGAGGAGTACAGTATCTAACTTCAAGAAATGGCTGTGAGGATTACAGTGTCTAACCTCAAGAAATGGCCGTGAGGATTACAGTGTCTAACTTTAGGAAATGGAGGAAGAGCAAGATGTTACATTTTTTCAATAGTATAGGTATAACGATTAATAATGACTTGACTTTGGTGTCTTTGCCAAAGTAAATCTGTTTTAATATTTAGCATCAGAAGCCTATGCATATTTTCTATTACAACAACAACAACAACAACAACAACAGCTACTACTACTACTACTACTACTAATGATAATAATAATAATTGCATAAACAGGTATTAAATATATAATACGTTTTTTACTTCAACTGGACGAGCATAAAAACAAAACAAATAATGCGATGACTTAAATAGGAGAGGGACATCCTTACAGCAACAATAATGAAATTGATAAACATATGTGGGCTTTGAAGAAATATATCTCGGCTATACTAAATAACTTGGATTTTCATCTTGCATGCATAATAAATATGTGATTCGGTTTCTTGTTTGCGTGCTGGTAAGAACAAGTAAACGAAAACACTGATGAACATTACGCCTCTATATGAATTATACTTCATGAATTCAAAATATTAGAATAGCAGAAAAGAAAATTGCAGCTTAGTCTAAGTCTCTGCTGACTAAATCACTCTCGGAGAAACCTAATTCCAAAGAATGAAAGTAACAGCAAACAAGCCCATGTCGAAAATTTAAGAATATATATATATATATATATATATATATATATATATATATATATATATATATATATATATATATATATATATATATATATATATATATATATATATATATATATGTATGTATGTATGTATGTATGTATGTATGTATTTGGGGTCGTCTGTGTGAACTCCTCTATTATTAAAATGAGAAAAGTGTGCTATAGCCTATGAAGGACACTTCGTTGCTCCTGTGCGCAACTTCCGGTCAGCCCGACAGGCCTAATTTTTAGACCGAATGTATAATGGATCATAAAATGAAATCAAATTTGTTCTTTAGTGGTGTATTACAATTCTCATTTCCTAAGTGCCTAAATGATAACTGTTATTGATCTTTTATTTACGTTTGCAGAGGAACCCTATGAGGAAATCACAGCTTAGAAATAGCCAGTTGTAATCTCACTCAGAAAGGTTGTTTTCTAAAAGAAACCTTACTCTAAAGGTTTTACACAGCTCATAGATTTTTTTTAATGAGTTGGTTGCCTAGTACAAGAGGTTTAGAAGTGATAAAGGAAAATAATTAAGTTATCGAAAGAGCAGCGAGCATTATTACTATTAGAATCCACTTTTAGAAGTACACAATTTCAAGATTTCATCATTTACAATATAATTTCCTGTCAAACTGCAGCTGTCCGTATTTGATCCATAATGAGTTGTGTTGAATATGTATCAAACATTCCCAATGATAGAGAACATTAATACAATCTACCGACCACAGCACGATTATGTAATCGGCAAATGTAGAAAGGTTTCGGGTTGAAAGGATATCATGACATTTGTTTCCTGCATTGTCATATCTGTCATGTCATCTTATCATGTTATTTGCTTTAAGCAAATGCTGGAAGGTATTGTAAGGTTTCTTATGTAATATATCCACTTTATATGTCTGGGAGTTTGATAAGCTGTTGAAGCTACAATGTTGATTTCAGTATTCACAGTTTTCCTTCAGTTTCAACTGGCTAGTGTGTATTCCCAAACAACAACTGGTAAGCAAGATCTCTATGTATGTATGTATGTATGTATGTATGTATGTATGTATGTATTTTATTTACATAATTATGTATTATAAAATAAAATTTGAATCTTCGGTTTATTCACAAAATATCACTATTAAAAGAAAATTGTGTTTCATTGGCATTTCCTACATAGTCCAATTTTTAAAAATATAATACCAGAGTGATGTGATTGGAGTGGGGGTGGATAGTGTTTTAGAAAGTAAGAATATAAATAATCGCACTAAAAATTCATATACCATAATATTATTTGTATTTCATAATGTCTTTAAATAAGAGAGTTGCAAACTCTGTTTTAAACATTTCAATTAAGTGCAAGCTGCGCAGTACTAAAATAACCTTAATGCAATGCATATATTAGTATACCGTTAGTTACCGACCACTTTGATGGCACAAAAATGGTTTTAACAGCTGCCTCGCTCAGGGCTCAGCAGTTAGAGGTTAGTGTTAGGATTGGTCGGCCTGGTGTGAAGATTATATGACTGTGTGGGACATCATGCTACATGTCTGCGGCATGATACCCCAGTACTAGACATCACTATAAACTGTTACACTGCAGACATCGTAGCGATATGACTTAACAATTGTTAAAGCTACGTTAAAATTCCAAATACGCACATTATTAGTTATACAAATTAACAGACCATTGATATAGGTGCATATATTATGCATTGTTTTTTTAAATACTCAGAGCCGCAGGGAATGACGGGTATGTGCACCCAATCTTATCACCCACCAATTAATTTATAATGGGAATTTGTCACGCTGCAGTACCTATCTCCTTTTTCAAATCTCAGCAAACTATTTACCTTTTTTAGTGCACCCAGTAAGTCAAATCAGAAAAGCTTGTAACATTAATACGGATTTTCTTTCCTTTGTGTTCACTTCACGTGCATCAGACGGTACATACGAACTCTCGCATGAGTGTACAGCGTAAGATGAACTTTCGAAAATCTAATCAAATCTAACGGATTTTATTCTGTATTATGATTTTTAACTTCTGATTGGATCTTAATGTACCTCTTTTACGAAGGAAACGAAACATTGTTCACCAGAGTATCTGACCAACTGTCATGGATAACAGCACGAGAAACTTGTAGCAACATGACATACCCCATTCTTCCCGGCATGCGAGCTGCACGTGCTCTTGGAAAGATGCATGTTGGAGAATTCGCCTGGATTGATGGAAAGGAATACACTTTCTGCTATGAAAAAAGTAAGCTAAACACTTTGTTTTATTTTTGTCATACCCTACCTAGCAAAAGTTGGTGGGATTCGTAAATACTTGTTCCGTTTGTTTCTTCGTCTGTCCGTCACACTGTTTTCCCAAGGTATAGATCCTAGATCATTCAACATCTATTCATGGATCAAGCTAAACATCTCAAAATTGTAGTTGCTGAAGCTAACTAAAAATAATGTGGCAGAATACATCCAGTGCTCTCTTAGTACTCGATAAGGTTGTATGATAAATCAACATATTTGTAATCTCTATGTACTTTCACATTTATATTTGTTCAAAATTAATGGTTGTACGGCATACAAATTAAGCCAAACACAATCCACATATTTGTTATAACGTATGCCGATGGCATTTCTCAAAACTGTTGACTGTATAATAACCTCTGAACAAAATAATTAAATTTCATGAAATCTAAAATTGCGGAATAAAAGGAAATCTGACTCAAGCATAATCAATAGTTTAAGACACCTGAGCACATAAAAACGATGAAATGTTATGCTACAATAAGGACATTACTGAATTTATTTTAATATGTAGATATTATTTACATCCACATTAAAAAAGTCAGAAATTAATTTTATCTAACCTAGCAAAGGAAATAAAACTGCACTGCTGAAACATGTGCGGCTAATATGTAAATGTATTGATTTTAAAATATTGTTCTTTGTTTTTGACCGCATGTTTGTAAATCAACATTATTTAAATACATTTGAAATAATGGATGTGAGTATATTCATTACATTAAATACTTTAAATGTATACAAATATTTTATTGTATAAATATATTTTTAAACAAACATGTTTCAAACTTCCCCTCTTTGGTCAGTGATTTATACGATCATGTATACCATGTTTTATACGATCATTTATACCAAGTTTTGTTTGTAAACATGGATGATCCTATAAAGCCAAATGTATGATATCAACTGCTGACATCACCTGGTGAATATGGGTAGGCTGGCTTTGCGGTGTTTACAGGGTGTAAAAACCATGTAATCACCTACACCTCGATGTAACTAGACATCATAGCATCCCAGTCTGACATCACCTACTCGCTGATGTACAAGACCTTACCAATTCCTAGTCTGAGTAGATGATTATTCATATGATTTGGCAAAGCTATCCTACCACAGTTCATTCTCAAGGTACATAAAGCGGGATGATGAAAAAAAAAGACTTTCGGTGAAAGACGAGGATAAAGATAAGAAAGATTTTTAAAAGAGAAATTGTCAATTAAATTGTGTCAGACATTGTGTAGAATGCTAAGAATAGTTTGGGAGTAGAGACAGGGGAGGTACAAAAATAAATAAATAAATGAAACAGAACCAAAACAAACCGTAGAATTAAAGTGAATTGTACTTCTTTCTAGAATGATTCGTTGTTCTAGGTCGAGCATTAATTAATTTGAAATTTTCGTTTACCCCTTCCCCCATAAACGTGCATGGAGACATAAGTGTCACGAGTATTTAGTATGCTTTTGAAGCTGTTAATGGAGTCGGTTTGATGAGTCTCACTAGGTAATGTATTCCATTATGGAACGGACGAAGGAAAAAAACGAGATTAATACAGACTTGTTCTAACCTGTACTAATTGAAAATTGTTTACATGTCATTGTAAATAATATAACTACCATACTTTTTTGTTGCACCAGTCGAAGTTCTGGCTGCCTCATTTCGTATTTTTTTAGACAAAACAGACGCCAATGAGACGAAAAAAATATGCAGATATGTCACAGTGAGAAGAGAGGACACAAACGAAAACCTTACTTACATTTGCAACAAAGGTAACAACCTTGAATACAGCGATAATAATATTTGAAACAATGTTTTCCTTTTTGTATTGTCGATTTAAACCTAATGGATTATGAACTACAGTAAAAGGAGACATGAATAACCTATCATTATGTAAGTTTTCGTGAATCATGAGTAAATGTTTCACCGCAGAAGTTAACAAATGATATGAAGAAAAAAAATCTTTCTGATTCTTTGAATTGTTAACCTTGTAACTTTATGTAACAATATAACTACAAATGAGAAGAAAAATACTTGATCCGGAACCTTTAATATGGATCACATCCGGTTTGTGTCGGTGAAAACATTAGGTATGTTAAATCTTTTGAGGCGTTCATCGCCACGATCCTAAATTTTAGTAATTTACATTTGATTTGAAATAAATATACGAAACATTTAGGAACGATCCTTTTGCACTATGAAATGATTAATGTTTCGAAACCAATGACAGCGTAATTTAATGGTTGCATATACTCTCAAAGTAACATGATGTGCAAGAGCAAATACCGAGTCATTCACAAAGTCGAATGAACGAATAGAAGCAAGTGATTGGCTACTATTCGGGATGACATAAATGGTAAAATTATGATCTGGATCCTGTTTTTATCGTCGGAAATGTATCAACATTTTATTAATTTCGACCAGATGGACAGTTCGAGAACAATGAGAAAATGCTACCGTACGCTGATGCCAAAAATAAATTTCTCAAGTCCAGTGCGTCCATGCAGGGAGTGGAAACCTTTACAATACCAATGATTATTCCAGTAAACAGGACACACTGGATCAAGGATTTCAATGATACCAGTATCATCAACAGTTTGAGTAGGCTTTTAGTCAAAATGACATGTATAAATTTGAACTGCGTGAATATATATATATATATATATATATATATATATATATATATATATATATATATATATATATATATATATATATATATATATATATATACAGTCTTCATATGGCAGTATTATTCCCATAACACTTTATCTGTCTCAGACCAATATTAATTTTATGCGTAATATTTTATGTTTTAAATATTCACTCTTGGGTGATTTTTGTAGACGATAAGGTGCATGATCAATACAACTATAGCCAGCGTCCAATGAATAACGTGCTTTATACAGTTATTTCCAGCATGAAATGAATAACTTGATTCAATGAGTTATAGCAAGTGTCCAATGAAAAACGTGATTCATTGAGCTGTATCCAGTGTCTACTGCTTTATGTGATTCATTCAGTTATAGCCAGCATCCACTGCATAACGTGGCTCGTACAACTATCATTGTCATTTGAATCATGTATAATAAGTCATGTATAATAAGTCATGTATAATAGGATGCACATGTTTTTAGAAGTTATCTCATTGTATCCAGAGTTCCGATGCGTTTACTAAATATACAATTAAATCCTCGCATTTATTTCAATAGACGAATTCATATTACACATTACTGAGAATGTCAGCATACGGTATAAAAAAAAACAGAAGAATAAAAAAAATATTTCTCTGTCGCATAGATGATATTAAGTGTCTTAGGACCTAGAATGTCATGTCAGATATTCTACAAACATTTTTATCATGTGCAGGTCATGGACAGACGGTGACACAGATTTGTATCGGTATAGTGAAGATGGACCATGACAGTTTTGAATTCGGTACCACGTCATGTGATGAAAGTCATACAGTTATTTGTGATAAGAGTAAGTTTAATATTTTAAATAAGATTTAATGTTGTCAAAATATTGTTTGATTTAGGAATTATAAGGAAGTACCGTGGAAACTCTCGTCTGAATACTGGTGACATAATTTTATGACTAGCGAGAATGAGTATTACACAGCGCTTACTGGAAACCAAAATGATTAAGTCAAAACATAAATCACAAAGGCGCACGTTCAAGACATGATACTATAGCATTCTCTTCAAAGATGAATTGCTAGATAGAGTTTGCCACTACATATGTGATACTTTCTTGACAAGTGACAATTTATATTTATTACCTTCTTGTGAGCATGCCTACAAAGGTATGTAAGCAGCAGTAACCAATAATATCTATTGCGTTTTTTCTAATACTCCCTTCACAGACTGGTTAATATTCTTGGGGCTTCAATCTGAAGATAAACTCCGACACACACATATACACATACAACTTTGGAACCTTGGATGAGGAAACATGGCACAGACATGCATACCATCTAATATGAGTTGGATTCTTACATCAAATTTAAAATAAAAAAATACATTAAATCATTTGTGTTAAACACAAGTTATATTTTCCTCCTTTACAGCCGGTATCAATACCTCATTAACATTGGCAACCAGAGATGAAATGGTGCAGAGACTTGGTGACTTGAAGTCTGGAATAGCTTCTAACAGCGGCAAAATGTTGGTAAGGATAATGTCTTACAGCTCTATAGTCTTGAACGAAGTAACAGAAAAGAGCGAAAGCCAACAAGTGTTGAAAATTAAACAAAGAATTTATTTTTCATGAATACAAAGTGATAATTTAAAAAGAACGTACAGTATTGTGAATTAAATCCCAGATAGTCATAAAGTTATATCACAGGTCCAACAGTATAGAGTATTTCGAATTAATTCTAGTTGTGTTCTGAATGAATTTCGATTTTGAACGAGCTGATATGTCAATAACCTGAAGTGTGCTAATGTGTCAAGAGTCATAATTTATCACAATGATATAACCCAAAATGTCCTTGAATAATCTGCAACAATTCAAAGATAGTGACTTAGTCCTAAATCTAAGAAAAGTTTGTAATTCCAATAAATTATTTTAAATACATAAAGTAAACTTTCTATACAAAACACAACTTCTCTAGACAGATGTTAAGATTAGAAATTAGTGATTCTGAAGTAAACAACGTTCATATAAACAGCTAAGACGTATTAATTGAACCATGATGAGGTTCATTTTCCCATCAAATTCGTATACATCATGCTTATATAAGGTTCCTAATATCTAAAGAAAGCTAGACCTTGATTTCGATAATTGTAAACATGTTTACCGCCAAGTAAAAATGATCTTAACATATAATCTAAAATCTTATACAAGCATTAGCTATGTTATGTGTTGTTTACATAACAAAATTACATTAGTCAGGTAATCTTCTACCCTCAATCGCTGACAAAGGTCAACCACACAACATAGATATATATTACTAGTGACATTTCATTGGATAGTTTAAATTGGTCCGAAGTTATTTTTATTTCCATTTGCATATATAAAGTGAACTTGGCTCAACTATGTCTGTTAAATTAATAATTATTACAATTATCGTTATCTTCTTGTACCGTCTTGACTCAGTTGGCATACATTTACTATTCTGAATCATAGTATATGCGTTAGCTATTGCACAGCTATATAGCAGTAATTTATATATGTTTGTCTTCTTCTGTCGAAATATAAAATCGAGACTTTTAACACATATACCATGACATGTCAAAGCACTAAGTGTATCTGCAGAGCTAATTGTTAAAGGACCGGTAAAATAGTATAAATCGTCCGATTATTTGGCCGAGATGAAAACATAAAGGAGAAAGTTCAATATGCATAAGTTAAACCATAGCGTTTGCGTATATGTAATAATTCTGACTGAAGTCATACCTGGGCATTACGTGGAGAATCTACCAGGCACACCTCTGGGGCCATGCTCTCGTGAAATTAATGTTGACCAAAGAAGTTTCTGTCTTTCACTAGGGACATCTAGTGCTTTTCTGCCATTGAATTAAAACATCGAATATAATTCTTTTATCGACAGAGTGGAACTACTTGAATCACATCATCTAAACGGGTGTGCTACATACGTACAGACCGCATGTTGTTCACATTTGCTGTGATAAAAGTTCTAGATGTTAAGAATATTGTTAACGGAATAAACTGCGAATTTTCGGCAAATGGACAAATTATTCAGATCGTATTAATCCATTGTACTGTGTTTGAGGGAGATTTCCAGCTGGTGGAAAGGTCCTGATTTTTTTCCGCATTTGCAGCGTCCAGAATTCTAAATCGAGCCATTCGGGACGTGTTGCCATTGAAAACAAAATGTTCAAGCATACTGAATAACAACAGCCAACTCTGCCTGTGAATTGCTGCTTGTCAAATTTGGACTACATGAAAATGAAGGACGTTGTGTGAACATAATTTCCTGACTGGATCTCCTACATCTGAGCGTAATGTAAATTATGTGAGATTTGATTATGTGTGTGTGTGTATGTGAGTGTTTAAAAATGAATATCCTTGTATTTCAGATTGGAAACTGGTCTCACCTTGCTTGATCATAGCCGTCTTGTCTGTTCCAATTGCGATCATCGCCATCGGTAAATACCGGAAGAAAACGTTTATTAAAAACCTTGCATACCATAGCAAATACCGAAAACAGGGGTATGATATAAAGCTCTCCTTCCATCTCTCTCTCTCTCTCTCTCTCTCTCTCTCTCTTCGTCAAGCGCACCAGTGGCTCAGTTGTTAAGGGGTTAGACTAGTAATCGGAAAGGTACGGATTTCATTATCACTATAGAATCAGCCCAAATCGGCTATTGTGTTGTGTCCGACGTCAAGGATGTTTACTATACATGCCACAACACGGTTTAACCTTCATAGTGAAAGAGTGCAATAAAATAAAAAAGGTCACAAAACTAAATCTCCTGAAGCGAAAAAAGTGTATAATAATTTTGGAAGTTGTCAATCACAAATTGAAACAAATATTCCATGTCATTATGAATAAAAAATGCAAAAAGACTATAACTTGTCTGGGCCATCGCCTTTGCGATTTCACTATATAAACTCAATCGATAAAACGACGACTACATAAATAATCATAAATCGATACTCACTCGATAAGACGATGACTACATTCATGTTCATAAATCGATACATGTGTTCCTAAGCAGGCTTAACACTCGACCTAAGCAAGCTTCCTAACCCAAATAATATATTTAGATAAAGAAAATTAAAACGCAAAACAACGTGACTTAGTTGATACATAAACATTTCTTACAATTAAAAAATGGACTTCGTATCTAAGCCAATAACAAGCAGTGTTCGTTATCCTTGTTCAGAAACACGGTTGAATACGTCAGTTAATCATGACGTTGCACAAAAATTTAAAGAAATTAAAATTTACTTCAGTTAAAAATGTATCATTATGTTATTAATGTGACATGAGATTTAGACAGAATAAATTTAACTCGGCAGTGTGGATGATGTCACCTGAAAGTGGATAATATTTTTCGCTTGTTAGAGATAAAAGAGTACAAATCAAGTAAAATGTTTGTAAATTTCATGCCTACTGCTAAATACGAATATAATTTTCTTGACAAAAATATGACCAACTTGCTAAAGGACAAAACATTGGATCACAAAGGAGAAACATATATATTGGATACGGAAGGAAGGATTGAAAACAGTGAACAGACATATATGCAATTAACAAACTGGTATAGGAAGGAACTGATAAAGACGAATTCATTGACTAAAATGAACATGGAAGGACGGAAGATTGGTGAACAGATGAATAGAATGACTCACACACGGATAAGAGATGGTCTGATTGAAAGGTTAAACGTGAGCTTTCAACAAACAATAAAGTTGTGGAACGAACACTTATGTACGAGAGGACTTTCATATATTTGTATAGTATTAGTTAAAACAACTGAAAGGTCAGTTACATTGGTGTACAGCCAAAAAATGCTTCCAAAATAAATATACTCAGACTTTACTAACTCTGGGTCACTGAGAACGAAAATAATGTTTAAAATTGTTGATTGACTCTAGTTTTAAAGTTAGGATACTGGGTCAATATATAGGACCCTTGACTTGGAAATGGCGGAAGATAAGTGAGTTATAAATGAAAGGGATCTCAATTTAAACTAGAAATGACTCAAATACATCTTTGTCTGGATTTATGAATAAATCTATGACTGAATTTGGACAGTACTTGTGTTTTAGGCAAAGCAATGAATGATGCAATCTGGAGTTGGTATTGCATCATACTTGATATAAATTTCATCATGTTATTCCTAGAAGTCATGGACGATGCATTCATAACTAAGATTACATCACTCGGCTGAACATATTGCATTATATCAGCTCTAGAAGTCATACATTGTCGTGCTCTCTTATTTGTCAGCGTTTGATTTCGCAAAGGGACACTTCTGTTTAGCCGAAGTGATCAAAAAGCCTCGTACTTGCGTGAACAATGCAGATAACTTCTGCTATATTTGTGGTGACGTCATTTTTGCCATTATGGTTAAGAAAGCCTATCACCTTTATGTTGGGTGCACAATTGGAGATCAGGGCAAGAGGTAGGCCCCAAACATATGCGGCAACACTTGTGCAACAAATCTTCGCCAGTGGTTAAACAGGAAAAGGAAATATATGCATTGTGCAGTGTCAATGATTTGGAGAGAACCAAGATATAATATCAACAATTGTTCCTTGGGCACAGTGCCTCCAGCTGGAAACGGTTTGTCATAGAAGAAAAAAGTGGACTGTGCATTATCCTAACATTCCATCAGCTATACGCTCAGTACCCCACGGAGAAGGACTGCTGGTTCCTGATGCACGAAATCATTCTCAATTGAATCAGAGGAAGACGAGGAAACTTCTAGCCCTGAACCATCAGTGTCACATTACCTATATTCTCTCCCATCTTTCTCCTCTGTACCACACCTCTTGTCAGGGATTTGGAACTATCCAAGAGTAAGGCAGAGCTGTTTGGGCTCCAGACTGGCAGGTGACGTTAGTGTTTCCATGTTTCGTGGCCGTCAAAAGGATCGTGTCCCATTCTTCTTCATGGAAGGTGATATTGCAGGTTGCAACAACACCAATGGTGTGATGGCAGCCCTCAACATCGTTCATGATCCTGATGAGCGGAGACTGTTCATTGATTTATCGAAGACGAGTCTTATATCTGTTTTGCTGCATAATGGCAATGTTTTGCCATCAATTCCAGAAGGTCATGTAGTCCATATGAAGGCAACTTATGAAAACGTGAAAGAACTTTTCAGGTGGTTAAACTATGACCAGCATCAGTGGCAACTCTGCGGCGATTTGAAGGTTCTTGCTGTCTTGCTTGTTCTGCAGACTGGATACACAAAGTACTGCTGTTTTCTCTGCGAATTGGATCATCGTGCGAGAGCTTCCCACTCCATCAGATAGGTTGGCCATTCCGACAGTCATTGGAGCCTGGGAGGAAAAGTGTTCAGTATCCACCACTTGTTGAATCGAGGAAGATTTTGTTTCCACCCTTGCACATCAAGCTGGGTCTGTTGAAGAGCTTTGTCAATGCCATGGACAAAACACAAGCAGCTTTTAAGTACCTCCGTGGAAATTTACAAGGTTAAATGAAACTAAGATAAAGATTGGTGTCTTTGTTGGTCTTCAGATTCGCGAACTTCTTCGAGATCATGCATTTGACTGTGCACTGCGTGGCAAGGAAAAGTCGACATGGAAATCCTTCCAGTTAGCGGCAAAAAATTTCTCGGAAACAACAAGGAAGACAACTACAGGGAGTCGGTGGAAAACTCAAGGCATACAAAAGCCTTGGTTACAACATGCGACGAGCACGGCGAGCGATTTCACTAGGACATTGCAACAATGGAGAAAAGCAATCATGGGAAATTGAGCCCATCAATGCCTGAATACTATTGCTGGACAGTGACAAGAGATGGTCCATTTAATGAATGCAAGAGACAAGCCGAGAAGTGCTTAGTAGACACTGAATAAGGACTAAACTATGTACTTATATATACATAAGAATTTGTTGACCTTTGTTTCATAATAAAATTAATTTATATAAGCCGCTTGCTGTTTTTCTAAAGTTTAAATAAACAGGACAGGTGAATTATTATCATGTAATACAGCCGTAAATACATGACAAGACCTAGGTGTACAATTTATGATTAAATTTCTACTATTTACACAATAT
The DNA here is from genome assembly GCA_028554795.2 of Sinohyriopsis cumingii. Classification (NCBI taxonomy): domain Eukaryota; kingdom Metazoa; phylum Mollusca; class Bivalvia; order Unionida; family Unionidae; genus Sinohyriopsis; species Sinohyriopsis cumingii. The sequence continues at coordinate 49,719,997 of CM068832.1, forward strand.
ACACAGACGTAAAATGTAAAAGCTTAAATATATTTGAAACAGCCAATCAGTTGTTTTAATTGTCAATTGGGAATTCAGCACACCAATATGCATAATAAATAACACATTTTATCTCTAAATCAGACGATTTCTACGAAACTGTAGACACATATTGTTGGAGGAAGGCAGGACTAATTCTGAGCTAATTTGTTCGTATCGGACTCTTCTGCCATACTGTACTTACTATTAGATGCAACGGTAATTTCATTTAATTTTGTGCGCATCTACTAAAAACATCAACAAGTTCCTAACTCCACATGCTATTATAATCAGATATCTTGCATGACCAAGATACCAAAGCATTGATAATATACGAAAATATACTCCATCACCCATCCTACACGTACAAAACAATGCCTTCATTGTCTGTTGCGTCATATTTTACCCCCAGTGAATATATTTTGATATATATGTCTGCTTTATGTCTTGCAACGAATGACATCAAATGCTCCTGCGTGTAAATTGAACAAAGATTCAACTGATACATGCCGTAAGTCATGAATATGATGCCATCTTCACTGTAAAGAGGAAAGTCCCCATTCCCCGGCGACATTTTCTCCATCAACATTTCACCTGCAAGTAGACCTTACCTTCCATATTTGATTTTCAACTTCTTCTTTTATCAAACTCTGCTGCCGAGAAAGATATGTCACTTTTGCATTTCATATGGCATCTTTTTTTTCTGAAGGACCGTGACTCGGAACACGCATGCTTTTGTTTTACAGGCTACACAAAATATTATTGTAAAATTCCAAATAAATGGAACTTGTGAAGTCAAAAGAACTTGACCAAAATACTTTCAGTTCTTGAACAGTCCATTTTGGTGATTCAGCAAAGCATCTCACTACAGCTTGCTGATAGTTTTGTTCCCTTGTCTGCAATGGTGACATTTAAATGTTAATGCCATGATGAAGCAATCATTTGATAGAATCGTGAGATCACAAGTTACTACATAAAACATCGTTTTCCTCAATCCAGCTTTTACTGTCATCACCCTTCGGTTGAAGTAATTTATTCAAGATAGATGGGTCACTACTTTTGTATCTGCTAGATATAGATCTAACACCGTCAAACATTTTTCAATAGTTGTGACAGTGATCATGGGATTTACCAGTGAACGACCTTTGTGACTGTTTAGACGCCTTTGAGACTAGAACTTGATACTCGTTTGGATATAAATGTATGTCCCATGAATTACTAGCATAACATGATGATTTTCTTGATTTCCAATACTATGCTGAGAAGAAGGCCGTGTACTGTTTGAAATAACTTCATGGCGAGTTAACGGTTGAACACCCACGTGTAGAGGACTAAAATATTCAGTGATGACCTTCCTTGCGGAAGCAATCGCATATAAAGAAAGACTTGATTATGAAATCAAGATGGTTGAAAAAATTGTGTTTGATATCTCCTGATTAAGCTTGAAATAGATCGCTACAGAGCTTCTCACACTTCTGACTGGAGTTTTATTCAAACACGGTAAAAACGTGTGTAAGTCACTGAAGTTTGACTTGGTAAAACCTGTCAGGGTAACATAGTAGGAATCATCAAGAACATCTTGGTTATCAAAATCCAATCTAGTTTTCTTTACTATTCAGAGCAGTATCTCTACAATTTTGTATCAGCTTAGAAATACTGTCTATATTCATTCACATTCACAGTTTCAGAAGATGCTGAAATTTTTCCTGTGTCTTCTTTAAAACCGTTGTCACGTACGTAACTAAAACAAACAAAACCTGGCCTTACTGGAACCAATATGCTCTTGTGGAGGAACATTCTAACTCAGGCATCAGTTAAAACAACTCGTAGGTATAATCTTGCTTTGTTTTCAGACGCAACAGTAAGCGTGACTACTGGATGTGTTTGGTATCGGACTTGCATACAACTTGCTGTGTTTTTATAGAATTGATGGTAGATATCCTCTCTTAAGCATTTTGTTGTTATCAGTTCTTGTGCTAGTAGAGTCCTTCGTCGTTGAAGTGGAATTTGCTTCTTTCTAATAATATATTCTTCTACATTACTTTCATAGAATATCATTATCTAAGGCTTCAGTCATGAAACTCTTCCTGACAAAACATTTGAGGTACCGCTTAACTTTTGATACATACTTCAGGTTTTGACAAACTGAGCTACATAGGAAGACAAACAAATCAATGGATAATACACCAAGCATTATTAACAATGTGTATGACTTAAATTTTACTTCTAAGATTTAGAAATTCTACCTATAGTTATATGAGATTTCCTGAATTATGATCTTTGGGGTATATCTGTGTCATGTTGTCATTTGTGACATTGATATTGTGTTATCTATTTGCCCTATACTACTTGGTGCGGTAATCACGTTGAACTCGGTTTGCAGCAGCCGTCACATCCCTTAAACTCAAATATATTTTTAGTTTTGAATCTATGACATTTCTTTATATCCATTACTTGTATTTTACTATTTATTTTATTAATACATTGTATTGCATTTTTATCATATAAATAAAATGTAGTCAGTATAAATATTAGTTTAAAGATTACCTAGATTATTTCCCTAGAATCTTAAAAGTTATATTTGGATACACTTTATACTTTTCGCTGCAACATCAATAGAAGCCTGAGAAACAAATCTAGAAGAAGTAATAAAGATAGTTCAAACAAGTGAATGCCTTACTTGATCGCTGGTATTCTTGTCGTTTAACGTCTGGCATTGCAATACGCGGTTCGTTGCGTTTTCAAACACGATAAAACTATCAAACATCCTAGTGACAAAAGGTTTAATTAGCCAATGTACCAGCATAACTACCAGAAACGCTGTACATTTTTTATAGTAAATAGACCGGCATCAATCTAGGATTTATAATTTCGTGATTTGTGAGCTCTTGCAATTAATGTAATTACGGAAGAAAACTTAATAGTGGGCTATAGTAAAATAGTTATAGAAATTAGTAGAGTAAATATTGGTTAACCTTTTTAAAGAGTTACCAAAATTAATAATACAGCTGGTTCACTCTTGTATAATAAAGAAATACATTATCATGGCAGGTGAGTTTATCGAACTGTATAAAGCAAAGAACAGACATTATGTCTGTAATAATCTTCAACATAATACAATCATTCATGACGTCTTTCAGAATATTATATTTCTGATGTTTCGGTGTAGAAAAATAAACGTACAAATGTTAGTTTAAAATTAGCAGCCCTTTTGATCATATAGTAGACAAACGAGCAAGATACTGACGGTAATATCATCTCGAAAAGTCATATTGTAAAGGTTTTACATTATGTACTAAATAGTTATTGTTGTCATGCATATTATATAATTTATATAATTTATGCTTTTCTGATCTCAGTCAGTTTGTTTCCGCGTAAATTATTCATTGATTCTGCAAACAATGCTAGTACACAACAAAGCTTAATATTTACTTGATGACGCATTCCTTACGAACCTTTCATGCAAGCCAATTTCTAATTTTCATTCGTTTTGAAGGAGTAGAGCTTGCTTCTGAGACCACGCAAATCGTAAATAGTTGTACGGTTTATTTTCTCGCTGATTTATCCAGCAATCTACTTGTTTACTAGCAGAATATCACATTTCTTTTAACCCTTTGTGTCATATTCTTTCTCATGTCTGAGAAAATTTACTCTGTTAGTAAAAAATGCTTGACAAATTGGTGTCTGTCATTATAAACGGAAAAATATCCTCAAGCTTTTGTGATTTTTTAATTTTATTTCTGCTCATACAACCTTGTGGTTAATTGGACGTTTATTCATTTTTGCATACTACTAAATTCATGTTCTAATCGGTTTGCATTCTGCTTGCAAGCTGTAAATCTTTCTCATGTTTGAAAATTTGTTTTACATCTAAATATATACAGATGTTCTCGTATATAAAGTTTCAATATGTTCTCCAAATGCATAGAAATGTATTGGCTATATAAAATTTGTTTTCGAATCATTAGTTTCGTATCAAATTTATATTTAATTAAATATATACATCTAACCGCCCTGAGTATTCTCTTAAACTTTAATTCTAGTCGAACATAAAAGTTTAAATTACTTACTATAATGAATTATTAAGTTCTTTTTGCTTTTTAATACAAATTTTAAGTATTTTTTTATTTTGTTTCTTTTAATTATATAATCTTGTTGCACTTTATCAAATCTTCCATACCTGGTGTCACTGTGTCTGGTGCTCATTAGTAACCTTTGAAATAATCATGTATATGTGTTGATTCTTCTAAATCTGTTTTATGAATACCACCAGTTCTTTTAAACGTCTTTCTAGTACTTCTAAATCTGTTTCTAAATTGCCATCAGCCCTTTGAACATCTTTATAAGATCTTTAGTTCTGATTCCTTTGATTTATTAATTGGTTGTCCATGAAATACTCTTACCGAATGAATTTCCTTATGGAAGAACCTACTCTTATTAGGTATATAACTCATGACCTTCACCTTCAGCTATTACACTCTCCGTCACTTACAACCTTACCTTCATCGGAGCTTGTTCCTATATTGATCAATTACAACGATTAGATTTAACATATATACTTTGCATCATGTCAACTGCTATCGTTCAAGAATCAATCCATTAAATCAAATCATAATCTGTTAAATTATATAGTTCTATTCCTAATCAACTCGAACCACCGTCTTCAACTGATAACGTTGCATTATAATAATGAGCTACCTGGATATACTTGTTAATTTTGCAAACTAATATTTCTAAATTCCTGTATAAAAATTTCATACAAAGTTAAAATAGCTTGTTGACATAATCTCCACACAAAAGTTACCAAGAGAATTTAATTTGTAATGTCCATTGACGATTCACATTGGTACTTACCCTCTTTTTTTATTCACATTCATGACCTGAATATATTTGCTTTATATTCGTTGAAATTTAGATTTGTTGAACATAGTAAGGTTGTTTGAGACTGTAAATTAGGTAGATATCTTTACATAGTGAATTTTCTTGCATTTTTTAAAAATATAACATTGTCCTAAGGAGCATGCCATCACCTACGTGTCATTTCATTAGTATCTTTGTTTCATATATGAAATCTATCAGTTACAAAATAGTTTATTAATGAAAAATATTTCACATTAAAAGTTGGTTTATTTGTCCTTCTTTTATGATACATTTTAGACCAAAGTCAATCAGATACGTGTCATCTCCTGAAGATTTAGGAATTAAAGTTTGTGTTAATAATATTTACAGTCATTATTTACAGAACCTCTATATTTACCAGTTACTTTAACAGTGTTAGTGACGTTGTTGTCTCCTGTATATAAAACCTTCTGTTCACAAAAAATACATTTATTGGTTGAATTAAAATGGGTTTGTATCTTCTGTTGTATTTTTGTTGCAAAAAACCTTGCCCCTAGATATAACTAAAAAATAGGTACAAGACGGATATTTCTGTATAGAAATATCACCATTACCGATAGAATGTACATGATATAAGGAGAATAAAGCACGGAATGTTTGTCTCCATAATTAGCTTCTTAAAACATGAACTATTTTTAAACGGCAGATTCTTTTCTCTTCTCTCTCGTACAGGCGGAGTCAAGATCGACAAACACTTCCCAGAGACGGTTTGTTGAGGAGTGATATAGAATCGGTGACCATCTTCAACGTTAAAGAGAGCACACAAGACCAAAGAATTAACAGAGGCGACGATTACGATAACATCGACCCACCACTTGCGTCTTTACATAATCCCATGTATGCTAACAGTTCTTCAGATCTCCGTCATCTCCATGAACATGCGTTACTTGTAACGCCGGCCTCTCCATGTAGTAAGGCAAAGTTCAGCGGAAGTGAGAAATATGCGTTTACCGCACGAGATAGTCATGATTCTGACAAATGTTCGACGATGCATGGGAAGAAAAGTAAGGCGACAATTGCAATGTACAGTGACGACGAAGAACAATACAAGAAATGCAATAACGTTGAGGTGTTACTGGAATAACAGGGCGACGACGCAAGATTACTAGAGCATTCACAAGTTTACAATCGTTAAGAAAATGTCTTTGTCCTTCAGGCATTTAATATCAAGGACGATTATTCGACAAAGATCGGCATTGTGTGGACTATAACCATTTAACACGAGAAAATACACATTTCGTGGAAATATGAATATGAATGGACAGCATTGCGAGGAAGGGCGAAACGTGACATACACAACTATGCGCATTTTTCTTGAAAAATATTAATAAATGCAATGGTATTTACGCCACATAAGAGTTTTTCAACGAGATTATATATATACACATAAATAGAGAAAGATAATTTTTTATAGCTGCTGGTACAAATTGTAGCCAAACCTTTCTAGCTAGGTAAGCTCTTGGCCACGGCGATAAATGAAACAAAACACGAAGACGTAGCATATATATATATATATATATATATATATATATATATATATATATATATATATATATATATATATATATATATATATATATATATATATATATATATATATATATATATATATATATATATATATATATATCTGTGTCTGTGTGTGTGTGTGTGTGTGTTTGAACCAGGAAATAAACAGACACTTTAATCGAATGATCCGTATCATATTTATTACTATAAACGTTCTGCACGGCAACTAACAGTCATACACCGAGATATGTTGCGGCATGATGCAGTAGCATATCTGGGTCAAGTCTCTTCTTCTTCTGCTCCATGATTTTCACCTAACACAGTTTAACGTAATCTGACAGCGCATAACTCGAATGGTGAAGTGGACCTTGACCTTTTTCACTACCGTCTATGAAGACATAAGATTTTACAGGATTGGCTAATTGCTCAGATCTAGAAATTTCCTAAACGATAGTATCGTACAGATATTACGTACTACCAAGAAATTCCATTATTATTTTCCCATTTCATTTCTTTGCATCTTCTCTCAAACAGAAGTCGCGAGAGATGAGCTGTGCGAGACTTTAGAATCTGACCAAGATACACAAGTACATGATTTGGATGGGAAAAGGAGAAGAACGTAACTTTCAATTTCTTGGTGATACCTACTATTTACACGGTTCTCTTTACCAGAAAACTTTAGACCTGCGCGATCATGAAGTTCCCTAACATTTTCTAACATGTGATTTTCCTCGGACCTTTAGATTGCAATATAAAATATAACTATGCAAAGTAAGGTACATATCAACTTTAAACTTTTTATAATATGCCGATTTGTATTTTAAAAAATTTCGTCCTTTATTTAAAAACGTACTCATAACGATAATTAGAAGAAGGCAAAAGATGGCACATACGACTGAGGAATCCATAGAGAAATCACTAACCTTGGACTGGCGAACATTTAATGTCGTACTTGCTCGGGATCGGATTTAGATCTCTGGACCAAAGAAGTATGCAAAGCAATTGTATTTCATACATCGTTGTATGTCAAGGATATCGGTAGACGAAGGAAGATGGGATACTAATATAAATTGTATGCAACCCTAACCTCTTTCCCGACATCCATCGAAACCATCTGATCTAACAAGTTGAATCTAAGTAGAATCATTTCTGAAACTGTTGTTTTCCGAGTTGTAACCATTTATTATAATTCCAGATTTGGGGTTTGTCGCGATTTTGATTTGTTCAGGTTGTGAGTCATGGGCAAATTCAAACTAATGCTAAATAATTGCACGAAATAGTATTGATATATAAAATTAATTGAAGAAATAACCGTTATGTTTCTTTTGTCCCATTTATATCTCATACTTGACATAACTTCAGTACTTAATTTTGTACCAAAATTTCGATTCACTTATTTTCTCTTGCCCAGATTGTGGAATCTCAAATAACTCGGTTTAAATTCTCCATTACAAATTAAGTTGATAGCTCCTGGTAAAATGTAAAGGAAGTATTCATTTACCAAAAGTTAATTTAGAAGATATAAATTTATAAAATAATGTGTTACCTAATTTTAAATCCTCAATGATTTCTACAATAATCATAATATGTTGTGTTAAAGCACATACAAATATAGGTGTATTGTAAAAGCTTTCTTTTCAGAAGTTTTTTTTTTTTAAATATAGTAATGAATTTAACTGAAATTGTGAAGAAGTAAATAAGAGATAACAGCAAAGAACAATATAAAAGGTACAACATAATTTATTCTTTAGTTATGTATAACATCATAAATAGAATACATTTCTTCTTTATGTTCTAATATCTCTTCTGTCGTTCTAGTTCTAGACCATAGTATGCATAACAATCATCACCAACACAACTTGCATATTTCTACTCTCTCTTTTCGGGGGCCCCGAGTGGCCTAGTGGTCTAAAGCGCTCTTCGTTACGGACCACTGCCAGGTCACCTTTGTATGCGAGGGATCGATTCTCGGATTCGGCCAATGTGGGTATGTGAAAAAGCTTGCCAGTAGCTTCTCGTGGCTCGGTGGTTCTTTCTGAGGTTTTCTCGGGTTTTTCCTCCGCCATTAATACTGGTCGCCATATTTAGCCTATCGTGTGCTGAAAATGGCGTTAAACCCTACAACAACAACAACATCTACTCTCTTTTCACCTCAAGTCAGTCACAGGAATGTACCAGAAAAGCATTATACAACTGTTGAGTTCGAGCATGACCACGACATCACTAACACTGGTTTGGTTTCTACAAACACGTAAGTGGTCGATTGAGCCAATTTGTGTTCTTAACTGTCTGCTGTTAGTGGGCTCAGTTGCACGTGGAAGGGGGTGCAAAATGGTGCCCTAAACACTGCCTAATGAGCACTGAGATCATGCAGGTCAGTCGCTCAGAAAAATCGCAGAGTTCCACTGCTGCAGAGGTAGCCAGAGATAAATCCTCATCCTCTTTCATACTGATAATTATGCAACTATTTAACAAAACACGGGGCGTGGGTAGGACGAGTGGCCGAGTGGTCTAAAGCGCTCCCCTTTACGGATCACTGCCATCTCAACTCTGCGTGGTTCGAGTCTCGGAGTCAGCCAATGTGGGTATGTGAGAAAGCTTGCCAGTAGCTTTTCGTGGGTCGGTGGTTCCTTCCGGGGTTTTCCGGGTTCTTCCTCCATCATAAATACTGACCGCCATGTATAGCCTATCGTATGCTGAAAAATGACGTTTAACCCCATAACAACAACTAATAACAGGAAAACGTTATGTAACTAATGACATGAAATCATATGCTAGGATGGCATGGAACATGACACTGAGAAGGGTTGAGGACAGCTTACAACTGTACTTGACTCCAGTGATCTTTGGCCGCTTGACTAATTGAGGGCTTTTCAGGAAAGCGTTATGTATTTGCTGATTGGAAAGCTTTCTGTAAAGTACTATTACTGAGTTAAGAAAATAATGATTTAGGAAAGAATCATGTAACAACTAACAAGAAAGCGCTATTTAATTACTGATTAGTAAGCGTTATAAATTAATGATTGGATAGCATTATGGAACTTGAAACATGAAATATTTGTGCAACATTTGACTGGAATGCGATATGGTGGAGCTCTACAATTTAATATTTTCTTAGGGTTAGATTTTGAAAGAAAAAGTTTTACATACTGGTTATCCGGGGTATTTAAAAAAAGACATTGTATATCTCATGCATTGTTCAAAGCAGTGGCGTTCCAAGGGGTGGGTGACACACCCCGAGTGACAGCCAAAAGGAGGGATGCGATCATGAGAGCTTCAATAAGAGTACAAATAAAACAAATCAAATGAAAAATTCGCCAAAGTAAAAGTTATTTCCAATTAGCTTATGATAGCACTGTTCAATTAAAAATCAATTTCCAAACATAATATATTTTATGTGTGTTTACATTTTAAAAATTATTTGTCGGGATGCCAAAAGGAAGGATCCAACCAGGGTGCCAACTTGATTTAGGAATGCCCCTGGTTCAAAGAGCTTTTAATTTCTTTTATTTTGGTGCTCATTTTTAATTTTTATTTCCCGGACTTTAGAGGTAAATTGTAATGAAAGAGCCTATAACTTTGTTTACATTTCATATAATTTGTAACTCATTATTTGCTCTTTCAGAAGATGGTATTGTCTAGTGTGGCAAATTCGTTTTCCCTATTTGAATAACAACTAAAGATAATGTACATTAGACTAATTCAGACTGAATTCTACAGCACATGTGACCAGTAATTTTGGTTTGAGCTATGTGTTGAGACCATGTACAGTTTCCACAAATACAGTCTCCAAAGAAATTTCAGCTACATGACATAAAAGTAACATAGTGGTATACCAACATTCTCACCATAGTGTATGTTGTAAATGCAAACAACTTCACCTAACAGATTTCCCTCTGTCATAAGTTCATAAACTCGATAGAACGCTTTTACATAATTACTGATTGGAAAGCGTATTGTGAAGTATTGAGCAGAACATCTTATGTCATTGCTGACATAAAGTGATATATAACTGCTAACAGGAAAGCGTTATGTAACTTACTGTCTCAATGGCATATATATATATATATATATATATATATATATATATATATATATATATATATATATATATATATATATATATATATATATATATATATATAATTATAAAATTTAATAATTTCGGTGTCCAAAAGTACATTTTTTTACATATTTCCGTGAGTAATGGACTCTTATCTACAGTAAGAGAATAACTCCCTTATATATTACGTGTTCTGCCATTGCATACCAAAGACTGATCTAACAAACATACGGATACTATTTTTTAAATATGTTAGTTGATATTTTGTGTTGTATTAAGACTATGTGGTCTCAAAATAACTCATAGAAATGAATGAGAAACAACAAGCTTTGTAAAATTCAATAAATGTTAAAAAAAAACTTACGGTATTGCGCACTGAATTCTAAATAATCCTATAATTTACAAACAAATTTTAATGAATAAAGTTCTGAATACACTTTAGTGGAAATCAAAATTAAATTCAGCGCTGAAAGTGTTGATGTACATCTGGTGGCTCGTTTAGTGGTGACGTGCCAACAATCTTTTGTTGGATAACAAAAAATTATTTCCAGCGAATAAATAACCTGAATAAATAAAACTCCAGCCCAAACGAAATACTGGACACAACAATTATACAATTGATTATGCCACGATCTTAAATCACGAATGAACAATTTCTAAAATAACAAGATTTTATAGTTCAATACTTGCCTTATGTTACATTTAGCATTTTTTTAAAACTATTACCTCATGGAAAATAACCTTCCAGAAGGATCAAATTTGTTTACAAAATAAACTCTTAGTTAAAGTTCGAATATAGAATGTGGTAAATACAATGTCCTTGACTCAAACAAAAATAATAATCCTAACAGATAAACAGTATTCACAGGGAAACTATTTAGCTATATATTACTTATTTACATTTTAAAAAATTAAAACATCAATGATTCAGGTAAAGTAGAATATGAAGTTGATTTTGGATAAGGTCAAGTCTAACATACAATCTTTCAATATTGATACCATTAATTAAATTAAATTTTATTAAAGAAAAAACGTAACAAACAATTAAAATGAATATATGATTAAATGATCATGGTTGGGTATTTATCGATGTGTAAATTTTACCTAATCACTCACAAAGTAAATGAAGTCTGAAGGACTTATGTTAACTTCGTGAGTGATTAGATAACATTTACACATCGATAAATACCCAACCATGATCATTTAATCCTTGTAACTCCAATTTTGTTCTTTCTTTCTGAAAAATTATAAAAGGCGTATAATTTATACTTTTTTGCTGAATAAAAAATCTTAAAGATGAAACAGTCGTTTCGCAATGATGTGTCTGCAATGTTTATTTATATTGTAAACCGTACAAAAACCGAAAGTAGTCCCAGAATTTATCGATGTGTAAAAAATTCCAGATTAATATCACGTGACCGTGTACAGCCAATTGTATTGCAGAAAACCCGTTTCCTTTCTAAAATTAGGAATTATAAAATCATAATAAATAATAACACAAGGTATAGCACAAATATTTACGGTTGAAAATTCCGTTCAAAGTAAAAAGCATTTCACCTGCTTGGCTTTAAAAAGCACATACCATAAAACAACTCCTTCAGAAGCTAAATCGGTATGTAAAAGTCATTCTCTTGTGCACTTAGATCAGAATGAGTACCTGGATGAGATTGAAGCTGTTGTTTTTTACAGCATGACTAACCGATTAATCTTAATCTTCTACCATGCAAACTGACACATGCAAAAAGGAAGGAAACAAGTGATATTGATATACTTTTAACATTCAGTGAAAACATAAGAATTTCCGGGGAGAAACTGTGTCACGTTATAAGCAAGGAACAATAGCAAGATTGCAACATGTATATGCTAGGCCCTGAGGTTAATTGTAAATGTTGCGAGTGTCAGCCTTGCGAACAATGAGTGTCAAAGCGATGTGTACAGTGAAAGGTCAGTGACTCATTTGTTCGATTGTCGCAATATGTTACGGCAAGGTAATGGTACTTTTATTATGTGCAGTATGTATACTTCATTACTAGAATCGTTAGTACGTAGAATTACCATTTGTAGGGTTTGATTCATTTGTAGTGTTTGATCCACATGCATATTTTGAGATATGAGCAATGTTTATGTAAAGAATTAATATTGTAATTCGCTATTTGGTTAATTCGTAGTAACCTCGTGCATTTATTCATGTGATATTCCAGATTTGCGAATGTTGAATTGAATTATAACTTTGTATAATGGTTACAGTGTGCAACATTAGTTAATAGGGGTATTTGACTATTTGTGTATATTTTGTAGCATTATAATGTGTAAGGATATATTAGCGCATGGATATGTGGATATCTGTCTGATTATGTGACATTGTTCTGTATAAAAAGATTGAGAATCTATATATACCGACGTGATGAAATATATTGATATATGCATGATAAGCAGTTGATACCGTGTATACCATACCAGAAAGTATGGGTATTTCAATGTGCACGAATGCGTGACCAAAGAAGGTAATGGCTTTTCTGATGATAGATTGCTGTTTAGTGTGAGACTAGATAGCTTGAGGAATATACTAATGTCCTTGTGTGTGTTTTTAACAGGAAGTGTTTAGAGACCGGAGGAGCTGTAGGAGACAGAGAAGGGAAATACCCTGGTACAGTTGGTCCCGAGTCTCTGGGAGACAAGAAAAGGAGAGAACGCAAGTAGAGGAAGTGGAAGGGTGAAGGACGTGGATGTTGGACTAATAGGGTACTGGGTACCAGTCAAGAAATACTACAGATGAGTAGAAACACAGGACAGGAGGAAAATCTATCACACTAAGTCAGATGATGAACTAGGCCGTCACTTGGTAGAGTGAAAGACAGGTGATAGGGTTTTAAATATTGAATTTCATTGGAGTAAGGACTATCTGTTATTGAATGACATTCAATTTGTTGTTTTTTTGAATTTCACCTTTTGTGTACTAAGCAGTTTAACTGTCTGCATCGCTGACTGGGGGCTGGGAGCTTTGCATCTCTATCACTACTTTAATTTCTAACAAAAACGAGCCAGGGTGGGTCTTCTGTAATAATTGAAGATAATTCTGGGAGCACCCCACCCCATCCTAAGGTCTACGAGACCTTTACAAACTGCATGTGTATTGTTCAATGCACGAAACTGACACTTAATTGTAAGCTTTCCCCCTTTGTTAACTGAACTTAGGAATTTCAAGACATATACATAACACTGAAACATTTCCTATTATTACCCAAGTGTGAGATATGAATCTCTTATGTCAACTTCAGAGTGGGGTCGTGAAGGTAGAAACTATGTCGGTGTGCTAAAACTTTCATTCTTCTCACCAAAATATAGCAAGCAATATGCCATATGCATCATTATTTCTAAGACCGTTCCACCGGTGACATTCAACATTCACAGCAGTATGTGTATGTATGATTCCTCTGAAGTCTATCTGCTCCTGTGGCGTTAAATTACTTTAAAGAATGCATGTTGACATGCTATGCCAATTGTTTCTGTGTGCCTGTATTGAAATGTGAAAAATATTCATAAAAATAGGGGTGTAAACCTTGCCAGTTACAGAAAGAGCAAGACAATACATTATGGTCACCATTTTGTTCCCATAATTAGTACGTTTGATCCAAAATATGCTACTTTGTCATGATGTCAACAGTTCTCACAGTGAAGTACAAAACACAGTTACCTCCCTCTCAAAGAGAATTACATACAACACTAAGTGATATATGAAGAAAGGAAGGAAATATAATAAAAATAATACGTACAAATTATTTAAATATACACAAAGAAACAGAAAAGTATAATAGATGTGGCTGACTGAACCATACAAAATTATCAATTTTCCTTAAGGGGGCAGGGGCAGGGACCAGTTTTTATGTACAAATTCAATGCCGCAATCAGCGACATAGTATAAAAATCATAAATAATCAATAACAAAAGTGAGGTCAAAAAGATCCATATTTTTAGATACCTATATTAAAACAAAGCATAATAATAGTATCCACATGACCAGAGAAAGTCAATGGTAGTTCGTAGCAGAAGAAGTTTATGCACCACAACCACAAATTTCTACCGGCAGTTTTCATGTCCGAAGGTCATTTTGGACACCAAGTGATGCTCGGAGTGCAAACACAAGCTCTTTTCCTAGATGACAGTTCTGCAAAACAGTGTGTACTAAACAGGTTAAAAAAACTGAAAATAATTGTCCTCCAAGCCGTCTTTGAGATATCCTACTTGCCCCAAACCCATGTGTTTATTGTCATGTGAGGCTAGCTCTTCTTCCTAGCCGACTATTGGTATTTCACTATCAACATACTGCAAAGTAGCTATAGAAGGTGTACATGCCTGACATCAATTTCAAGAACAACACAAGCCCAAAACACCTAGTTCACAAATATATCCATATTTTTAAATAGTTAACAATAATACCTGATAAAGTCACACCACAGCCTTCAGTTAAGAAATTTGCCATGGGGCCAATTTACAAAACTGGGCCCCGCCGACTGAATGATGTCTTACATCGTACATCACTACGTAAAGTTACACAATTTTCGCTTTTTAATACACAAAAAAGATATGAGTATCGAACGAAAAATATCCAAGCAAAACAAAAGAAAGACACAAAGATTGCAGCTCAAAGTGAGACTTATCCATTTACCTTACAATTTGTGTCTTGCACATAAGAACGTTGAGTACAATAGGCCTTTGATAAAGAAGAAGAAGAAGTGAGTGTTTGATTTGGATTTTTAACGTAGCTTTAACAATTTTTCAGTCATGTCGCTACGATGTCTGCATTGTGGCAGTTTATATTGATGTCTAGCGATATGGCATCATGCCACATACATTTAGCACCATGTTCCACCTAAGGCACATTATCCTGACACCGGGCCGACCAGTCCTAACACTAACCTCTTATTGCTGAGCGCCTAGCAAGGCAGCTGTTAGTACCATTTTGATAAGACTTTTTTTGGTATTACTCGGCCGAGGTTCGAACACGCAAGTTCCTGCATCTGAGGCGGATGCTCTAAAGATTAGGCCACCGAAGAGGCAAGAAGAAGAAGAAGAAGAAAAACAAGAACAGGATGATGATGACAATTTATCAAACGAAAGATGCCTTATATAAAAACGAATGAAATAGGAGATCATAGACATTATTATATTATTTTGTGGGCTTCACTTTGTTCAAAGGCGTCATGTCTTAGTCTCTCACACATAATATCGGCGAAATCGATCTAAATTGAACAAGTATAACTTTCACCAAGTAGATATGAGTTTAAAATGTTTGATTGTGATACTGAGTGCTATAATTCTTGATTGCTAAAACATTTATATTGGTCATTAGCGATGCCTGCGACATGTACCGTCCCTGGCGTAGATAAGTCGAGTGCAAACTTCATTAGTGGTATTTGATGCTAAGTAAGAACTTAATACCATCTGCACATTTTTGGGCGTGTTTGTGTTTCACGGCATATAACAATGACGCTAGGGCTATGTACAAAGGGAGACAACAGAACCATGCAATTAACACATTTCACTGCACCATGAAATTACTACATTTAACTGCGGCGTTATCTCTACAAGGCCGTTACCATACAACCTCTAAAATCCCCCACCCGCCCCACACAGTTAATTAAAACAGAAATTATCTTACTACGCGAAATATTTTTTTTAAAAATTCAAATTATAGATTTTTAAATATTTGGTGACATGTTAGACACGAGCTATCAGGAGTTGGAGTCCCTACAACTTGGAAAGGTAAATACTACAAAGAGATAAAGTCAACTATCGTAAAAGATATATAAAATTAAGAACGATTTTGGATTTAACGCCAACGAGAACTGTCAATTACTATGACTTGACTTAACAGAAAAACCGATTGCAGAATTTAAATCTGAGAAACAAACTGTTGTTGACACAAGAGAACAATCGGATCTGTCAGTAAGCATCTTGGAAGACACAACTTTCTTCAATCTTTCAATGAATACTATTAGATCTTCTTTCCAACAGATACTCAGAAACCGCAGGACTGGGTTAAAGATCCAGCTTCTGCTTTTTGATAATGCGATTAAAAATCTTCTAGATAAATATAGCATAAAATGTCAAAATCTAAACTTAAGTTTTTGCTTATACTCATAAACAGAATACGTTTAAACCTGATTTGAGTGATCTCTACTTGAGCTAATGCATTAACCTGATATGTTTTTTAAATCGGTTTTCGTATTTCTCAACACGCATTGTCGATGATTCTAAACTCTCTGATCATATATCCATATCATATTTAAACTCCACGCGAGTAAGATCGTATCTGATTCGCAACTTTTTTTATAAGTTACACTTGCAGTTTTATATGCCCTTTTTTGTTTCAAATCTTGGTTCTTTTTTTCTTCCATGATGCTGTAAGAGAAACGCTAATACCAGATATTATCAAAAAGAACGGATTTAACGAAGTTCCACTTGAAATTAGACCAGAACTTGTCAAAAGAAACTGGAACATGCGAAATCAATTGCAGAATTCTACCGTAGTATTTATAACAGTGTTTTACGCACTTTAGATTTTTGTGATAAAACTTGTAGTATTGCATTAGCGCGTCAAGGTTTTTTAAATATATTCAGACACGTGGTTGAAGTCAATGACTTGCTTTTTCATTATTTTTTTACGATAGTGGATAAGTTTTAATACCAACGACTAATTCAAGAAGCTGATGAAAATTTTCGTCTTTCTTGGATCTCCAGGAAAATTTCTGTATTTGTGATAGATAACAGGAGTTGTATCCTTATATCCGTCATCGGTTAATGCTTCATCTTTTCTTACCCACTTATACTAATTAAATTCATCATTTACATATGTTACATCATTGACAAGATCTACATAATCTTATACGGCACGTGGAAGTAGAGGTCAAACAATATACTCGTTCTCTCTTGACGTTCCACCGGTTTCACTAATGCAAGTTGAACCACGTCAGATAATATAGTATCCAATATCCACAGAAAATCAAATATCTTCATTCACAATGCAACTTATATATCAATATGGACGGCAATTAGATCTTAACAATGAATTGTAATTTACTAATTGCATCCGAGATTCAGCAACTAAAACACGAATTGTATCATACAGTTCTGTATAACAAGATGAAACAAAGAACAATTTATAGAAGAAAAATTGTAGAAGGATTCCTTGGTAGTATATTTTCAAAGATCGTTGAAAATACAAAATTTATGCAAATAACGTCGTACCAATTGCAATAGAGGCATCAAAAGCATTTGCTATTGGAGCAGCATCTGCAGCGGGAACTGCAATTGGACAAAAGATATCAGATAATGTAAAAGGAACACTATTTACAACAGTACTAGATATCAAACAAGTTTTTTCGGAAATAGCAGCAACTGCAGATACAGCAAAGGCTATGATAAATACAACCAGAAAACTGGCGTCTGTACCTGGTGAAAAATTATCTGTAAACTAGTAAATAAAGCACCAACTCAGATCAATACAAACAAGTGAAGACTCCATGAATAACATGGCATCTTACACAATATCAACTCAAGACCTGCCTGGTGTAGTTTCTTAATTATGCAAACAAGTGAAGACCCCATGCAAAACAAGGCATCTTACACAATATCAACTCAAAACCTGCCTGGTGTAAATTCTTAATTATACAAACAAGTGAAGACCCTATGCAAAACAAGGCATCGTACACAATATCAACTCAAGACCTGCCTGGTGAAATTTCTTAATTATACAAACAAGTGAAGACCCCATGCATAACATGGCATCTTACACAATATCAACTCAAGACCTACGTGGTGTGATTTCTTAATTATACAAACAAGTGAAGACCCCATGCAAAACAAGGCATTGTACACAATATCAACTCAAGACCTGTCTGGTGTAATTTCTTAATTATACAAACAAGTGAAGACCCCATGCAAAACAAGGCATCTTACACAATATCAACTCAAGACCTGCCTGGTGAAATTTCTTAATTATACAAACAAGTGAAGACCCCATGCAAAACAAGGCATCTTACACAATATCAACTCAAGACCTGCCTGGTGAAGTTTCTTAATTATGCAAACAAGTGAAGACCCCATGCAAAACAAGGCATCTTACACAATATCAACTCAAGACCTGCCTGGTGTAATTTCTTAATTATACAAACAAGTGAAGACCCCATGCAAAACAAGGCATCGTACACAATATCAACTCAAGACCTGCCTGGTGTAATTTCTTAATTATACAAACAAGTGAAGACCCCATGCAAAACAAGGCATCGTACACAATATCAACTCAAGACCTGCCTGGTGTAAATTCTTAATTATACAAACAAGTGAAGACCCCATGCAAAACAAGGTATCTTACACAATATCAACTCAAGACCTGTTTGGTGTAAATTCTTAATTATACAAAAAAGTGAAGACCCCATGAATAACATGGCATCTTACACAATATCAACTCAAGACCTGCCTGGTGTAAATTCTTAATTATGCAAACAAGTGAAGACCCCATGCAAAACAAGGCATCTTACACAATATCAACTCAAGACCTGCCTGGTGTAAATTCTTAATTATACAAACAAGTGAAGACTCCATGCAAAACAAGGGATCTTACACAATATCAACTCAAGACCTGCCTGGTGTAAATTCTTAATTATGCAAACAAGTGAAGACCCCATGCAAAACAAGGCATGTTACACAATATCAACTCAAGACCTGCCTGGTGTAAATTCTTAATTATACAAACAAGTGAAGACCCCAAGCAAAACAAGGCATCTTACACAATATCAACTCAAGACCTGCCTGGTGTAAATTCTTAATTATGCAAACAAGTGAAGACCCCATGCAAAACTAGTCATCTTACACAATATCAACTCAAGACCTGCCTGGTGTAATTTCTTAATTATACAAACAAGTGAAGACCCCATGCAAAACAAGGCATCTTACACAATATCAACTCAAGACCTGCCTGGTGTAGTTTCTTAATTATGCAAACAAGTGAAGACCCCATGCAAAACAAGGCATCTTACACAATATCAACTCAAGACCTGCCTGGTGTAATTTCTTAATTATACAAACAAGTGAAGACCCCATGCAAAACAAGGCATCGTACACAATATCAACTCAAGAACTGCCTGGTGAAATTTAGTAATTATGCAAACAAGTGAAGACCCCATGCATAACATGGCATCTTACACAATATCAACTCAAGACCTTCCAGGTGTAATTTCTTAATTATACAAACAAGTGAAGACCGCATAGAAAACAAGGCATCGTACACAATATCAACTCAAGACCTGCCTGGTGTAATTTCTTAATTATACAAACAAGTGAAGACCCCATGCAAAACAAGGTATCTTACACAATATCAACTCAAGACCTGTTTGGTGTAAATTCTTAATTATACAAAAAAGTGAAGACCCCATGAATAACATGGCATCTTACACAATATCAACTCAAGACCTGCCTGGTGTAAATTCTTAATTATGCAAACAAGTGAAGACCCCACGCAAAACTAGGCATCTTACACAATATCAACTCAAGACCTGCCTGGTGTAAATTCTTAATTATACAAACAAGTGAAGACTCCATGCAAAATAAGGGATCTTACACAATATCAACTCAAGACCTGCCTGGTGTAAATTCTTAATTATGCAAACAAGTGAAGACCCCATGCAAAACAAGGCATCTTACACAATATCAACTCAAGACCTGCCTGGTGTAAATTCTTAATTATACAAACAAGTGAAGACCCCATGCAAAACAAGGCATCTTACACAATATCAACTCAAGACCTGCCTGGTGTAAATTCTTAATTATGCAAACAAGTGAAGACCCCACGCAAAACTAGGCATCTTACACAATATCAACTCAAGACCTGCCTGGTGTAATTTCTTAATTATGCAAACAAGTGAAGACCCCATGCAAAACAAGGCATCTTACACAATATCAACTCAAGACCTGCCTGGTGTAATTTCTTAATTGTACAAACAAGTGAAGACCCCATGCAAAACAAGGCATCTTACACAATATCAACTCAAGACCTGTCTGGTATAATTTCTTAATTATACAAACGAGTGAAGACCCCATGCAAAACAAGGCATCGTACACAATATCAACTCAAGACCTGTCTGGTGTAAATTCTTAATTATGCAAACAAGTGAAGACTCCATGAAAAACAAGGCATCTTACACAATATCAACTCAAGACCTGCCTGGTGTAATTTCTTAATTATGCTAACAAGTGAAGACCCCATGCAAAACAAGGCATCTTACACAATATCAACTCAAGACCTGCCTGGTGAAATTTCTTAATTATACAAACAAGTGAAGACCCCATGCAAAACAAGGCATCTTACACAATATCAACTCAAGACATGCCTGGTGTAGTTTCTTAATTATGCAAACAAGTGAAGACCCCATGCAAAACAAGGCATCTTACACAATATCAACTCAAGACCTGCCTGGTGTAATTTCTTAATTATACAAACAAGTGATGACCCCATGCAAAACAAGGCATCGTACACAATATCAACTCAAGACCTGCCTGGTGAAATTTCTTAATTATACAAACAAGTGAAGACCCCATGCATAACATGGCATGTTACACAATATCAACTCAAGACCTGCCTGGTGAAATTTCTTAATTATACAAACAAGAGAAGACCCCATGCAAAACAAGGCATCGTACACAATATCAACTCAAGACCTGCTTGGTGTAATTTCTTAATTATACAAACAAGTCAAGACCCCATACAAAACAAGGTATCTTACACAATATCAACTCAAGACCTGTTTGGTGTAAATTCTTAATTATACAAAAAAGTGAAGACCCCATGAATAACATGGCATCTTACACAATATCAACTCAAGACCTGTCTGGTGTAAATTCTTAATTATGCAAACAAGTGAAGACCCCATGCAAAACAAGGCATCTTACACAATATCAACTCAAGACCTGCCTGGTGTAAATTCTTAATTATACAAACAAGTGAAGACTCCATGCAAAACAAGGGATCTTACACAATATCAACTCAAGACCTGCCTGGTGTAAATTCTTAATTATGCAAACAAGTGAAGACCCCATGCAAAACAAGGAATCTTACACAATATCAACTCAAGACCTGCCTGGTGTAAATTCTTAATTCTACAAACAAGTGAAGACCCCATGCAAAACAAGGCATCTTACACAATATCAACTCAAGACCTGCCTGGTGTAAATTCTTAATTATGCAAACAAGTGAAGACCCCATGCAAAACTAGGCATCTTACACAATATCAACTCAAGACCTGCCTGGTGTAATTTCTTAATTATGCAAACAAGTGAAGACCCCATGCAAAACTAGGCATCTTCCACAATATCAACTCAAGACCTGCCTGGTGTAGTTTCTTAATTATGCAAACAAGTGAAGACCCCATGCAAAACAAGGCATCTTACACAATATCAACTCAAGACCTGCTTGGTGTAATTTCTTAATTATACAAACGAGTGAAGACCCCATGCAAAACAAGGCATCGTACACAATATCAACTCAAGACCTGTCTGGTGTAAATTCTTAATTATGCAAACAAGTGAAGACCCCATGAAAAACAAGGCATCTTACACAATATCAACTCAAGACCTGCCTGGTGTAATTTCTTAACTATGCAAACAAGTGAAGACCCCATGCAAAACAAGGCATCTTACACAATATCAACTCAAGACCTGCCTGGTGAAATTTCTTAATTATACAAACAAGTGAAGACCCCATGCAAAACAAGGCATCTTACACAATATCAACTCAAGACCTGCCTGGTGTAATTTCTTAATTATACAAACAAGTGAAGACCCCATGCAAAACAAGGCATCTTACACAATATCAACTCAAGACCTGTCTGGTATAATTTCTTAATTATACAAACGAGTGAAGACCCCATGCAAAACAAGGCATCGTACACAATATCAACTCAAGAAATGTCTGGTGTAAATTCTTAATTATGCAAACAAGTGAGGACCCATGAAAAACAAGGCATCTTACATAATATCAACTCTAGACCTGCCTGGTGTAATTTCTTAATTATGCAAACAAGTGAAGACCCCATGGAAAACAAGGCATCTTACACAATATCAACTCAAGACCTGCCTGGTGAAATTTCTTAAATATACAAACAAGTGATGACCCCATGCAAAACAAGGCATCTTACACAATATCAACTCAAGACCTGCCTGGTGTAGTTTCTTAATTATGCAAACAAGTGAAGACCCCATGCAAAACAAGGCATCTTACACAATATCAACTCAAGACCTGCCTGGTGTAATTTCTTAATTATACAAACAAGTGAAGACCCCATGCAAAACAAGGCATCTTACACAATATCAACTCAAGACCTGCCTGGTGAAATTTCGTAATTATACAAACAAGTGAAGACCCCATGCATAACATGGCATCTTACACAATATCAACTCAAGACCTGCCTGGTGTAATTTCTTAATTATACAAACAAGTGAAGAGCCCATGGAAAACAAGGCATCGTACACAATATCAACTCAAGACCTGCCTGGTGTAATTTCTTAATTATACAAACAAGTGAAGACCCCATGCAAAACAAGGTATCCTACACAATATCAACCCAAGACCTGTTTGGTGTAAATTCTTAATTATACAAAAAAGTGAAGACCCCATGAATAACATGGCATCTTACACAATATCAACTCAAGACCTGCCTGGTGTAAATTCTTAATTATGCAAACAAGTGAAGACCCCATGCAAAGCAAGGCATCTTACACAATATCAACTCAAGACCTGCCTGGTGTAAATTCTTAATTATACAAACAAGTGAAGACTCCATGCAAAATAAGGGATCTTACACAATATCAACTCAAGACCTGCATGGTGTAAATTCTTAATTATGCAAACAAGTGAAGACCCCATGCAAAACAAGGCATCTTACACAATATCAACTCAAGACCTGCCTGGTGTAAATTCTTAATTATACAAACAAGTGAAGACCCCATGCAAAACAAGGCATCTTACACAATATCAACTCAAGACCTGCCTGGTGTAAATTCTTAATTATGCAAACAAGTGAAGACCCCACGCAAAACTGGCATCTTACACAATATCAACTCAAGACCTGCCTTGTGTAATTTCCTAATTATGCAAACAAGTGAAGACCCCATGCAAAACAAGGCATCTTACACAATATCAACTCAAGACCTGCCTGGTGTAATTTCTTAATTGTACAAACAAGTGAAGACCCCATGCAAAACAAGGCATCTTACACAATATCAACTCAAGACCTGTCTGGTATAATTTCTTAATTATACAAACGAGTGAAGACCCCATGCAAAACAAGGCATCGTACAAATTATCAACTCAAGACCTGTCTGGTGTAAATTCTTAATTATGCAAACAAGTGAAGACCCCATGAAAAACAAGGCATCTTACACAATATCAACTCAAGACCTGCCTGGTGTAATTTCTTAATTATGCTAACAAGTGAAGACCCCATGCAAAACAAGGCATCTTACACAATATCAACTCAAGACCTGCCTGGTGAAATTTCTTAATTATACAAACAAGTGAAGACCCCATGCAAAACAAGGCATCTTACACAATATCAACTCAAGACCTGCCTGGTGTAGTTTCTTAATTATGCAAACAAGTGAAGACCCCATGCAAAACAAGGCATCTTACACAATATCAACTCAAGACTTGCCTGGTGTAATTTCTTAATTATACAAACAAGTGAAGACCCCATGCAAAACAAGGCATCGTACACAATATCAACTCAAGACCTGCCTGGTGAAATTTCTTAATTATACAAACAAGTGAAGACCCCATGCATAACATGGCATCTTACACAATATCAACTCAAGACCTGCGTGGTGAAATTTCTTAATTATACAAACAAGTGAAGACCCCATGCAAAACAAGGCATCGTACACAATATCAACTCAAGACCTGCTTGGTGTAATTTCTTAATTATACAAACAAGTCAAGACCCCGTGCAAAACAAGGTATCTTACACAATATCAACTCAAGACCTGTTTGGTGTAAATTCTTAATTATACAAAAAAGTGAAGACCCCATGAATAACATTGCATCTTACACAATATCAACTCAGGACCTGTCTGGTGTAAATTCTTAATTATGCAAACAAGTGACGACCCCATGCAAAACAAGGCATCTTACACAATATCAACTCAAGACCTGCCTGGTGTAAATTCTTAATTATACAAACAAGTGAAGACTCCATGCAAAAGAAGGGATCTTACACAATATCAACTCAAGACCTGCCTGGTGTAAATTCTTAATTATGCAAACAAGTGAAGACCCCATGCAAAACAAGGCATCTTACACAATATCAACTCAAGACCTGCCTGGTGTGAATTCTTAATTATACAAACAAGTGAAGACCCCATGCAAAAGAAGGCATCTTACACAATATCAACTCAAGACCTGCCTGGTGTAAATTCTTAATTATGCAAACAAGTGAAGACCCCATGCAAAACTAGGCATCTTACACAATATCAACTCAAGACCTGCCTGGTGTAATTTCTTAATTATGCAAACAAGTGAAGACCCCATGCAAAACAAGGCATCTTACACAATATCAAATCAAGACCTGCCTGGTGTAATTTCTTAATTATATAAACAAGTGAAGTCCCCATGCAAAACAAGGCATCTTATACAATATCAACTCAAGACCTGTCTGGTATAATTTCTTAATTATACAAACGAGTGAAGACCCCATGCAAAACAAGGCATCGTACACAATATGAACTCAAGACCTGCCTGGTGTAATTTCTTAATTGTACAAACAAGTGAAGACCCCATGCAAAACAAGGCATCTTACACAATATCAACTCAAGACCTGTCTGGTATAATTTCTTAATTATACAAACGAGTGAAGACCCCATGCAAAACAAGGCATCGCACACAATATCAACTCAAGACCTGTCTGGTGTAAATTCTTAATTATGCAAACAAGTGAAGACCCCGTGAAAAACAAGGCATCTTACACAATATCAACTCAAGAACTGCCTGGTGTAATTTCTTAATTATGCTAACAAGTGAAGACCCCATGCAAAACAAGGCATCTTACACAATATCAACTCAAGACCTGCCTGGTGTAGTTTCTTAATTATGCAAACAAGTGAAGACCCCATGCAAAACAAGGCATCTTACACAATATCAACTCAAGACCTGCCTGGTGTAATTTCTTAATTATACAAACAAGTGAAGACCCCATGCAAAACAAGGCATCGTACACAATATCAACTCAAGACCTGCCTGGTGAAATTTCTTAATTATACAAACAAGTGAAGACCCCATGCATAACATGGCATCTTACACAATATCAACTCAAGACCTGCCTGGTGAAATTTCTTAATTATACAAACAAGTGAAGACCCCATGCAAAACAAGGCATCGTACACAATATCAACTCAAGACCTGCTTGGTGTAATTTCTTAATTATACAAACAAGTCAAGACCCCATGCAAAACAAGGTATCTTACACAATATCAACTCAAGACCTGTTTGGTGTAAATTCTTAATTATACAAAAAAGTGAAGACCCCATGAATAACATGGCATCTTACACAATATCAACTCAAGACCTGTCTGGTGTAAATTCTTAATTATGCAAACAAGTGAAGACCCCATGCAAAACAAGGCATCTTACACAATATCAACTCAAGACCTGCCTGGTGTAAATTCTTAATTATACAAACAAGTGAAGACTCCATGCAAAAGAAGGGATCTTACACAATATCAACTCAAGACCTGCCTGGTGTAAATTCTTAATTATGCAAACGAGTGAAGACCCCATGCAAAACAAGGCATCTTACACAATATCAACTCAAGACCTGCCTGGTGTAAATTCTTAATTATACAAACAAGTGAAGACCCCATGCAAAACAAGGCATCTTACACAATATCAACTCAAGACCTGCCTTGTGTAAATTCTTAATTATGCAAACAAGTGAAGACCCCATGCAAAACTAGGCATCTTACACAATATCAACTCAAGACCTGCCTGGTGTAATTTCTTAATTATGCAAACAAGTGAAGACCCCATGCAAAACAAGGCATCTTACACAATATCAACTCAAGACCTGCCTGGTGTAATTTCTTAATTATACAAACAAATGAAGACCCCATGCAAAACAAGGCATCTTACACAATATCAACTCAAGACCTGTCTGGTATAATTGCTTAATTATACAAACGAGTGAAGACCCCATGCAAAACAAGCCATCGTACACAATATCAACTCAAGACCTGTCTGGTGTAAATTCTTAAATATGCAAATAAGTGAAGACCACATGAAAAACAAGGCATCTTACATAATATCAACTCAAGACCTGCCTGGTGTAATTTCTTAATTATGCAAACAAGTGAAGACCCCATGCAAAACAAGGCATCTTACACAATATCAACTCAAGACCTGCCTGGTGAAATTTCTTAATTATACAAACAAGTGAAGACCCCATGCAAAACAAGGCATCTTACACAATATCAACTCAAGACCTGCCTGGTGTAGTTTCTTAATTATGCAAACAAGTGAAGACCCCATGCAAAACAAGGCATCTTACACAATATCAACTGAAGACCTGCCTGGTGTAATTTCTTAATTATACAA
The DNA here is from genome assembly GCA_028554795.2 of Sinohyriopsis cumingii. Lineage (NCBI taxonomy): Eukaryota > Metazoa > Mollusca > Bivalvia > Unionida > Unionidae > Sinohyriopsis > Sinohyriopsis cumingii. The sequence goes on from CM068832.1 coordinate 49,747,122, forward strand.
ACAAGTGAAGACCCCATGCAAAACAAGGCATCGTACACAATATCAACTCAAGACCTGCCTGGTGAAATTTCGTAATTATACAAACAAGTGAAGACCCCATGCATAACATGGCATCTTACACAATATCAACTCAAGACCTGCCTGGTGTATTTTCTTAATTATACAAACAAGTGAAGACCCCATGCAAAACAAGGCATCGTACACAATATCAACTCAAGACCTGCCTGGTGTAATTTCTTAATTATACAGACAAGTGAAGACCCCATGCAAAACAAGGTATCTTACACAATATCAACTCAAGACCTGTTTGGTGTAAATTCTTAATTATACAAAAAAGTGAAGACCCCATGAATAACATGGCATCTTACACAATATCAACTCAAGACCTGCCTGGTGTAAATTCTTAATTATGCAAACAAGTGAAGACCCCATGCAAAACTAGGCATCTTACACAATTCAACTCAAGACCTGCCTGGTGTAATTTCTTAATTATGCAAACAAGTGAAGACCCCATGCAAAACTAGGCATCTTACACAATATCAACTCAAGACCTGCCTGGTGTAATTTCTTAATTATGCAAACAAGTGAAGACCCCATGCAAAACAAGGCATCTTACACAATATCAACTCAAGACCTGTCTGGTGTAAATTCTTAATTATGCAAACAAGTGAAGACCCCATGAAAAACAAGGCATCTTACATAATATCAACTCAAGACCTGCCTGGTGTAATTTCTTAATTATGCAAACAAGTGAAGACCCCATGCAAAACAAGGCATCTTACACAATATCAACTCAAGACCTGCCTGGTGAAATTTCTTAAGTATACAAACAAGTGAAGACCCCATGCAAAACAAGGTATCTTACACAATATCAACTCAAGACCTATTTGGTGTAAATTCTTAATTATACAAAAAAGTGAAGACCCCATGAATAACATGGCATCTTACACAATATCAACTCAAGACCTGCCTGGTGTAAATTCTTAATTATGCAAACAAGTGAAGACCCCATGCAAAGCAAGGCATCTTACACAATATCAACTCAAGACCTGCCTGGTGTAAATTCTTAATTATACAAACAAGTGAAGACTCCATGCAAAATAAGGGATCTTACACAATATCAACTCAAGACCTGCCTGGTGTAAATTCTTAATTATGCAAACAAGTGAAGACCCCATGCAAAACAAGGCATCTTACACAATATCAACTCAAGACCTGCCTGGTGTAAATTCTTAATTATACAAACAAGTGAAGAACCCATGCAAAACAAGGCATCGTACACAATATCAACTCAGGACCTGCCTGGTGTAAATTCTTAATTATGCAAACAAGTGAAGACCCCACGCAAAACTAGGCATCTTACACAATATCAACTCAAGACCTGCCTGGTGTAATTTCTTAATTATGCAAACAAGTGAAGACCCCATGCAAAACAAGGCATCTTACACAATATCAACTCAAGACCTGCCTGGTGTAATTTCTTAATTGTACAAACAAGTGAAGACCCCATGCAAAACAAGGCATCTTACACAATATCAACTCAAGACCTGCCTGGTGTAGTTTCTTAATTATGCAAACAAGTGAAGACCCCATGCAAAACAAGGCATCTTACACAATATCAACTCAAGACCTGCCTGGTGTAATTTCTTAATTATACAAACAAGTGAAGACCCCATGCAAAACAAGGCATCGTACACAATATCAACTCAAGACCTGCCTGGTGTAAATTCTTAATTATGCAAACAAGTGAAGACCCCATGCAAAACTAGGCATCTTACACAATATCAACTCAAGACCTGCCTGGTGTAATTTCTTAATTATGCAAACAAGTGAAGACCCCATGCAAAACAAGGCATCTTACACAATATCAACTAAAGACCTGCCTGGTGTAATTTCTTAATTATACAAACAAGTGAAGACCCCATGCAAAACAAGGCATCTTACACAATATCAACTCAAGACCTGTCTGGTATAATTTCTTAATTATACAAACGAGTGAAGACCCCATGCAAAACAAGGCATCGTACACAATATCAACTCAAGACCTGTCTGGTGTAAATTCTTAATTATGCAAACAAGTGAAGACCCCATGAAAAACAAGGCATCTTACATAATATCAACTCAAGACCTGATTGGTGTAATTTCTTAATTATGCAAACAAGTGAAGACCCCATGCAAAACAAGGCATCTTACACAATATCAACTCAAGACCTGCCTGGTGAAATTTATAATTATACAAACAAGTGAAGACCCCATGCAAAACAAGGCATCTTACACAATATCAACTCAAGACCTGCCTGGTGTAGTTTCTTAATTATGCAAACAAGTGAAGACCCCATGCAAAACAAGGCATCTTACACAATATCAACTGAAGACCTGCCTGGTGTAATTTCTTAATTATACAAACAAGTGAAGACCCCATGCAAAACAAGGCATCGTACACAATATCAACTCAAGACCTGCCTGGTGAAATTTCGTAATTATACAAACAAGTGAAGACCCCATGCATAACATGGCATCTTACACAATATCAACTCAAGACCTGCCTGGTGTAATTTCTTAATTATACAAACAATTGAAGACCCCATGGAAAACAAGGCATCGTACACAATATCAACTCAAGACCTGCCTGGTGTAATTTCTTAATTATACAAACAAGTGAAGACCCCATGCAAAACAAGGTATCTTACACAATATCAACTCAAGACCTATTTGGTGTAAATTCTTAATTATACAAAAAAGTGAAGACCCCATGAATAACATGGCATCTAACACAATATCAACTCAAGACCTGCCTGGTGTAAATTCTTAATTATGCAAACAAGTGAAGACCCCATGCAAAGCAAGGCATCTTACACAATATCAACTCAAGACCTGCCTGGTGTAAATTCTTAATTATACAAACAAGTGAAGACTCCATGCAAAATAAGGGATCTTACACAATATCAACTCAAGACCTGCATGGTGTAAATTCTTAATTATACAAACAAGTGAAGACCCCATGCAAAACAAGGCATCTTACACAATATCAACTCAAGACCTGCCTGGTGTAAATTCTTAATTATACAAACAAGTGAAGAACCCATGCAAAACAAGGCATCTTACACAATATCAACTCAAGACCTGCCTGGTGTAAATTCTTAATTATGCAAACAAGTGAAGACCCCACGCAAAACTAGGCATCTTACACAATATCAACTCAAGACCTGCCTGGTGTAATTTCTTAATTATGCAAACAAGTGAAGACCCCATGCAAAACAAGGCATCTTACACAATATCAACTCAAGACCTGCCTGGTGTAATTTCTTAATTGTACAAACAAGTGAAGACCCCATGCAAAACAAGGCATCTTACACAATATCAACTCAAGACCTGTCTGGTATAATTTCTTAATTATACAAACGAGTGAAGACCCCATGCAAAACAAGGCATCGCACACAATATCAACTCAAGACCTGTCTGGTGTAAATTCTTAATTATGCAAACAAGTGAAGACCCCATGAAAAACAAGGCATCTTACACAATATCAACTCAAGACCTGCCTGGTGTAATTTCTTAATTATGCTAACAAGTGAAGACCCCATGCAAAACAAGGCATCTTACACAATATCAACTCAAGACCTGCCTGGTGAAATTTCTTAATTATACAAACAAGTGAAGACCCCATGCAAAACAAGGCATCTTACACAATATCAACTCAAGACCTGCCTGGTGTAGTTTCTTAATTATGCAAACAAGTGAAGACCCCATGCAAAACAAGGCATCTTACACAATATCAACTCAAGACCTGCCTGGTGTAATTTCTTAATTATACAAACAAGTGAAGACCCCATGCAAAACAAGGCATCGTACACAATATCAACTCAAGACCTGCCTGGTGAAATTTCTTAATAATACAAACAAGTGAAGACCCCATGCATAACATGGCATCTTACACAATATCAACTCAAGACCTGCCTGGTGAAATTTCTTAATTATACAAACAAGTGAAGACCCCATGCAAAACAAGGCATCGTACACAATATCAACTCAAGACCTGCTTGGTGTAATTTCTTAATTATACAAACAAGTCAAGACCCCATGCAAAACAAGGTATCTTACACAATATCAACTCAAGACCTGTTTGGTGTAAATTCTTAATTATACAAAAAGTGAAGACCCCATGAATAACATGGCATCTTACACAATATCAACTCAAGACCTGTCTGGTGTAAATTCTTAATTATGCAAACAAGTGAAGACCCCATGCAAAACAAGGCATCTTACACAATATCAACTCAAGACCTGCCTGGTGTAAATTCTTAATTATACAAACAAGTGAAGACTCCATGCAAAACAAGGGATCTTACACAATATCAACTCAAGACCTGCCTGGTGTAAATTCTTAATTATGCAAACGAGTGAAGACCCCATGCAAAACAAGGCATCTTACACAATATCAACTCAAGACCTGCCTGGTGTAATTTCTTAATTATACAAACAAGTGAAGACCCCATGCAAAACAAGGCATCTTACACAATATCAACTCAAGACCTGCCTGGTGTAAATTCTTAATTATGCAAACAAGTGAAGACCCCATGCAAAACAAGGCATCTTACACAATATCAACTCAAGACCTGCCTGGTGTAATTTCTTAATTATGCAAACAAGTGAAGACCCCATGCAAAACAAGGCATCTTACACATTATCAACTCAAGACCTGCCTGGTGTAAATTCTTAATTATACAAACAAATGAAGACCCCATGCAAAACAAGGCATCTTACACAATATCAACTCAAGACCTGTCTGGTATAATTTCTTAATTATACAAACGAGTGAAGACCCCATGCAAAACAAGGCATCGTACACAATATCAACTCAAGACCTGTCTGGTGTAAATTCTTAATTATGCAAACAAGTGAAGACCCCAGGCAAAACTAGGCATCTTACACAATATCAACTCAAGACCTGCCTGGTGTAATTTCTTAATTATGCAAACAAGTGAAGACCCCATGCAAAACAAGGCATCTTACACAATATCAACTCAAGACCTGCCTGGTGTAATTTCTTAATTGTACAAACAAGTGAAGACCCCATGCAAAACAAGGCATCTTACACAATATCAACTCAAGACCTGTCTGGTATAATTTCTTAATTATACAAACGAGTGAAGACCCCATGCAAAACAAGGCATCGCACACAATATCAACTCAATACCTGTCTGGTGTAAATTCTTAATTATGCAAACAAGTGAAGACCCCATGAAAAACAAGGCATCTTACACAATATCAACTCAAGAACTGCCTGGTGTAATTTCTTAATTATGCTAACAAGTGAAGACCCCATGCAAAACAAGGCATCTTACACAATATCAACTCAAGACCTGCCTGGTGTAGTTTCTTAATTATGCAAACAAGTGAAGACCCCATGCAAAACAAGGCATCTTACACAATATCAACTCAAGACCTGCCTGGTGTAATTTCTTAATTATACAAACAAGTGAAGACCCCATGCAGAACAAGGCATCGTACACAATATCAACTCAAGACCTGCCTGGTGAAATTTCTTAATTATACAAACAAGTGAAGACCCCATGCATAACATGGCATCTTACACAATATCAACTCAAGACCTGCCTGGTGAAATTTCTTAATTATACAAACAAGTGAAGACCCCATGCAAAACAAGGCATCGTACACAATATCAACTCAAGACCTGCTTGGTGTAATTTCTTAATTATACAAACAAATCAAGACCCCATGCAAAACAAGGTATCTTACACAATATCAACTCAAGACCTGTTTGGTGTAAATTCTTAATTATACAAAAAAGTGAAGACCCCATGAATAACATGGCATCTTACACAATATCAACTCAAGACCTGTCTGGTGTAAATTCTTAATTATGCAAACAAGTGAAGACCCCATGCAAAACAAGGCATCTTACACAATATCAACTCAAGACCTGCCTGGTGTAAATTCTTAATTATACAAACAAGTGAAGACTCCATGCAAAACAAGGGATCTTACACAATATCAACTCAAGACCTGCCTGGTGTAAATTCTTAATTATGCAAACGAGTGAAGACCCCATGCAAAACAAGGCATCTTACACAATATCAACTCAAGACCTGCCTGGTGTAAATTCTTAATTATACAAACAAGTGAAGACCCCATGCAAAACAAGGCATCTTACACAATATCAACTCAAGACCTGCCTGGTGTAAATTCTTAATTATGCAAACAAGTGAAGACCCCATGCAAAACTAGGCATCTTACACAATATCAACTCAAGACCTGCCTGGTGTAATTTCTTAATTATGCAAACAAGTGAAGACCCCATGCAAAACAAGGCATCTTACACAATATCAACTCAAGACCTGCCTGGTGTAATTTCTTAATTATACAAACAAATGAAGACCCCATGCAAAACAAGGCATCTTACACAATATCAACTCAAGACCTGTCTGGTATAATTGCTTAATTATACAAACGAGTGAAGACCCCATGCAAAACAAGCCATCGTACACAATATCAACTCAAGACCTGTCTGGTGTAAATTCTTAAATATGCAAATAAGTGAAGACCACATGAAAAACAAGGCATCTTACATAATATCAACTCAAGACCTGCCTGGTGTAATTTCTTAATTATGCAAACAAGTGAAGACCCCATGCAAAACAAGGCATCTTACACAATATCAACTCAAGACCTGCCTGGTGAAATTTCTTAATTATACAAACAAGTGAAGACCCCATGCAAAACAAGGCATCTTACACAATATCAACTCAAGACCTGCCTGGTGTAGTTTCTTAATTATGCAAACAAGTGAAGACCCCATGCAAAACAAGGCATCTTACACAATATCAACTGAAGACCTGCCTGGTGTAATTTCTTAATTATACAAACAAGTGAAGACCCCATGCAAAACAAGGCATCGTACACAATATCAACTCAAGACCTGCCTGGTGAAATTTCGTAATTATACAAACAAGTGAAGACCCCATGCATAACATGGCATCTTACACAATATCAACTCAAGACCTGCCTGGTGTAATTTCTTAATTATACAAACAAGTGAAGACCCCATGCAAAACAAGGCATCGTACACAATATCAACTCAAGACCTGCCTGGTGTAATTTCTTAATTATACAAACAAGTGAAGACCCCATGCAAAACAAGGTATCTTACACAATATCAACTCAAGACCTGTTTGGTGTAAATTCTTAATTATACAAAAAAGTGAAGACCCCATGAATAACATGGCATCTTACACAATATCAACTCAAGACCTGCCTGGTGTAAATTCTTAATTATGCAAACAAGTGAAGACCCCATGCAAAACTAGGCATCTTACACAATTCAACTCAAGACCTGCCTGGTGTAATTTCTTAATTATGCAAACAAGTGAAGACCCCATGCAAAACTAGGCATCTTACACAATATCAACTCAAGACCTGCCTGGTGTAATTTCTTAATTATGCAAACAAGTGAAGACCCCATGCAAAACAAGGCATCTTACACAATATCAACTCAAGACCTGTCTGGTGTAAATTCTTAATTATGCAAACAAGTGAAGACCCCATGAAAAACAAGGCATCTTACATAATATCAACTCAAGACCTGCCTGGTGTAATTTCTTAATTATGCAAACAAGTGAAGACCCCATGCAAAACAAGGCATCTTACACAATATCAACTCAAGACCTGCCTGGTGAAATTTCTTAATTATACAAACAAGTGAAGACCCCATGCAAAACTAGGCATCTTACACAATATCAACTCAAGACCTGCCTGGTGTAGTTTCTTAATTATGCAAACAAGTGAAGACACCATGCAAAACAAGGCATCTTACACAATATCAACTCAAGACCTGCCTGGTGTAATTTCTTAATTATACAAACAAGTGAAGACCCCATGCAAAACAAGGCATCGTACACAATATCAACTCAAGACCTGCCTGGTGAAATTTCGTAATTATACAAACAAGTGAAGACCCCATGCATAACATGGCATCTTACACAATATCAACTCAAGACCTGCCTGGTGTAATTTCTTAATTATACAAACAAGTGAAGACCCCATGGAAAACAAGGCATCGTACACAATATCAACTCAAGACCTGCCTGGTGTAATTTCTTAATTATACAAACAAGTGAAGACCCCATGCAAAACAAGGTATCTTACACAATATCAACTCAAGACCTATTTGGTGTAAATTCTTAATTATACAAAAAAGTGAAGACCCCATGAATAACATGGCATCTTACACAATATCAACTCAAGACCTGCCTGGTGTAAATTCTTAATTATGCAAACAAGTGAAGACCCCATGCAAAGCAAGGCATCTTACACAATATCAACTCAAGACCTGCCTGGTGTAAATTCTTAATTATACAAACAAGTGAAGACTCCATGCAAAATAAGGGATCTTACACAATATCAACTCAAGACCTGCCTGGTGTAAATTCTTAATTATGCAAACAAGTGAAGACCCCATGCAAAACAAGGCATCTTACACAATATCAACTCAAGACCTGCCTGGTGTAAATTCTTAATTATACAAACAAGTGAAGAACCCATGCAAAACAAGGCATCGTACACAATATCAACTCAAGACCTGCCTGGTGTAAATTCTTAATTATGCAAACAAGTGAAGACCCCACGCAAAACTAGGCATCTTACACAATATCAACTCAAGACCTGCCTGGTGTAATTTCTTAATTATGCAAACAAGTGAAGACCCCATGCAAAACAAGGCATCTTACACAATATCAACTCAAGACCTGCCTGGTGTAATTTCTTAATTGTACAAACAAGTGAAGACCCCATGCAAAACAAGGCATCTTACACAATATCAACTCAAGACCTGCCTGGTGTAGTTTCTTAATTATGCAAACAAGTGAAGACCCCATGCAAAACAAGGCATCTTACACAATATCAACTCAAGACCTGCCTGGTGTAATTTCTTAATTATACAAACAAGTGAAGACCCCATGCAAAACAAGGCATCGTACACAATATCAACTCAAGACCTGCCTGGTGTAAATTCTTAATTATGCAAACAAGTGAAGACCCCATGCAAAACTAGGCATCTTACACAATATCAACTCAAGACCTGCCTGGTGAAATTTCTTAATTATGCAAACAAGTGAAGACCCCATGCAAAACAAGGCATCTTACACAATATCAACTCAAGACCTGCCTGGTGTAATTTCTTGATTATACAAACAAGTGAAGACCCCATGCAAAACAAGGCATCTTACACAATATCAACTCAAGACCTGTCTGGTATAATTTCTTAATTATACAAACGAGTGAAGACCCCATGCAAAACAAGGCATCGTACACAATATCAACTCAAGACATGTCTGGTGTAAATTCTTAATTATGCAAACAAGTGAAGACCCCATGAAAAACAAGGCATCTTACATAATATCAACTCAAGACCTGATTGGTGTAATTTCTTAATTATGCAAACAAGTGAAGACCCCATGCAAAACAAGGCATCTTACATAATATCAACTCAAGACCTGCCTGGTGAAATTTTTAATTATACAAACAAGTGAAGACCCCATGCAAAACAAGGCATCTTACACAATATCAACTCAAGACCTGCCTTGTGTAGTTTATTAATTATGCAAACAAGTGAAGACCCCATGCAAAACAAGGCATCTTACACAATATCAACTGAAGACCTGATTGGTGTAATTTCTTAATTATACAAACAAGTGAAGACCCCATGCAAAACAAGGCATCGTACACAATATCAACTCAAGACCTGCCTGGTGAAATTTCGTAATTATACAAACAAGTGAAGACACCATGCATAACATGGCATCTTACACAATATCAACTCAAGACCTGCCTGGTGTAATTTCTTAATTATACAAACAATTGAAGACCCCATGGAAAACAAGGCATCGTACACAATATCAACTCAAGACCTGCCTGGTGTAATTTCTTAATTATACAAACAAGTGAAGACCCCATGCAAAACAAGGTATCTTACACAATATCAACTCAAGACCTATTTGGTGTAAATTCTTAATTATACAAAAAAGTGAAGACCCCATGAATAACATGGCATCTAACACAATATCAACTCAAGACCTGCCTGGTGTAAATTCTTAATTATGCAAACAAGTGAAGACCCCATGCAAAGCAAGGCATCTTACACAATATCAACTCAAGACCTGCCTGGTGTAAATTCTTAATTATACAAACAAGTGAAGACTCCATGCAAAATAAGGGATCTTACACAATATCAACTCAAGACCTGCATGGTGTAAATTCTTAATTATGCAAACAAGTGAAGACCCCATGCAAAACAAGGCATCTTACACAATATCAACTCAAGACCTGCCTGGTGTAAATTCTTAATTATACAAACAAGTGAAGAACCCATGCAAAACAAGGCATCTTACACAATATCAACTCAAGACCTGCCTGGTGTAAATTCTTAATTATGCAAACAAGTGAAGACCCCACGCAAAACTAGGCATCTTACACAATATCAACTCAAGACCTGCCTGGTGTAATTTCTTAATTATGCAAACAAGTGAAGACCCCATGCAAAACAAGGCATCTTACACAATATCAACTCAAGACCTGCCTGGTGTAATTTCTTAATTGTACAAACAAGTGAAGACCCCATGCAAAACAAGGCATCTTACACAATATCAACTCAAGACCTGTCTGGTATAATTTCTTAATTATACAAACGAGTGAAGACCCCATGCAAAACAAGGCATCGCACACAATATCAACTCAAGACCTGTCTGGTGTAAATTCTTAATTATGCAAACAAGTGAAGACCCCATGAAAAACAAGGCATCTTACACAATATCAACTCAAGACCTGCCTGGTGTAATTTCTTAATTATGCTAACAAGTGAAGACCCCATGCAAAACAAGGCATCTTACACAATATCAACTCAAGACCTGCCTGGTGAAATTTCTTAATTATACAAACAAGTGAAGACCCCATGCAAAACAAGGCATCTTACACAATATCAACTCAAGACCTGCCTGGTGTAGTTTCTTAATTATGCAAACAAGTGAAGACCCCATGCAAAACAAGGCATCTTACACAATATCAACTCAAGACCTGCCTGGTGTAATTTCTTAATTATACAAACAAGTGAAGACCCCATGCAAAACAAGGCATCGTACACAATATCAACTCAAGACCTGCCTGGTGAAATTTCTTAATAATACAAACAAGTGAAGACCCCATGCATAACATGGCATCTTACCCAATATCAACTCAAGACCTGCCTGGTGAAATTTCTTAATTATAAAAACAAGTGAAGACCCCATGCAAAACAAGGCATCGTACACAATATCAACTCAAGACCTGCTTGGTGTAATTTCTTAATTATACAAACAAGTCAAGACCCCATGCAAAACAAGGTATCTTACACAATATCAACTCAAGACCTGTTTGGTGTAAATTCTTAATTATACAAAAAGTGAAGACCCCATGAATAACATGGCATCTTACACAATATCAACTCAAGACCTGTCTGGTGTAAATTCTTAATTATGCAAACAAGTGAAGACCCCATGCAAAACAAGGCATCTTACACAATATCAACTCAAGACCTGCCTGGTGTAAATTCTTAATTATACAAACAAGTGAAGACTCCATGCAAAACAAGGGATCTTACACAATATCAACTCAAGACCTGCCTGGTGTAAATTCTTAATTATGCAAACGAGTGAAGACCCCATGCAAAACAAGGCATCTTACACAATATCAACTCAAGACCTGCCTGGTGTAAATTCTTAATTATACAAACAAGTGAAGACCCCATGCAAAACAAGGCATCTTACACAATATCAACTCAAGACCTGCCTGGTGTAAATTCTTAATTATGCAAACAAGTGAAGACCCCATGCAAAACTAGGCATCTTACACAATATCAACTCAAGACCTGCCTGGTGTAATTTCTTAATTATGCAAACAAGTGAAGACCCCATGCAAAACAAGGCATCTTACACAATATCAACTCAAGACCTGCCTGGTGTAATTTCTTAATTATACAAACAAATGAAGACCCCATGCAAAACAAGGCATGTTACACAATATCAACTCAAGACCTGTCTGGTATAATTTCTTAATTATACAAACGAGTGACGACCCCATGCAAAACAAGGCATCGTACACAATATCAACTCAAGACCTGTCTGGTGTAAATTCTTAACTATGCAAACAAGTGAATACCCCATGAAAAACAAGGCATCTTACATAATATCAACTCAAGACCTGCCTGGTGTAATTTCTTAATTATGCAAACAAGTGAAGACCCCATGCAAAACAAGGCATCTTACACAATATCAACTCAAGACCTGCCTGGTGAAATTTCTTAATTATACAAACAAGTGAAGACCCCATGCAAAACAAGGCATCTTACACAATATCAACTCAAGACCTGCCTGGTGTAGTTTCTTAATTATGCAAACAAGTGAAGACCCCATGCAAAACAAGGCATCTTACACAATATCAACTGAAGACCTGCCTGGTGTAATTTCTTAATTATACAAACAAGTGAAGACCCCATGCAAAACAAGGCATCGTACACAATATCAACTCAAGACCTGCCTGGTGAAATTTCGTAATTATACAAACAAGTGAAGACCCCATGCATAACATGGCATCTTACACAATATCAACTCAAGACCTGCCTGGTGTAATTTCTTAATTATACAAACAAGTGAAGACCCCATGGAAAACAAGGCATCGTACACAATATCAACTCAAGACCTGCCTGGTGTAATTTCTTAATTATACAAACAAGTGAAGACCCCATGCAAAACAAGGTATCTTACACAATATCAACTCAAGACCTATTTGGTGTAAATTCTTAATTATACAAAAAAGTGAAGACCCGATGAATAACATGGCATCTTACACAATATCAACTCAAGACCTGCCTGGTGTAAATTCTTAATTATGCAAACAAGTGAAGACCCCATGCAAAGCAAGGCATCTTACACAATATCAACTCAAGACCTGCCTGGTGTAAATTCTTAATTATACAAACAAGTGAAGACTCCATGCAAAATAAGGGATCTTACACAATATCAACTCAAGACCTGCCTGGTGTAAATTCTTAATTATGCAAACAAGTGAAGACCCCATGCAAAACAAGGCATCTTACACAATATCAACTCAAGACCTGCCTGGTGTAAATTCTTAATTATACAAACAAGTCAAGAACCCATGCAAAACAAGGCATCTTACACAATATCAACTCAAGACCTGCCTGGTGTAAATTCTTAATTATGCAAACAAATGAAGACCCCACGCAAAACAAGGCATCTTACACAATATCAACTCAAGACCTGCCTGGTGTAATTTCTTAATTATGCAAACAAGTGAAGACCCCATGCAAAACAAGGCATCTTACAAAATATCAACTCAAGACCTGCCTGGTGTAATTTCTTAATTGTACAAACAAGTGAAGACCCCATGCAAAACAAGGCATCTTACACAATATCAACTCAAGACCTGCCTGGTGTAGTTTCTTAATTATGCAAACAAGTGAAGACCCCATGCAAAACAAGGCATCTTACACAATATCAACTCAAGACCTGCCTGGTGTAATTTCTTAATTATACAAACAAGTGAAGACCCCATGCAAAACAAGGCATCGTACACAATATCAACTCAAGACCTGCCTGGTGTAAATTCTTAATTATGCAAACAAGTGAAGACCCCATGCAAAACTAGGCATCTTACACAATATCAACTCAAGACCTGCCTGGTGAAATTTCTTAATTATGCAAACAAGTGAAGACCCCATGCAAAACAAGGCATCTTACACAATATCAACTCAAGACCTGCCTGGTGTAAATTCTTAATTATACAAACAAGTGAAGACTCCATGCAAAATAAGGGATCTTACACAATATCAACTCAAGACCTGCCTGGTGTAAATTCTTAATTATGCAAACAAGTGAAGACCCCATGCAAAACAAGGCATCTTACACAATATCAACTCAAGACCTGCCTGGTGTAAATTCTTAATTATACAAACAAGTGAAGAACCCATGCAAAACAAGGCATCGTACACAATATCAACTCAAGACCTGCCTGGTGTAAATTCTTAATTATGCAAACAAGTGAAGACCCCACGCAAAACTAGGCACCTTACACAATATCAACTCAAGACCTGCCTGGTGTAATTTCTTAATTATGCAAACAAGTGAAGACCCCATGCAAAACAAGGCATCTTACACAATATCAACTCAAGACCTGCCTGGTGTAATTTCTTAATTGTACAAACAAGTGAAGACCCCATGCAAAACAAGGCATCTTACACAATATCAACTCAAGACCTGCCTGGTGTAGTTTCTTAATTATGCAAACAAGTGAAGACCCCATGCAAAACAAGGCATCTTACACAATATCAACTCAAGACCTGCCTGGTGTAATTTCTTAATTATACAAACAAGTGAAGACCCCATGCAAAACAAGGCATCGTACACAATATCAACTCAAGACCTGCCTGGTGTAAATTCTTAATTATGCAAACAAGTGAAGACCCCATGCAAAACTCGGCATCTTACACAATATCAACTCAAGACCTGCCTGGTGAAATTTCTTAATTATGCAAACAAGTGAAGACCCCATGCAAAACAAGGCATCTTACACAATATCAACTCAAGACCTGCCTGGTGTAATTTCTTGATTATACAAACAAGTGAAGACCCCATGCAAAACAAGGCATCTTACACAATATCAACTCAAGACCTGTCTGGTATAATTTCTTAATTATACAAACGAGTGAAGACCCCATGCAAAACAAGGCATCGTACACAATATCAACTCAAGACATGTCTGGTGTAAATTCTTAATTATGCAAACAAGTGAAGACCCCATGAAAAACAAGGCATCTTACATAATATCAACTCAAGACCTGATTGGTGTAATTTCTTAATTATGCAAACAAGTGAAGACCCCATGCAAAACAAGGCATCTTACATAATATCAACTCAAGACCTGCCTGGTGAAATTTATAATTATACAAACAAGTGAAGACCCCATGCAAAACAAGGCATCTTACACAATATCAACTCAAGACCTGCCTTGTGTAGTTTATTAATTATGCAAACAAGTGAAGACCCCATGCAAAACAAGGCATCTTACACAATATCAACTGAAGACCTGATTGGTGTAATTTCTTAATTATACAAACAAGTGAAGACCCCATGCAAAACAAGGCATCGTACACAATATCAACTCAAGACCTGCCTGGTGAAATTTCGTAATTATACAAACAAGTGAAGACACCATGCATAACATGGCATCTTACACAATATCAACTCAAGACCTGCCTGGTGTAATTTCTTAATTATACAAACAATTGAAGACCCCATGGAAAACAAGGCATCGTACACAATATCAACTCAAGACCTGCCTGGTGTAATTTCTTAATTATACAAACAAGTGAAGACCCCATGCAAAACAAGGTATCTTACACAATATCAACTCAAGACCTATTTGGTGTAAATTCTTAATTATACAAAAAAGTGAAGACCCCATGAATAACATGGCATCTAACACAATATCAACTCAAGACCTGCCTGGTGTAAATTCTTAATTATGCAAACAAGTGAAGACCCCATGCAAAGCAAGGCATCTTACACAATATCAACTCAAGACCTGCCTGGTGTAAATTCTTAATTATACAAACAAGTGAAGACTCCATGCAAAATAAGGGATCTTACACAATATCAACTCAAGACCTGCATGGTGTAAATTCTTAATTATGCAAACAAGTGAAGACCCCATGCAAAACAAGGCATCTTACACAATATCAACTCAAGACCTGCCTGGTGTAAATTCTTAATTATACAAACAAGTGAAGAACCCATGCAAAACAAGGCATCTTACACAATATCAACTCAAGACCTGCCTGGTGTAAATTCTTAATTATGCAAACAAGTGAAGACCCCACGCAAAACTAGGCATCTTACACAATATCAACTCAAGACCTGCCTGGTGTAATTTCTTAATTATGCAAACAAGTGAAGACCCCATGCAAAACAAGGCATCTTACACAATATCAACTCAAGACCTGCCTGGTGTAATTTCTTAATTGTACAAACAAGTGAAGACCCCATGCAAAACAAGGCATCTTACACAATATCAACTCAAGACCTGTCTGGTATAATTTCTTAATTATACAAACGAGTGAAGACCCCATGCAAAACAAGGCATCGCACACAATATCAACTCAAGACCTGTCTGGTGTAAATTCTTAATTATGCAAACAAGTGAAGACCCCATGAAAAACAAGGCATCTTACACAATATCAACTCAAGACCTGCCTGGTGTAATTTCTTAATTATGCTAACAAGTGAAGACCCCATGCAAAACAAGGCATCTTACACAATATCAACTCAAGACCTGCCTGGTGAAATTTCTTAATTATACAAACAAGTGAAGACCCCATGCAAAACAAGGCATCTTACACAATATCAACTCAAGACCTGCCTGGTGTAGTTTCTTAATTATGCAAACAAGTGAAGACCCCATGCAAAACAAGGCATCTTACACAATATCAACTCAAGACCTGCCTGGTGTAATTTCTTAATTATACAAACAAGTGAAGACCCCATGCAAAACAAGGCATCGTACACAATATCAACTCAAGACCTGCCTGGTGAAATTTCTTAATAATACAAACAAGTGAAGACCCCATGCATAACATGGCATCTTACCCAATATCAACTCAAGACCTGCCTGGTGAAATTTCTTAATTATAAAAACAAGTGAAGACCCCATGCAAAACAAGGCATCGTACACAATATCAACTCAAGACCTGCTTGGTGTAATTTCTTAATTATACAAACAAGTCAAGACCCCATGCAAAACAAGGTATCTTACACAATATCAACTCAAGACCTGTTTGGTGTAAATTCTTAATTATACAAAAAGTGAAGACCCCATGAATAACATGGCATCTTACACAATATCAACTCAAGACCTGTCTGGTGTAAATTCTTAATTATGCAAACAAGTGAAGACCCCATGCAAAACAAGGCATCTTACACAATATCAACTCAAGACCTGCCTGGTGTAAATTCTTAATTATACAAACAAGTGAAGACTCCATGCAAAACAAGGGATCTTACACAATATCAACTCAAGACCTGCCTGGTGTAAATTCTTAATTATGCAAACGAGTGAAGACCCCATGCAAAACAAGGCATCTTACACAATATCAACTCAAGACCTGCCTGGTGTAAATTCTTAATTATACAAACAAGTGAAGACCCCATGCAAAACAAGGCATCTTACACAATATCAACTCAAGACCTGCCTGGTGTAAATTCTTAATTATGCAAACAAGTGAAGACCCCATGCAAAACTAGGCATCTTACACAATATCAACTCAAGACCTGCCTGGTGTAATTTCTTAATTATGCAAACAAGTGAAGACCCCATGCAAAACAAGGCATCTTACACAATATCAACTCAAGACCTGCCTGGTGTAATTTCTTAATTATACAAACAAATGAAGACCCCATGCAAAACAAGGCATGTTACACAATATCAACTCAAGACCTGTCTGGTATAATTTCTTAATTATACAAACGAGTGAAGACCCCATGCAAAACAAGGCATCGTACACAATATCAACTCAAGACCTGTCTGGTGTAAATTCTTAACTATGCAAACAAGTGAATACCCCATGAAAAACAAGGCATCTTACATAATATCAACTCAAGACCTGCCTGGTGTAATTTCTTAATTATGCAAACAAGTGAAGACCCCATGCAAAACAAGGCATCTTACACAATATCAACTCAAGACCTGCCTGGTGAAATTTCTTAATTATACAAACAAGTGAAGACCCCATGCAAAACAAGGCATCTTACACAATATCAACTCAAGACCTGCCTGGTGTAGTTTCTTAATTATGCAAACAAGTGAAGACCCCATGCAAAACAAGGCATCTTACACAATATCAACTGAAGACCTGCCTGGTGTAATTTCTTAATTATACAAACAAGTGAAGACCCCATGCAAAACAAGGCATCGTACACAATATCAACTCAAGACCTGACTGGTGAAATTTCGTAATTATACAAACAAGTGAAGACCCCATGCATAACATGGCATCTTACACAATATCAACTCAAGACCTGCCTGGTGTAATTTCTTAATTATACAAACAAGTGAAGACCCCATGGAAAACAAGGCATCGTACACAATATCAACTCAAGACCTGCCTGGTGTAATTTCTTAATTATACAAACAAGTGAAGACCCCATGCAAAACAAGGTATCTTACACAATATCAACTCAAGACCTATTTGGTGTAAATTCTTAATTATACAAAAAAGTGAAGACCCGATGAATAACATGGCATCTTACACAATATCAACTCAAGACCTGCCTGGTGTAAATTCTTAATTATGCAAACAAGTGAAGACCCCATGCAAAGCAAGGCATCTTACACAATATCAACTCAAGACCTGCCTGGTGTAAATTCTTAATTATACAAACAAGTGAAGACTCCATGCAAAATAAGGGATCTTACACAATATCAACTCAAGACCTGCCTGGTGTAAATTCTTAATTATGCAAACAAGTGAAGACCCCATGCAAAACAAGGCATCTTACACAATATCAACTCAAGACCTGCCTGGTGTAAATTCTTAATTATACAAACAAGTCAAGAACCCATGCAAAACAAGGCATCTTACACAATATCAACTCAAGACCTGCCTGGTGTAAATTCTTAATTATGCAAACAAATGAAGACCCCACGCAAAACTAAGCATCTTACACAATATCAACTCAAGACCTGCCTGGTGTAATTTCTTAATTATGCAAACAAGTGAAGACCCCATGCAAAACAAGGCATCTTACAAAATATCAACTCAAGACCTGCCTGGTGTAATTTCTTAATTGTACAAACAAGTGAAGACCCCATGCAAAACAAGGCATCTTACACAATATCAACTCAAGACCTGCCTGGTGTAGTTTCTTAATTATGCAAACAAGTGAAGACCCCATGCAAAACAAGGCATCTTACACAATATCAACTCAAGACCTGCCTGGTGTAATTTCTTAATTATACAAACAAGTGAAGACCCCATGCAAAACAAGGCATCGTACACAATATCAACTCAAGACCTGCCTGGTGTAAATTCTTAATTATGCAAACAAGTGAAGACCCCATGCAAAACTAGGCATCTTACACAATATCAACTCAAGACCTGCCTGGTGAAATTTCTTAATTATGCAAACAAGTGAAGACCCCATGCAAAACAAGGCATCTTACACAATATCAACTCAAGACCTGCCTGGTGTAAATTCTTAATTATACAAACAAGTGAAGACTCCATGCAAAATAAGGGATCTTACACAATATCAACTCAAGACCTGCCTGGTGTAAATTCTTAATTATGCAAACAAGTGAAGACCCCATGCAAAACAAGGCATCTTACACAATATCAACTCAAGACCTGCCTGGTGTAAATTCTTAATTATACAAACAAGTGAAGAACCCATGCAAAACAAGGCATCGTACACAATATCAACTCAAGACCTGCCTGGTGTAAATTCTTAATTATGCAAACAAGTGAAGACCCCACGCAAAACTAGGCATCTTACACAATATCAACTCAAGACCTGCCTGGTGTAATTTCTTAATTATGCAAACAAGTGAAGACCCCATGCAAAACAAGGCATCTTACACAATATCAACTCAAGACCTGCCTGGTGTAATTTCTTAATTGTACAAACAAGTGAAGACCCCATGCAAAACAAGGCATCTTACACAATATCAACTCAAGACCTGCCTGGTGTAGTTTCTTAATTATGCAAACAAGTGAAGACCCCATGCAAAACAAGGCATCTTACACAATATCAACTCAAGACCTGCCTGGTGTAATTTCTTAATTATACAAACAAGTGAAGACCCCATGCAAAACAAGGCATCGTACACAATATCAACTCAAGACCTGCCTGGTGTAAATTCTTAATTATGCAAACAAGTGAAGACCCCATGCAAAACTAGGCATCTTACACAATATCAACTCAAGACCTGCCTGGTGAAATTTCTTAATTATGCAAACAAGTGAAGACCCCATGCAAAACAAGGCATCTTACACAATATCAACTCAAGACCTGCCTGGTGTAATTTCTTGATTATACAAACAAGTGAAGACCCCATGCAAAACAAGGCATCTTACACAATATCAACTCAAGACCTGTCTGGTATAATTTCTTAATTATACAAACGAGTGAAGACCCCATGCAAAACAAGGCATCGTACACAATATCAACTCAAGACATGTCTGGTGTAAATTCTTAATTATGCAAACAAGTGAAGACCCCATGAAAAACAAGGCATCTTACATAATATCAACTCAAGACCTGATTGGTGTAATTTCTTAATTATGCAAACAAGTGAAGACCCCATGCAAAACAAGGCATCTTACATAATATCAACTCAAGACCTGCCTGGTGAAATTTATAATTATACAAACAAGTGAAGACCCCATGCAAAACAAGGCGTCTTACACAATATCAACTCAAGACCTGCCTTGTGTAGTTTATTAATTATGCAAACAAGTGAAGACCCCATGCAAAACAAGGCATCTTACACAATATCAACTGAAGACCTGATTGGTGTAATTTCTTAATTATACAAACAAGTGAAGACCCCATGCAAAACAAGGCATCGTACACAATATCAACTCAAGACCTGCCTGGTGAAATTTCGTAATTATACAAACAAGTGAAGACACCATGCATAACATGGCATCTTACACAATATCAACTCAAGACCTGCCTGGTGTAATTTCTTAATTATACAAACAATTGAAGACCCCATGGAAAACAAGGCATCGTACACAATATCAACTCAAGACCTGCCTGGTGTAATTTCTTAATTATACAAACAAGTGAAGACCCCATGCAAAACAAGGTATCTTACACAATATCAACTCAAGACCTATTTGGTGTAAATTCTTAATTATACAAAAAAGTGAAGACCCCATGAATAACATGGCATCTAACACAATATCAACTCAAGACCTGCCTGGTGTAAATTCTTAATTATGCAAACAAGTGAAGACCCCATGCAAAGCAAGGCATCTTACACAATATCAACTCAAGACCTGCCTGGTGTAAATTCTTAATTATACAAACAAGTGAAGACTCCATGCAAAATAAGGGATCTTACACAATATCAACTCAAGACCTGCATGGTGTAAATTCTTAATTATGCAAACAAGTGAAGACCCCATGCAAAACAAGGCATCTTACACAATATCAACTCAAGACCTGCCTGGTGTAAATTCTTAATTATACAAACAAGTGAAGAACCCATGCAAAACAAGGCATCTTACACAATATCAACTCAAGACCTGCCTGGTGTAAATTCTTAATTATGCAAACAAGTGAAGACCCCACGCAAAACTAGGCATCTTACACAATATCAACTCAAGACCTGCCTGGTGTAATTTCTTAATTATGCAAACAAGTGAAGACCCCATGCAAAACAAGGCATCTTACACAATATCAACTCAAGACCTGCCTGGTGTAATTTCTTAATTGTACAAACAAGTGAAGACCCCATGCAAAACAAGGCATCTTACACAATATCAACTCAAGACCTGTCTGGTATAATTTCTTAATTATACAAACGAGTGAAGACCCCATGCAAAACAAGGCATCGCACACAATATCAACTCAAGACCTGTCTGGTGTAAATTCTTAATTATGCAAACAAGTGAAGACCCCATGAAAAACAAGGCATCTTACACAATATCAACTCAAGACCTGCCTGGTGTAATTTCTTAATTATGCTAACAAGTGAAGACCCCATGCAAAACAAGGCATCTTACACAATATCAACTCAAGACCTGCCTGGTGAAATTTCTTAATTATACAAACAAGTGAAGACCCCATGCAAAACAAGGCATCTTACACAATATCAACTCAAGACCTGCCTGGTGTAGTTTCTTAATTATGCAAACAAGTGAAGACCCCATGCAAAACAAGGCATCTTACACAATATCAACTCAAGACCTGCCTGGTGTAATTTCTTAATTATACAAACAAGTGAAGACCCCATGCAAAACAAGGCATCGTACACAATATCAACTCAAGACCTGCCTGGTGAAATTTCTTAATAATACAAACAAGTGAAGACCCCATGCATAACATGGCATCTTACCCAATATCAACTCAAGACCTGCCTGGTGAAATTTCTTAATTATAAAAACAAGTGAAGACCCCATGCAAAACAAGGCATCGTACACAATATCAACTCAAGACCTGCTTGGTGTAATTTCTTAATTATACAAACAAGTCAAGACCCCATGCAAAACAAGGTATCTTACACAATATCAACTCAAGACCTGTTTGGTGTAAATTCTTAATTATACAAAAAGTGAAGACCCCATGAATAACATGGCATCTTACACAATATCAACTCAAGACCTGTCTGGTGTAAATTCTTAATTATGCAAACAAGTGAAGACCCCATGCAAAACAAGGCATCTTACACAATATCAACTCAAGACCTGCCTGGTGTAAATTCTTAATTATACAAACAAGTGAAGACTCCATGCAAAACAAGGGATCTTACACAATATCAACTCAAGACCTGCCTGGTGTAAATTCTTAATTATGCAAACGAGTGAAGACCCCATGCAAAACAAGGCATCTTACACAATATCAACTCAAGACCTGCCTGGTGTAAATTCTTAATTATACAAACAAGTGAAGACCCCATGCAAAACAAGGCATCTTACACAATATCAACTCAAGACCTGCCTGGTGTAAATTCTTAATTATGCAAACAAGTGAAGACCCCATGCAAAACTAGGCATCTTACACAATATCAACTCAAGACCTGCCTGGTGTAATTTCTTAATTATGCAAACAAGTGAAGACCCCATGCAAAACAAGGCATCTTACACAATATCAACTCAAGACCTGCCTGGTGTAATTTCTTAATTATACAAACAAATGAAGACCCCATACAAAACAAGGCATGTTACACAATATCAACTCAAGACCTGTCTGGTATAATTTCTTAATTATACAAACGAGTGAAGACCCCATGCAAAACAAGGCATCGTACACAATATCAACTCAAGACCTGTCTGGTGTAAATTCTTAACTATGCAAACAAGTGAATACCCCATGAAAAACAAGGCATCTTACATAATATCAACTCAAGACCTGCCTGGTGTAATTTCTTAATTATGCAAACAAGTGAAGACCCCATGCAAAACAAGGCATCTTACACAATATCAACTCAAGACCTGCCTGGTGAAATTTCTTAATTATACAAACAAGTGAAGACCCCATGCAAAACAAGGCATCTTACACAATATCAACTCAAGACCTGCCTGGTGTAGTTTCTTAATTATGCAAACAAGTGAAGACCCCATGCAAAACAAGGCATCTTACACAATATCAACTGAAGACCTGCCTGGTGTAATTTCTTAATTATACAAACAAGTGAAGACCCCATGCAAAACAAGGCATCGTACACAATATCAACTCAAGACCTGCCTGGTGAAATTTCGTAATTATACAAACAGGTGAAGACCCCATGCATAACATGGCATCTTACACAATATCAACTCAAGACCTGCCTGGTGTAATTTCTTAATTATACAAACAAGTGAAGACCCCATGGAAAACAAGGCATCGTACACAATATCAACTCAAGACCTGCCTGGTGTAATTTCTTAATTATACAAACAAGTGAAGACCCCATGCAAAACAAGGTATCTTACACAATATCAACTCAAGACCTATTTGGTGTAAATTCTTAATTATACAAAAAAGTGAAGACCCGATGAATAACATGGCATCTTACACAATATCAACTCAAGACCTGCCTGGTGTAAATTCTTAATTATGCAAACAAGTGAAGACCCCATGCAAAGCAAGGCATCTTACACAATATCAACTCAAGACCTGCCTGGTGTAAATTCTTAATTATACAAACAAGTGAAGACTCCATGCAAAATAAGGGATCTTACACAATATCAACTCAAGACCTGCCTGGTGTAAATTCTTAATTATGCAAACAAGTGAAGACCCCATGCAAAACAAGGCATCTTACACAATATCAACTCAAGACCTGCCTGGTGTAAATTCTTAATTATACAAACAAGTGAAGAACCCATGCAAAACAAGGCATCTTACACAATATCAACTCAAGACCTGCCTGGTGTAAATTCTTAATTATGCAAACAAATGAAGACCCCACGCAAAACTAGGCATCTTACACAATATCAACTCAAGACCTGCCTGGTGTAATTTCTTAATTATGCAAACAAGTGAAGACCCCATGCAAAACAAGGCATCTTACAAAATATCAACTCAAGACCTGCCTGGTGTAATTTCTTAATTGTACAAACAAGTGAAGACCCCATGCAAAACAAGGCATCTTACACAATATCAACTCAAGACCTGCCTGGTGTAGTTTCTTAATTATGCAAACAAGTGAAGACCCCATGCAAAACAAGGCATCTTACACAATATCAACTCAAGACCTGCCTGGTGTAATTTCTTAATTATACAAACAAGTGAAGACCCCATGCAAAACAAGGCATCGTACACAATATCAACTCAAGACCTGCCTGGTGTAAATTCTTAATTATGCAAACAAGTGAAGACCCCATGCAAAACTAGGCATCTTACACAATTCAACTCAAGACCTGCCTGCTGTAATTTCTTAATTATGCAAACAAGTGAAGACCCCATGGAAAACTAGGCATCTTACACAATATCAACTCAAGACCTGCCTGGTGTAATTTCTTAATTATGCAAACAAGTGAAGACCCCATGCAAAACAAGGCATCTTACACAATATCAACTCAAGACCTGCTTGGTGTAATTTCTTAATTATACAAACGAGTGAAGACCCCATGCAAAACAAGTCATCGTACACAATATCAACTCAAGACCTGTCTGGTGTAAATTCTTAATTATGCAAACAAGTGAAGACCCCATGAAAAACAAGGCATCTTACACAATATCAACTCAAGACCTGCCTGGTGTAATTTCTTAATTATGCAAACAAGTGAAGACCCCATGCAAAACAAGGCATCTTACACAATATCAACTCAAGACCTGCCTGGTGAAATTTCTTAATTATACAAACAAGTGAAGACCCCATGAAAAACAAGGCATCTTACACAATATCAACTCAAGACCTGCCTGGTGTAGTTTCTTAATTATGCAAACAAGTGAAGACCCCATGCAAAACAAGGCATCTTACACAATATCAACTCAAGACCTGCGTGGTGTAATTTCTTAATTATACAAACAAGTGAAGACCCCATGCAAAACAAGGCATCGTACACAATATCAACTCATTACCTGCCTGGTGCAATTTCTTAATTATACAAACAAGTGAAGACCCCATGCAAAACAAGGCATCTTACACAATATCAACTCAAGACCTGCCTGGTGAAATTTCTTAATTATACAAACAAGTGAAGACCCCATGAAAAACAAGGCATCTTACACAATATCAACTCAAGACCTGCCTGGTGTAGTTTCTTAATTATGCAAACAAGTGAAGACCCCATGCAAAACAAGGCATCTTACACAATATCAACTCAAGACCTGCCTGGTGTAATTTCTTAATTATACAAACAAGTGAAGACCCCATGCAAAACAAGGCATCGTACACAATATCAACTCATTACCTGCCTGGTGCAATTTCTTAATTATACAAACAAGTGAAGACCCCATGCATAACATGGCATCTTACACAATATCAACTCAAGACCTGCCTGGTGTAATTTCTTAATTATACAAACAAGTGAAGACCCCATGCAAAACATGCCATCGTACACAATATCAACTCAAGACCTGCCTGGTGTAATTTCCTAATTATACAAACAAGTCAAGACATCATGCAAAACAAGGTATCTTACACAATATCAACTCAAGACCTGTTTGGTGTAAATTCTTAATTATACAAAAAAGTGAAGACCCCATGAATAACATGGCATCTTACACAATATCAACTCAAGACCTGCCTGGTGTAAATTCTTAATTATGCAAACAGGTGAAGACCCCATGCAAAACAAGGCATCTTACACAATATCAACTCAAGACCTGCCTGGTTTAAATTCTTAATTATACAAACAAGTGAAGACTCCATGCAAAACAAGGGATCTTACACAATATCAACTCAAGACCTGCCTGGTGTGAATTCTTAATTATGCAAACAAGTGAAGACCCCATGCGAAACAAGGCATCTTACACAATATCAACTCAAGACCTGCCTGGTGTAAATTCTTAATTATACAAACAAGTGAAGACCCCATGCAAAACAAGGCATCTTACACAATATCAACTCAAGACCTGCCTGGTGTAAATTCTTAATTATGCAAACAAGTGAAGACCCCATGCAAAACTAGGCATCTTACACAATATCAACTCAAGACCTGCCTGGTGTAATTTCTTAATTATACAAACAAGTGAAGACCCCATGCAAAACAAGGCATCTTACATAATATCAACTCAAGACCTGTCTGGTATAATTTCTTAATTATACAAACGAGTGAAGACCCCATGCAAAACAAGGAATCGTACACAATATCAACTCAAGACCTGTCTGGTGTAAATTCTTAATTATGCAAACAAGTGACGACCCCATGAAAAACAAGGCATCTTACATAATATCAACTCAAGACCTGCCTGGTGTAATTTCTTAATTATCCAAACAAGTGAAGACCCCATGCAAAACAAGGCATCTTACACAATATCAACTCAAGACCTGCCTGGTGAAATTTCTGAATTATACAAACAAGTGAAGACCCCATGCAAAACAAGGCATCTTACACAATATCAACTCAAGACCTGCCTGGTGTGGTTTCTTAATTATGCAAACAAGTGAAGACCCCATGCAAAACAAGGCATCTTACACAATATCAACTCAAGACCTGCCTGGTGTAATTTCTTAATTATACAAACAAGTGAAGACCCCATGCAAAACAAGGCATCGTACACAATATCAACTCAAGACCTGCCTGGTGAAATTTCTGAATTATACAAACAAGTGAAGACCCCATGCAAAACAAGGCATCTTACACAATATCAACTCAAGACCTGCCTGGTGTAGTTTCTTAATTATGCAAACAAGTGAAGACCCCATGCAAAACTAGGCATCTTACACAATATCAACTCAAGACCTGCCTGGTGTAATTTCTTAATTATGCAAACAAGTGAAGACCCCATGCAAAACAAGGCATCTTATACAATATCAACTCAAGACCTGCCTGGTGTAATTTCTTCATTATACAAACGAGTGAAGACCCCATGCAAAACAAGCCATCGTACACAATATCAACTCAAGACCTGTCTGGTGTAAATTCTTAAATATGCAAATAAGTGAAGACCACATGAAAAACAAGGCATCTTACATAATATCAACTCAAGACCTGCCTGGTGTAATTTCTTAATTATGCAAACAAGTGAAGACCCCATGCAAAACAAGGCATCTTACACAATATCAACTCAAGACCTGCCTGGTGAAATTTCTTAATTATACAAACAAGTGAAGACCCCATGCAAAACAAGGCATCTTACACAATATCAACTCAAGACCTGCCTGGTGTAGTTTCTTAATTATGCAAACAAGTGAAGACCCCATGCAAAACAAGGCATCTTACACAATATCAACTGAAGACCTGCCTGGTGTAATTTCTTAATTATACAAACAAGTGAAGACCCCATGCAAAACAAGGCATCGTACACAATATCAACTCAAGACCTGCCTGGTGAAATTTCGTAATTATACAAACAAGTGAAGACCCCATGCATAACATGGCATCTTACACAATATCAACTCAAGACCAGCCTGGTGTAATTTCTTAATTATACAAACAAGTGAAGACCCCATGCAAAACAAGGCATCGTACACAATATCAACTCAAGACCTGCCTGGTGTAATTTCTTAATTATACAAACAAGTGAAGACCCCATGCAAAACAAGGTATCTTACACAATATCAACTCAAGACCTGTTTGGTGTAAATTCTTAATTATACAAAAAAGTGAAGACCCCATGAATAACATGGCATCTTACACAAT
Organism: Sinohyriopsis cumingii; assembly: GCA_028554795.2. Lineage (NCBI taxonomy): Eukaryota > Metazoa > Mollusca > Bivalvia > Unionida > Unionidae > Sinohyriopsis > Sinohyriopsis cumingii. The sequence continues at coordinate 49,775,206 of CM068832.1, forward strand.
ATCAACTCAAGACCTGCCTGGTGTAAATTCTTAATTATGCAAACAAGTGAAGACCCTATGCAAAACTAGGCATCTTACTCAATTCAACTCAAGACCTGCCTGGTGTAATTTCTTAATTATGCAAACAAGTGAAGACCCCATGCAAAACTAGGCATCTTACACAATATCAACTCAAGACCTGCCTGGTGTAATTTCTTAATTATGCAAACAAGTGAAGACCCCATGCAAAACAAGGCATCTTACACAATATCAACTCAAGACCTGTCTGGTGTAAATTCTTAATTATGCAAACAAGTGAAGACCCCATGAAAAACAAGGCATCTTACATAATATCAACTCAAGACCTGCCTGGTGTAATTTCTTAATTATGCAAACAAGTGAAGACCCCATGCAAAACAAGGCATCTTACACAATATCAACTCAAGACCTGCCTGGTGAAATTTCTTAATTATACAAACAAGTGAAGACCCCATGCAAAACTAGGCATCTTACACAATATCAACTCAAGACCTGCCTGGTGTAGTTTCTTAATTATGCAAACAAGTGAAGACACCATGCAAAACAAGGCATCTTACACAATATCAACTCAAGACCTGCCTGGTGTAATTTCTTAATTATACAAACAAGTGAAGACCCCATGCAAAACACGGCATCGTACACAATATCAACTCAAGACCTGCCTGGTGAAATTTCGTAATTATACAAACAAGTGAAGACCCCATGCATAACATGGCATCTTACACAATATCAACTCAAGACCTGCCTGGTGTAATTTCTTCATTAAACAAACAAGTGAAGACCCCATGGAAAACAAGGCATCGTACACAATATCAACTCAAGACCTGCCTGGTGTAATTTCTTAATTATACAAACAAGTGAAGACCCCATGCAAAACAAGGTATCTTACACAATATCAACTCAAGACCTATTTGGTGTAAATTCTTAATTATACAAAAAAGTGAAGACCCCATGAATAACATGGCATCTTACACAATATCAACTCAAGACCTGCCTGGTGTAAACTCTTAATTATGCAAACAAGTGAAGACCCCATGCAAAGCAAGGCATCTTACACAATATCAACTCAAGACCTGCCTGGTGTAAATTCTTAATTATACAAACAAGTGAAGACTCCATGCAAAATAAGGGATCTTACACAATATCAACTCAAGACCTGCCTGGTGTAAATTCTTAATTATGCAAACAAGTGAAGACCCCATGCAAAACAAGGCATCTTACACAATATCAACTCAAGACCTGCCTGGTGTAAATTCTTAATTATACAAACAAGTGAAGACCCCATGCAAAACAAGGCATCTTACACAATATCAACTCAAGACCTGCCTGGTGTAAATTCTTAATTATGCAAACAAGTGAAGACCCCACGCAAAACTAGGCATCTTACACAATATCAACTCAAGACCTGCCTGGTGTAATTTCTTAATTATGCAAACAAGTGAAGACCCCATGCAAAACAAGGCATCTTAAACAATATCAACTCAAGACCTGCCTGGTGTAATTTCTTAATTGTACAAACAAGTGAAGACCCCATGCAAAACAAGGCATCTTACACAATATCAACTCAAGACCTGCCTGGTGTAGTTTCTTAATTATGCAAACAAGTGAAGACCCCATGCAAAACAAGGCATCTTACACAATATCAACTCAAGACCTGCCTGGTGTAATTTCTTAATTATACAAACAAGTGAAGACCCCATGCAAAACAAGGCATCGTACACAATATCAACTCAAGACCTGCCTGGTGTAAATTCTTAATTATGCAAACAAGTGAAGACCCCACGCAAAACTAGGCATCTTACACAATATCAACTCAAGACCTGCCTGGTGAAATTTCTTAATTATGCAAACAAGTGAAGACCCCATGCAAAACAAGGCATCTTACACAATATCAACTCAAGACCTGCCTGGTGTAATTTCTTAATTATACAAACAAGTGAAGACCCGATGCAAAACAAGGCATCTTACACAATATCAACTCAAGACCTGTCTGGTATAATTTCTTAATTATACAAACGAGTGAAGACCCCATGCAAAACAAGGCATCGTACACAATATCAACTCAAGACCTGTCTGGTGTAAATTCTTAATTATGCAAACAAGTGAAGACCCCATGAAAAACAAGGCATCTTACATAATATCAACTCAAGACCTGATTGGTGTAATTTCTTAATTATGCAAACAAGTGAAGACCCCATGCAAAACAAGGCATCTTACACAATATCAACTCAAGACCTGCCTGGTGAAATTTATAATTATACAAACAAGTGAAGACCCCATGCAAAACAAGGCATCTTACACAATATCAACTCAAGACCTGCCTGGTGTAGTTTATTAATTATGCAAACAAGTGAAGACCCCATGCAAAACAAGGCATCTTACACAATATCAACTGAAGACCTGATTGGTGTAATTTCTTAATTATACAAACAAGTGAAGACCCCATGCAAAACAAGGCATCGTACACAATATCAACTCAAGACCTGCCTGGTGAAATTTCGTAATTATACAAACAAGTGAAGACCCCATGCATAACATAGCATCTTACACAATATCAACTCAAGACCTGCCTGGTGTAATTTCTTAATTATACAAACAATTGAAGACCCCATGGAAAACAAGGCATCGTACACAATATCAACTCAAGACCTGCCTGGTGTAATTTCTTAATTATACAAACAAGTGAAGACCCCATGCAAAACAAGGTATCTTACACAATATCAACTCAAGACCTATTTGGTGTAAATTCTTAATTATACAAAAAAGTGAAGACCCCATGAATAACATGGCATCTAACACAATATCAACTCAAGACCTGCCTGGTGTAAATTCTTAATTATGCAAACAAGTGAAGACCCCATGCAAAGCAAGGCATCTTACACAATATCAACTCAAGACCTGCCTGGTGTAAATTCTTAATTATACAAACAAGTGAAGACTCCATGCAAAATAAGGGATCTTACACAATATCAACTCAAGACCTGCATGGTGTAAATTCTTAATTATGCAAACAAGTGAAGACCCCATGCAAAACAAGGCATCTTACACAATATCAACTCAAGACCTGCCTGGTGTAAATTCTTAATTATACAAACAAGTGAAGAACCCATGCAAAACAAGGCATCTTACACAATATCAACTCAAGACCTGCCTGGTGTAAATTCTTAATTATGCAAACAAGTGAAGACCCCACGCAAAACTAGGCATCTTACACAATATCAACTCAAGACCTGCCTGGTGTAATTTCTTAATTATGCAAACAAGTGAAGACCCCATGCAAAACAAGGCATCTTACACAATATCAACTCAAGACCTGCCTGGTGTAATTTCTTAATTGTACAAACAAGTGAAGACCCCATGCAAAACAAGGCATCTTACACAATATCAACTCAAGACCTGTCTGGTATAATTTCTTAATTATACAAACGAGTGAAGACCCCATGCAAAACAAGGCATCGCACACAATATCAACTCAAGACCTGTCTGGTGTAAATTCTTAATTATGCAAACAAGTGAAGACCCCATGAAAAACAAGGCATCTTACACAATATCAACTCAAGACCTGCCTGGTGTAATTTCTTAATTATGCTAACAAGTGAAGACCCCATGCAAAACAAGGCATCTTACACAATATCAACTCAAGACCTGCCTGGTGAAATTTCTTAATTATACAAACAAGTGAAGACCCCATGCAAAACAAGGCATCTTACACAATATCAACTCAAGACCTGCCTGGTGTAGTTTCTTAATTATGCAAACAAGTGAAGACCCCATGCAAAACAAGGCATCTTACACAATATCAACTGAAGACCTGCCTGGTGTAATTTCTTAATTATACAAACAAGTGAAGACCCCATGCAAAACAAGGCATCGTACACAATATCAACTCAAGACCTGCCTGGTGAAATTTCTTAATAATACAAACAAGTGAAGACCCCATGCATAACATGGCATCTTACACAATATCAACTCAAGACCTGCCTGGTGAAATTTCTTAATTATAAAAACAAGTGAAGACCCCATGCAAAACAAGGCATCGTACACAATATCAACTCAAGACCTGCTTGGTGTAATTTCTTAATTATACAAACAAGTCAAGACCCCATGCAAAACAAGGTATCTTACACAATATCAACTCAAGACCTGTTTGGTGTAAATTCTTAATTATACAAAAAGTGAAGACCCCATGAATAACATGGCATCTTACACAATATCAACTCAAGACCTGTCTGGTGTAAATTCTTAATTATGCAAACAAGTGAAGACCCCATGCAAAACAAGGCATCTTACACAATATCAACTCAAGACCTGCCTGGTGTAAATTCTTAATTATACAAACAAGTGAAGACTCCATGCAAAACAAGGGATCTTACACAATATCAACTCAAGACCTGCCTGGTGTAAATTCTTAATTATGCAAACGAGTGAAGACCCCATGCAAAACAAGGCATCTTACACAATATCAACTCAAGACCTGCCTGGTGTAAATTCTTAATTATACAAACAAGTGAAGACCCCATGCAAAACAAGGCATCTTACACAATATCAACTCAAGACCTGCCTGGTGTAAATTCTTAATTATGCAAACAAGTGAAGACCCCATGCAAAACTAGGCATCTTACACAATATCAACTCAAGACCTGCCTGGTGTAATTTCTTAATTATGCAAACAAGTGAAGACCCCATGCAAAACAAGGCATCTTACACAATATCAACTCAAGACCTGCCTGGTGTAATTTCTTAATTATACAAACAAATGAAGACCCCATGCAAAACAAGGCATGTTACACAATATCAACTCAAGACCTGTCTGGTATAATTTCTTAATTATACAAACGAGTGAAGACCCCATGCAAAACAAGGCATCGTACACAATATCAACTCAAGACCTGTCTGGTGTAAATTCTTAACTATGCAAACAAGTGAATACCCCATGAAAAACAAGGCATCTTACATAATATCAACTCAAGACCTGCCTGGTGTAATTTCTTAATTATGCAAACAAGTGAAGACCCCATGCAAAACAAGGCATCTTACACAATATCAACTCAAGACCTGCCTGGTGAAATTTCTTAATTATACAAACAAGTGAAGACCCCATGCAAAACAAGGCATCTTACACAATATCAACTCAAGACCTGCCTGGTGTAGTTTCTTAATTATGCAAACAAGTGAAGACCCCATGCAAAACAAGGCATCTTACACAATATCAACTGAAGACCTGCCTGGTGTAATTTCTTAATTATACAAACAAGTGAAGACCCCATGCAAAACAAGGCATCGTACACAATATCAACTCAAGACCTGCCTGGTGAAATTTCGTAATTATACAAACAAGTGAAGACCCCATGCATAACATGGCATCTTACACAATATCAACTCAAGACCTGCCTGGTGTAATTTATTAATTATACAAACAAGTGAAGACCCCATGGAAAACAAGGCATCGTACACAATATCAACTCAAGACCTGCCTGGTGTAATTTCTTAATTATACAAACAAGTGAAGACCCCATGCAAAACAAGGTATCTTACACAATATCAACTCAAGACCTATTTGGTGTAAATTCTTAATTATACAAAAAAGTGAAGACCCGATGAATAACATGGCATCTTACACAATATCAACTCAAGACCTGCCTGGTGTAAATTCTTAATTATGCAAACAAGTGAAGACCCCATGCAAAGCAAGGCATCTTACACAATATCAACTCAAGACCTGCCTGGTGTAGTTTCTTAATTATGCAAACAAGTGAAGACCCCATGCAAAACTAGGCATCTTACACAATATCAACTCAAGACCTGCCTGGTGTAATTTCTTAATTATGCAAACAAGTGAAGACCCCATGCAAAACAAGGCATCTTATACAATATCAACTCAAGACCTGCCTGGTGTAATTTCTTCATTATACAAACAAGTGAAGACCCCATGCAAAACAAGGCATCTTACACAATATCAACTCAAGACCTGTCTGGTATAATTTCTTAATTATACAAACGAGTGAAGACCCCATGCAAAACAAGGCATCGTACACAATATCAACTCAAGACCTGTCTGGTGTAAATTCTTAATTATGCAAACAAGTGAAGACCCCATGAAAAACAAGGCATCTTACACAATATCAACTCAAGACCTGCCTGGTGAAATTTCTTAATTATACAAACAAGTGATGACCCCATGCAAAACAAGGCATCTTACACAATATCAACTCAAGACCTGCCTGGTGTAGTTTCTTAATTATACAAACAAGTGAAGACCCCATGCAAAACAAGGCATCTTACACAATATCAACTCAAGACCTGCCTGGTGTAATTTCTTAATTATACAAACAAGTGAAGACCCCATGCAAAACAAGGCATCGTACACAATATCAACTCAAGACCTGCCTGGTGATATTTCGTAATTATACAAACAAGTGAAGACCCCAAGCATAACATGGCATCTTACACAATATCAACTCAAGACCTGCCTGGTGTAGTTTATTAATTATGCAAACAAGTGAAGACCCCATGCAAAACAAGGCATCTTACACAATATCAACTGAAGACCTGATTGGTGTAATTTCTTAATTATACAAACAAGTGAAGACCCCATGCAAAACAAGGCATCGTACACAATATCAACTCAAGACCTGCCTGGTGAAATTTCGTAATTATACAAACAAGTGAAGACCCCATGCATAACATAGCATCTTACACAATATCAACTCAAGACCTGCCTGGTGTAATTTCTTAATTATACAAACAATTGAAGACCCCATGGAAAACAAGGCATCGTACACAATATCAACTCAAGACCTGCCTGGTGTAATTTCTTAATTATACAAACAAGTGAAGACCCCATGCAAAACAAGGTATCTTACACAATATCAACTCAAGACCTATTTGGTGTAAATTCTTAATTATACAAAAAAGTGAAGACCCCATGAATAACATGGCATCTAACACAATATCAACTCAAGACCTGCCTGGTGTAAATTCTTAATTATGCAAACAAGTGAAGACCCCATGCAAAGCAAGGCATCTTACACAATATCAACTCAAGACCTGCCTGGTGTAAATTCTTAATTATACAAACAAGTGAAGACTCCATGCAAAATAAGGGATCTTACACAATATCAACTCAAGACCTGCATGGTGTAAATTCTTAATTATGCAAACAAGTGAAGACCCCATGCAAAACAAGGCATCTTACACAATATCAACTCAAGACCTGCCTGGTGTAAATTCTTAATTATACAAACAAGTGAAGAACCCATGCAAAACAAGGCATCTTACAAAATATCAACTCAAGACCTGCCTGGTGTAAATTCTTAATTATGCAAACAAGTGAAGACCCCACGCAAAACTAGGCATCTTACACAATATCAACTCAAGACCTGCCTGGTGTAATTTCTTAATTATGCAAACAAGTGAAGACCCCATGCAAAACAAGGCATCTTACACAATATCAACTCAAGACCTGCCTGGTGTAATTTCTTAATTGTACAAACAAGTGAAGACCCCATGCAAAACAAGGCATCTTACACAATATCAACTCAAGACCTGTCTGGTATAATTTCTTAATTATACAAACGAGTGAAGACCCCATGCAAAACAAGGCATCGCACACAATATCAACTCAAGACCTGTCTGGTGTAAATTCTTAATTATGCAAACAAGTGAAGACCCCATGAAAAACAAGGCATCTTACACAATATCAACTCAAGACCTGCCTGGTGTAATTTCTTAATTATGCTAACAAGTGAAGACCCCATGCAAAACAAGGCATCTTACACAATATCAACTCAAGACCTGCCTGGTGAAATTTCTTAATTATACAAACAAGTGAAGACCCCATGCAAAACAAGGCATCTTACACAATATCAACTCAAGACCTGCCTGGTGTAGTTTCTTAATTATGCAAACAAGTGAAGACCCCATGCAAAACAAGGCATCTTACACAATATCAACTCAAGACCTGCCTGGTGTAATTTCTTAATTATACAAACAAGTGAAGACCCCATGCAAAACAAGGCATCGTACACAATATCAACTCAAGACCTGCCTGGTGAAATTTCTTAATAATACAAACAAGTGAAGACCCCATGCATAACATGGCATCTTACACAATATCAACTCAAGACCTGCCTGGTGAAATTCCTTAATTATAAAAACAAGTGAAGACCCCATGCAAAACAAGGCATCGTACACAATATCAACTCAAGACCTGCTTGGTGTAATTTCTTAATTATACAAACAAGTCAAGACCCCATGCAAAACAAGGTATCTTACACAATATCAACTCAAGACCTGTTTGGTGTAAATTCTTAATTATACAAAAAGTGAAGACCCCATGAATAACATGGCATCTTACACAATATCAACTCAAGACCTGTCTGGTGTAAATTCTTAATTATGCAAACAAGTGAAGACCCCATGCAAAACAAGGCATCTTACACAATATCAACTCAAGACCTGCCTGGTGTAAATTCTTAATTATACAAACAAGTGAAGACTCCATGCAAAACAAGGGATCTTACACAATATCAACTCAAGACCTGCCTGGTGTAAATTCTTAATTATGCAAACGAGTGAAGACCCCATGCAAAACAAGGCATCTTACACAATATCAACTCAAGACCTGCCTGGTGTAAATTCTTAATTATACAAACAAGTGAAGACCCCATGCAAAACAAGGCATCTTACACAATATCAACTCAAGACCTGCCTGGTGTAAATTCTTAATTATACAAACAAGTGAAGACCCCATGCAAAACAAGGCATCGTACACAATATCAACTCAAGACATGCTTGGTGTAATTTCTTAATTATACAAACAAGTCAAGACCCCATGCAAAACAAGGTATCTTACACAATATCAACTCAAGACCTGTTTGGTGTAAATTCTTAATTATACAAAAAGTGAAGACCCCATGAATAACATGGCATCTTACACAATATCAACTCAAGACCTGTCTGGTGTAAATTCTTAATTATGCAAACAAGTGAAGACCCCATGCAAAACAAGGCATCTTACACAATATCAACTCAAGACCTGCCTGGTGTAAATTCTTAATTATACAAACAAGTGAAGACTCCATGCAAAACAAGGGATCTTACACAATATCAACTCAAGACCTGCCTGGTGTAAATTCTTAATTATGCAAACGAGTGAAGACCCCATGCAAAACAAGGCATCTTACACAATATCAACTCAAGACCTGTTTGGTGTAAATTCTTAATTATACAAACAAGTGAAGACCCCATGCAAAACAAGGCATCTTACACAATATCAACTCAAGACCTGCCTGGTGTAAATTCTTAATTATGCAAACAAGTGAAGACCCCATGCAAAACTAGGAATCTTACACAATATCAACTCAAGACCTGCCTGGTGTAATTTCTTAATTATGCAAACAAGTGAAGACCCCATGCAAAACAAGGCATCTTACACAATATCAACTCAAGACCTGCCTGGTGTAATTTCTTAATTATACAAACAAATGAAGACCCCATGCAAAACAAGGCATGTTACACAATATCAACTCAAGACCTGTCTGGTATAATTTCTTAATTATACAAACGAGTGAAGACCCCATGAAAAACAAGGCATCTTACATAATATCAACTCAAGACCTGCCTGGTGTAATTTCTTAATTATGCAAACAAGTGAAGACCCCATGCAAAACAAGGCATCTTACACAATATCAACTCAAGACCTGCCTGGTGAAATTTCTTAATTATACAAACAAGTGAAGACCCCATGCAAAACAAGGCATCTTACACAATATCAACTCAAGACCTGCCTGGTGTAGTTTCTTAATTATGCAAACAAGTGAAGACCCCATGCAAAACAAGGCATCTTACACAATATCAACTGAAGACCTGCCTGGTGTAATTTCTTAATTATACAAACAAGTGAAGACCCCATGCAAAACAAGGCATCGTACACAATATCAACTCAAGACCTGCCTGGTGAAATTTCGTAATTATACAAACAAGTGAAGACCCCATGCATAACATGGCATCTTACACAATATCAACTCAAGACCTGCCTGGTGTAATTTCTTAATTATACAAACAAGTGAAGACCCCATGGAAAACAAGGCATCGTACACAATATCAACTCAAGACCTGCCTGGTGTAATTTCTTAATTATACAAACAAGTGAAGACCCCATGCAAAACAAGGTATCTTACACAATATCAACTCAAGACCTATTTGGTGTAAATTCTTAATTATACAAAAAAGTGAAGACCCGATGAATAACATGGCATCTTACACAATATCAACTCAAGACCTGCCTGGTGTAAATTCTTAATTATGCAAACAAGTGAAGACCCCATGCAAAGCAAGGCATCTTACACAATATCAACTCAAGACCTGCCTGGTGTAGTTTCTTAATTATGCAAACAAGTGAAGACCCCATGCAAAACTAGGCATCTTACACAATATCAACTCAAGACCTGCCTGGTGTAATTTCTTAATTATGCAAACAAGTGAAGACCCCATGCAAAACAAGGCATCTTATACAATATCAACTCAAGACCTGCCTGGTGTAATTTCTTCATTATACAAACAAGTGAAGACCCCATGCAAAACAAGGCATCTTACACAATATCAACTCAAGACCTGTCTGGTATAATTTCTTAATTATACAAACGAGTGAAGACCCCATGCAAAACAAGGCATCGTACACAATATCAACTCAAGACCTGTCTGGTGTAAATTCTTAATTATGCAAACAAGTGAAGACCCCATGAAAAACAAGGCATCTTACATAATATCAACTCAAGACCTGCCTGGTGTAATTTCTTAATTATGCAAACAAGTGAAGACTCCATGCAAAACAAGGCATCTTACACAATATCAACTCAAGACCTGCCTGGTGAAATTTCTTAATTATACAAACAAGTGATGACCCCATGCAAAACAAGGCATCTTACACAATATCAACTCAAGACCTGCCTGGTGTAGTTTCTTAATTATACAAACAAGTGAAGACCCCATGCAAAACAAGGCATCTTACACAATATCAACTCAAGACCTGCCTGGTGTAATTTCTTAATTATACAAACAAGTGAAGACCCCATGCAAAACAAGGCATCGTACACAATATCAACTCAAGACCTGCCTGGTGATATTTCGTAATTATACAAACAAGTGAAGACCCCAAGCATAACATGGCATCTTACACAATATCAACTCAAGACCTGCCTGGTGTAATTTCTTAATTATACAAACAAGTGAAGACCCCATGGAAAACAAGGCATCGTACACAATATCAACTCAAGACCTGCCTGGTGTAATTTCTTAATTATACAGACAAGTGAAGACCCCATGCAAAACAAGGTATCTTACACAATATCAACTCAAGACCTGTTTGGTGTAAATTCTTAATTATACAAAAAAGTGAAGACCCCATGAATAACATGGCATCTTACACAATATCAACTCAAGACCTGCCTGGTGTAAATTCTTAATTATGCAAACAAGTGAAGACCCCATGCAAAGCAAGGCATCTTACACAATATCAACTCAAGACCTGCCTGGTGTAAATTCTTAATTATACAAACAAGTGAAGACTCCATGCAAAATAAGGGATCTTACACAATATCAACTCAAGACCTGCCTGGTGTAAATTCTTAATTATGCAAACAAGTGAAGACCCCATGCAAAACAAGGCATCTTACACAATATCAACTCAAGACCTATTTGGTGTAAATTCTTAATTATACAAAAAAGTGAAGACCCCATGCAAAACAAGGCATCTTCCACAATATCAACTCAAGACCTGCCTGGTGTAATTTCTTAATTGTACAAACAAGTGAAGACCCCATGCAAAACAAGGCATCTTACACAATATCAACTCAAGACCTGTCTGGTATAATTTCTTAATTATACAAACGAGTGAAGACCCCATGCAAAACAAGGCATCGTACACAATATCAACTCAAGACCTGTCTGGTGTAAATTCTTAATTATGCAAACAAGTGAAGACCCCATGAAAAACAAGGCATCTTACACAATATCAACTCAAGACCTGCCTGGTGTAATTTCTTAATTATGCAAACAAGTGAAGACCCCATGCAAAACAAGGCATCGTACGCAATATCAACTCAAGACCTGCCTGGTGAAATTTCGTAATTATACAAACAAGTGAAGACCCCATGCATAACATGGCATCTTACACAATATCAACTCAAGACCTGCCTGGTGTAATTTCTTAATTATACAAACAAGTGAAGACCCCATGCAAAACAAGGCATCGTACACAATATCAACTCAAGACCTGCCTGGTGTAATTTCTTAATTATACAAACAAGTGAAGACCCCATGCAAAACAAGGAATCTTACACAATATCAAGTCAAGACCTATTTGGTGTAAATTCTTAATTATACAAAAAAGTGAAGACCCCATGAATAACATGGCATCTTACACAATATCAACTCAAGACCTGCCTGGTGTAAATTCTTAATTATGCAAACAAGTGAAGACCCCATGCAAAGCAAGGCATCTTACACAATATCAACTCAAGACCTGCCTGGTGTAAATTCTTAATTATACAAACAAGTGAAGACCCCATGCAAAACAAGGCATCTTACACAATATCAACTCAAGACCTGCCTGGTGTAAATTCTTAATTATACAAACAAGTGAAGAACCCATGCAAAACGAGGCATCTTACACAATATCAACTCAAGACCTGCCTGGTGTAAATTTTTAATTATGCAAACAAGTGAAGACCCCACGCAAAACTAGGCATCTTACACAATATCAACTCAAGACCTGCCTGGTGTAATTTCTTAATTATGCAAACAAGTGAAGACCCCATGCAAAACAAGGCATCTTACACAATATCAACTCAAGACCTGTCTGGTATAATTTCTTAATTATACAAACGAGTGAAGACCCCATGCAAAACAAGGCATCGCACACAATATCAACTCAAAACCTGTCTGGTGTAAATTCTTAATTATGCAAACAAGTGAAGACCCCATGAAAAACAAGGCATCTTACACAATATCAACTCAAGACCTGCCTGGTGTAATTTCTTAATTATGCTAACAAGTGAAGACCCCATGCAAAACAAGGCATCTTACACAATATCAACTCAAGACCTGCCTGGTGAAATTTCTTAATTATACAAACAAGTGAAGACCCCATGCAAAACAAGGCATCTTACACAATATCAACTCAAGACCTGCCTGGTGTAGATTCTTAATTATGCAAACAAGTGAAGACCCCATGCAAAACAAGGCATCTTACACAATATCAACTCAAGACCTGCCTGGTGTAATTTCTTAATTATACAAACAAGTGAAGACCCCATGCAAAACAAGGCATCGTACACAATATCAACTCAAGACCTGCCTGGTGAAATTTCTTAATTATACAAACAAGTGAAGACCCCATGCATAACATGGCATCTTACAAAATATCAACTCAAGACCTGCCTGGTGAAATTTCTTAATTATACAAACAAGTGAAGACCCCATGCAAAACAAGGCATCGTACACAATATCAACTCAAGACCTGCTTGGTGTAATTTCTTAATTATACAAACAAGTCAAGACCCCATGCAAAACAAGGTATCTTACACAATATCAACTCAAGACCTCTTTGGTGTAAATTCTTAATTATACAAAAAAGTGAAGACCCCATGAATAACATGGCATCTTACACAATATCAACTCAAGACCTGTCTGGTGTAAATTCTTAATTATGCAAAGAAGTGAAGACCCCATGCAAAACAAGGCATCTTACACAATATCAACTCAAGACCTGCCTGGTGTAAATTCTTAATTACACAAACAAGTGAAGACTCCATGCAAAACAAGGGATCTTACACAATATCAACTCAACACCTGCCTGGTGTAAATTCTTAATTATGCAAACGAATGAAGACCCCATGCAAAACAAGGCATCTTACACAATATCAACTCAAGACCTGCCTGGTGTAAATTCTTAATTATACAAACAAGTGAAGACCCCATGCAAAACAAGGCATCTTACACAATATCAACTCAAGACCTGCCTGGTGTAAATTCTTAATTATGCAAACAAGTGAAGACCCCATGCAAAACTAGGCATCTTACACAATATCAACTCAAGACCTGCCTGGTGTAATTTCTTAATTATGCAAACAAGTGAAGACCCCTTGCAAAACAAGGCATCTTACACAATATCAACTCAAGACCTGCCTGGTGAAATTTCTTAATTATACAAACAAGTGAAGACCCCATGCAAAACAAGGCATCTTACACAATATCAACTCAAGACCTGCCTGGTGTAGTTTCTTAATTATGCAAACAAGTGAAGACCCCATGCAAAACAAGGCATCTTACACAATATCAACTGAAGACCTGCCTGGTGTAATTTCTTAATTATACAAACAAGTGAAGACCCCATGCAAAACAAGGCATCGTACACAATATCAACTCAAGACCTGCCTGGTGAAATTTCGTAATTATACAAACAAGTGAAGACCCCATGCATAACATGGCATCTTACACAATATCAACTCAAGACCTGCCTGGTGTAATTTCTTAATTATACAAACAAGTGAAGACATGATGGAAAACAAGGCATCGTACACAATATCAACTCAAGACCTGCCTGGTGTAATTTCTTAATTATACAAACAAGTGAAGACCCCATGCAAAACAAGGTATCTTACACAATATCAACTCAAGACCTGTTTGGTGTAAATTCTTAATTATACAAAAAAGTGAAGACCCCATGAATAACATGGCATCTTACACAATATCAACTCAAGACCTGCCTGGTGTAAATTCTTAATTATGCAAACAAGTGAAGACCCCATGCAAAACTAGGCATCTTACACAATTCAACTCAAGACCTGCCTGGTGTAATTTCTTAATTATGCAAACAAGTGAAGACCCCATGCACAACTAGGCATCTTACACAATATCAACTCAAGACCTGCCTGGTGTAATTTCTTAATTATGCAAACAAGTGAAGACCCCATGCAAAACAAGGCATCTTACACAATATCAAAACAAGACCTGTCTGGTGTAAATTCTTAATTATGCAAACAAGTGAAGACCCCATGAAAAACAAGGCATCTTACATAATATCAACTCAAGACCTGCCTGGTGTAATTTCTTAATTATGCAAACAAGTGAAGACCCCATGCAAAACAAGGCATCTTACACAATATCAACTCAAGACCTGCCTGGTGAAATTTCTTAATTATACAAACAAGTGAAGACCCCATGCAAAACAAGGCATCTTACACAATATCAACTCAAGACCTGCCTGGTGTAGTTTCTTAATTATGCAAACAAGTGAAGACCCCATGCAAAACAAGGCATCTTACACAATATCAACTGAAGACCTGCCTGGTGTAATTTCTTAATTATACAAACAAGTGAAGACCCCATGCAAAACAAGGCATCGTACACAATATCAACTCAAGACCTGCCTGGTGAAATTTCGTAATTCTACAAACAAGTGAAGACCCCATGCATAACATGGCATCTTACACAATATCATCTCAAGACCTGCCTGGTGTAATTTCTTAATTATACAAACAAGTGAAGACCCCATGGAAAACAAGGCATCGTACACAATATCAACTCAAGACCTGCCTGGTGTAATTTCTTAATTATACAAACAAGTGAAGACCACATGCAAAACAAGGTATCTTACACAATATCAACTCAAGACCTATTTGGTGTAAATTCTTAATTATACAAAAAAGTGAAGACCCCATGAATAACATGGCATCTTACACAATATCAACTCAAGACCTGCCTGGTGTAAATTCTTAATTATGCAAACAAGTGAAGACCCCATGCAAAGCAAGGCATCTTACACAATATCAACTCAAGACCTGCCTGGTGTAAATTCTTAATTATACAAACAAGTGAAGACTCCATGCAAAATAAGGGATCTTACACAATATCAACTCAAGACCTGCATGGTGTAAATTCTTAATTATGCAAACAAGTGAAGACCCCATGCAAAACAAGGCATCTTACACAATATCAACTCAAGACCTGCCTGGTGTAAATTCTTAATTATACAAACAAGTGAAGAACCCATGCAAAACGAGGCATCTTACACAATATCAACTCAAGACCTGCCTGGTGTAAATTCTTAATTATGCAAACAAGTGAAGACCCCACGCAAAACTAGGCATCTTACACAATATCAACTCAAGACCTGCCTGGTGTAATTTCTTAATTATGCAAACAAGTGAAGACCCCATGCAAAACACGGCATCTTACACAATATCAACTCAAGACCTGTCTGGTATAATTTCTTAATTATACAAACGAGTGAAGACCCCATGCAAAACAAGGCATCGCACACAATATCAACTCAAGACCTGTCTGGTGTAAATTCTTAATTATGCAAACAAGTGAAGACCCCATGAAAAACAAGGCATCGTACACAATATCAACTCAAGACCTGCCTGGTGTAATTTCTTAATTATGCTAACAAGTGAAGACCCCATGCAAAACAAGGCATCTTACACAATATCAACTCAAGACCTGCCTGGTGAAATTTCTTAATTATACAAACAAGTGAAGACCCCATGCAAAACAAGGCATCTTACACAATATCAACTCAAGACCTGCCTGGTGTAGTTTCTTAATTATGCAAACAAGTGAAGACCCCATGCAAAACAAGGCATCTTACACAATATCAACTCAAGACCTGCCTGGTGTAATTTCTTAATTATACAAACAAGTGAAGACCCCATGCAAAACAAGGCATCGTACACAATATCAACTCAAGACCTGCCTGGTGAAATTTCTTAATTATACAAACAAGTGAAGACCCCATGCATAACATGGCATCTTACACAATATCAACTCAAGACCTGCCTGGTGAAATTTCTTAATTATACAAACAAGTGAAGACCCCATGCAAAACAAGGCATCGTACACAATATCAACTCAAGACCTGCTTGGTGTAATTTCTTAATTATACAAACAAGTCAAGACCCCATGCAAAACAAGGTATCTTACACAATATCAACTCAAGACCTGTTTGGTGTAAATTCTTAATTATACAAAAAAGTGAAGACCCCATGAATAACATGGCATCTTACACAATATCAACTCAAGACCTGTCTGGTGTAAATTCTTAATTATGCCAACAAGTGAAGACCCCATGCAAAACAAGGCATCTTACACAATATCAACTCAAGACCTGCCTGGTGTAAATTCTTAATTATACAAACAAGTGAAGACTCCATGCAAAACAAGGGATCTTACACAATATCAACTCAAGACCTGCCTGGTGTAAATTCTTAATTATGCAAACTAGTGAAGACCCCATGCAAAACAAGGCATCTTACACAATATCAACTCAAGACCTGCCTGGTGTAAATTCTTAATTATACAAACAAGTGAGGACCCCATGCAAAACAAGGCATCTTACACAATATCAACTCAAGACCTGCCTGGTGTAAATTCTTAATTATGCAAACAAGTGAAGACCCCATGCAAAACTAGGCATCTTACACAATATCAACTCAAGACCTGCCTGGTGTAATTTCTTAATTATGCAAACAAGTGAAGACCCCATGCAAAACAAGGCATCTTACACAATATCAACTCAAGACCTGCCTGGTGTAATTTCTTAATTATACAAATTAATGAAGACCCCATGCAAAACAAGGCATCTTACACAATATCAACTCAAGACCTGTCTGGTATAATTTCTTAATTATACAAACGAGTGAAGACCCCATGCAAAACAAGGCATCGTACACAATATCAACTCAAGACCTGTCTGGTGTAAATTCTTAATTATGCAAACAAGTGAAGACCCCATGAAAAACAAGGCATCTTACATAATATCAACTCAAGACCTGCCTGGTGTAATTTCTTAATTATGCAAACAAGTGAAGACCCCATGCAAAACAAGGCATCTTACACAATATCAACTCAAGACCTGCCTGGTGAAATTTCTTAATTATACAAACAAGTGAAGACCCCATGCAAAACAAGGCATCTTACACAATATCAACTCAAGACCTGCCTGGTGTAGTTTCTTAATTATGCAAACAAGTGAAGACCCCATGCAAAACAAGGCATCTTACACAATATCAACTGAAGACCTGCCTGGTGTAATTTCTTAATTATACAAACAAGTGAAGACCCCATGCAAAACAAGGCATCGTACACAATATCAACTCAAGACATGCCTGGTGAAATTTCGTAATTATACAAACAGGTGAAGACCCCATGCATAACATGGCATCTTACACAATATCAACTCAAGACCTGCCTGGTGTAATTTCTTAATTATACAAACAAGTGAAGACCCCATGGAAAACAAGGCATCGTACACAATATCAACTCAAGACCTGCCTGGTGTAATTTCTTAATTATACAAACAAGTGTAGACCCCATGCAAAACAAGGTATCTTACACAATATCAACTCAAGACCTGTTTGGTGTAAATTCTTAATTATACAAAAAAGTGAAGACCCCATGAATAACATGGCATCTTACACAATATCAACTCAAGACCTGCCTGGTGTAAATTCTTAATTATGCAAACAAGTGAAGACCCCATGCAAAACTAGGCATCTTACACAATTCAACTCAAGACCTGCCTGGTGTAATTTCTTAATTATGCAGACAAGTGAAGACCCCATGCAAAACTAGGCATCTTACACAATATCAACTCAAGACCTGCCTGGTGTAATTTCTTAATTACGCAAACAAGTGAACACCCCATGCAAAACAGGGCATCTTACACAATATCAACTCAAGACCTGTCTGGTGTAAATTCTTAATTATGCAAACAAGTGAAGACCCCATGAAAAACAAGGCATCTTACATAATATCAACTCAAGACCTGCCTGGTGTAATTTCTTAATTATGCAAACAAGTGAAGACCCCATGCAAAACAAGGCATCTTACACAATATCAACTCAAGACCTGCCTGGTGAAATTTCTTAATTATACAAACAAGTGAAGACCCCATGCAAAACAAGGCATCTTACACAATATCAACTCAAGACCTGCCTGGTGTAGTTTCTTAATTATGCAAACAAGTGAAGACCCCATGCAAAACAAGGCATCTTACACAATATCAACTCAAGACCTGCATGGTGTAATTTCTTAATTATACAAACAAGTGAAGACCCCATGCAAAACAAGGTATCTTACACAATATCAACTCAAGACCTATTTGGTGTAAATTCTTAATTATACAAAAAAGTGAAGACCCCATGAATAACATGGCATCTTACACAATATCAACTCAAGACCTGCCTGGTGTAAATTCTTAATTATGTAAACAAGTGAAGACCCCATGCAAAGCAAGGCATCTTACACAATATCAACTCAAGACCTGCCTGGTGTAAATTCTTAATTATCCAAACAAGTGAAGAACCCATGCAAAACAAGGCATCTTACACAATATCAACTCAAGACCTGCCTGGTGTAAATTCTTAATTATGCAAACAAGTGAAGACCCCATGCAAAACTAGGCATCTTACACAATATCAACTCAAGACCTGCCTGGTGTAATTTCTTAATTATGCAAACAAGTGAAGACCCCATGCAAAACAAGGCATCTTACACAATATCAACTCAAGACCTGCCTGGTGTAGTTTCTTAATTATGCAAACAAGTGAAGACCCCATGCAAAACAAGGCATCTTACACAATATCAACTCAAGACCTGCCTGGTGTAATTTCTTAATTATACAAACAAGTGAAGACCCCATGCAAAACAAGGCATCGTACACAATATCAACTCAAGACCTGCCTGGTGTAAATTCTTAATTATGAAAACAAGTGAAGACCCCATGCAAAATTTCTCAAGACCTACCTGGTGTAATTTCTTAATTATGCAAACAAGTGAAGACCCCATGCAAAACAAGGCATCTTACACAATATCAACTCAAGACCTGCTTGGTGTAATTTCTTAATTATACAAACGAGTGAAGACCCCATGCAAAACAAGGCATCGTACACAATATCAACTCAAGACCTGTCTTGTGTAAATTCTTAATTATGCAAACAAGTGAAGACCCCATGAAAAACAAGGCATCTTACACAATATCAACTCAAGACCTGCCTGGTGTAATTTCTTAATTATGCAAACAAGTGAAGACCCCATGCAAAACAAGGCATCTTACACAATATCAACTCAAGACCTGCCTGGTGCAATTTCTTAATTATACAAACAAGTGAAGACCCCATGCAAAACAAGGCATCTTACACAATATCAACTCAAGACCTACCTGGTGTAGTTTCTTAATTATGCAAACAAGTGAAGACCCCATGCAAAACAAGGCATCTTACACAATATCAACTCAAGACCTGCCTGGTGTAATTTCTTAATTATACAAACAAGTGAAGACCCCATGCAAAACAAGGCATCGTACACAATATCAACTCAAGACCTGCCTGGTGCAATTTCTTAATTATACAAACAAGTGAAGACCCCATGCATAACATGGCATCTTACACAATATCAACTCAAGACCTGCCTGGTGTAATTTCTTAATTATACAAACAAGTGAAGACCCCATGCAAAACAAGCCATCGAACACAATATCAACTCAAGACCTGCCTGGTGTAATTTCTTAATTATACAAACAAGTCAAGACATCATGCAAAACAAGGTATCTTACACAATATCAACTCAAGACCTGTTTGGTGTAAATTCTTAATTATACAAAAAAGTGAAGACCCCATGAATAACATGGCATCTTACACAATATCAACTCAAGACCTGCCTGGTGTAAATTCTTAATTATGCAAACAAGTGAAGACCCCATGCAAAACAAGGCATCTTACACAATATCAACTCAAGACCTGCCTGGTTTAAATTCTTAATTATACAAACAAGTGAAGACTCCATGCAAAACAAGGGATCTTACACAATATCAACTCAAGACCTGCCTGGTGTAAATTCTTAATTATGCAAACAAGTGAAGACCCCATGCAAAACAAGGCATCTTACACAATATCAACTCAAGACCTGCCTGGTGTAAATTCTTAATTATACAAACAAGTGAAGACCCCATGCAAAACAAGGCATCTTACACAATATCAACTCAAGACCTGCCTGGTGTAAATTCTTAATTATGCAAACAAGTGAAGACCCCGTGCAAAACTAGGCATCTTACAGAATATCAACTCTAGACCTGCCTGGTGTAATTTCTTAATTATACAAACAATTGAAGACCCCATGCAAAACAAGGCATCTTACACAATATCAACTCAAGACCTGTCTGGTATAATTTCTTAATTATACAAACGAGTGAAGACCCCATGCAAAACAATTCATCGTACACAATATCAACTCAAGACCTGTCTGGTGTAAATTCTTAATTATGCAAACAAGTGAAGACCCCATGAAAAACAAGGCATCTTACATAATATCAACTCAAGACCTGCCTGGTGTAATTTCTTAATTATGCAAACAAGTGAAGACCCCATGCAAAACAAGGCATCTTACACAATATCAACTCAAGACCTGCCTGGTGAAATTTCTGAATTATACAAACAAGTGAAGACCCCATGCAAAGCAAGGCATGTTACACAATATCAACTCAAGACCTGCCTGGTGTAGTTTCTTAATTATGCAAACAAGTGAAGACCCCATGCAAAACAAGGCATCTTACACAATATCAACTCAAGACCTGCCTGGTGTAATTTCTTAATTATACAAACAAGTGAAGACCCCATGCAAAACAAGGCATCGTACACAATATCAACTCAAGACCTGCCTGGTGAAATTTCTGAATTATACAAACAAGTGAAGACCCCATGCAAAACAAGGCATCTTACACAATATCAACTCAAGACCTGCCTGGTTTAGTTTCTTAATTATGCAAACATGTGAAGACCCCATGCAAAACTAGGCATCTTACACAATATCAACTCAAGACCTGCCTGGTGTAATTTCTTAATTATGCAAACAAGTGAAGACCCCATGCAAAACATGGCATCTTATACAATATCAACTCAAGACCTGCCTGGTGTAATTTCTTCATTATACAAACAAGTGAAGACCCTATGCAAAACAAGGCATCGTACACAATATCAACTCAAGACCTGTCTGGTGTAAATTCTTAATTATGCAAACAAGTGAAGACCCCATGCAAAACAAGGCATCTTACACAATATCAACTCAAGACCTGCCTGGTGAAATTTCTTAATTATACAAACAAGTGATGACCCCATGCAAAACAAGGCATCTTACACAATATCAACTCAAGACCTGCCTGGTGTAGTTTCTTAATTATGCAAACAAGTGAAGACCCCATGCAAAACAAGGCATCTTACACAATATCAACTCAAGACCTGCCTGGTGCAATTTCTTAATTATACAAACAAGTGAAGACCCCATGCAAAACAAGGCATCGTACACAATATCAACTCAAGACCTGCCTGGTGAAATTTCGTAATTATACAAACAAGTGAAGACCCCATGCATAACATGGCATCTTACACAATATCAACTCAAGACCTGCCTGGTGTAATTTCTTAATTATACAAACAAGTGAAGACCCCATGGAAAACAAGGCATCGTACACAATATCAACTCAAGACCTGCCTGGTGTAATTTCTTAATTATACAAACAAGTGAAGACCCCATGCAAAACTAGGTATCTTACACAATATCAACTCAAGACCTGTTTGGTGTAAATTCTTAATTATACAAAAAAGTGAAGACCCCATGAATAACATGGCATCTTACACAATATCAACTTAAGACCAGCCTGGTGTAAATTCTTAATTATGCAAACAAGTGAAGACCCCATGCAAAGCAAGGCATCTTACACAATATCAACTCAAGACCTGCCTGGTGTAAATTCTTAATTATACAAACAAGTGAAGACTCCATGCAAAATAAGGGATCTTACACAATATCAACTCAAGACCTGCCTGGTGTAAATTCTTAATTATGCAAACAAGTGAAGACCCCATGCAAAACAAGGCATCTTACACAATATCAACTCAAGACCTGCCTGGTGTAAATTCTTAATTATACAAACAAGTGAAGACCCCATGCAAAACAAGGCATCTTACACAATATCAACTCAAGACCTGCCTGGTGTAAATTCTTAATTATGCAAACAAGTGAAGACCCCACGCAAAACTAGGCATCTTACACAATATCAACTCAAGACCTGCCTGGTGTAATTTCTTAATTATGCAAACAAGTGAAGACCCCATGCAAAACAAGGCATCTTACACAATATCAACTCAAGACCTGCCTGGTGTAATTTCTTAATTGTACAAACAAGTGAAGACCCCATGCAAAACAAGGCATCTTACACAATATCAACTCAAGACCTGTCTGGTATAATTTCTTAATTATACAAACGAGTGAAGACCCCATGCAAAACAAGGCATCGTACACAATATCAACTCAAGACCTGTCTGGTGTAAATTCTTATTTATGCAAACAAGTGAAGACCCCATGAAAAACAAGGCATCTTACACAATATCAACTCAAGACCTGCCTGGTGTAATTTCTTAATTATGCTAACATGTGAAGACCCCTTGCAAAACAAGGCATCTTACACAATATCAACTCAAGACCTGCCTGGTGTAGTTTCTTAATTATGCAAACAAGTGAAGACCCCATGCAAAACAAGGCATCTTACACAATATCAACTCAAGACCTGCCTGGTGTAATTTCTTAATTATACAAACAAGTGAAGACCCCATGCAAAACAAGGCATCGTACACAATATCAACTCAAGATCTGCCTGGTGAAATTTCTTAATTATACAAACAAGTGAAGACCCCATGCATAACATGGCATCTTACACAATATCAACTCAAGACCTGCCTGGTGAAATTTCTTAATTATACAAACAAGTGAAGACCCCATGCAAAACAAGGCATCGTACACAATATCAACTCAAGACCTGCTTGGTGTAATTTCTTAATTATACAAACAAGTGAAGACCCCATGCAAAACAAGGTATCTTACACAATATCAACTCAAGACCTGTTTGGTGTAAATTCTTAATTATACAAAAAAGTGAGGACCCCATGAATAACATGGCATCTTACACAATATCAACTCAAGACCTGTCTGGTGTAAATTCTAAATTATGCAAACAAGTGAAGACCCCATGCAAAACAAGGCATCTTACACAATATCAACTCAAGACCTGCCTAGTGTAAATTCTTAATTATACAAACAAGTGAAGACTCCATGCAAAACAAGGGATCTTACACAATATCAACTCAAGACCTGCCTGGTGTAAATTCTTAATTATGCAAACAAGTGAAGACCCCATGCAAAACAAGGCATCTTACACAATATCAACTCAAGACCTGTCTGGTATAATTTCTTAATTATACAAACGAGTGAAGACCCCATGCAAAACAAGGCATCGTACACAATATCAACTCAAGACCTGTCTGGTGTAAATTCTTAATTATGCAAACAAGTGAAGACCCTATGAAAAACAAGGCATCTTACACAATATCAACTCAAGACCTGCCTAGTGTAAATTCTTAATTATACAAACAAGTGAAGACCCCATGCAAAACAAGGCATCTTACACAATATCAACTCAAGACCTGCCTGGTGTAGTTTCTTAATTATGCAAACAAGTGAAGACCCCATGCAAAACAAGGCATCTTACACAATATCAACTCAAGACCTGACTGGTGTAATTTCTTAATTATACAAACAAGTGAAGACCCCATGCAAAACAAGGCATCGTACACAATATCAACTCAAGACCTGCCTGGTGAAATTTCTTAATTATACAAACAAGTGAAGACCCCATGCATAACATGGCATCTTACACAATATCAACTCAAGACCTGCCTGGTGAAATTTCTTAATTATACAAACAAGTGAAGACCCCATGCAAAACAAGGCATCGTACACAATATCAACTCAAGACCTGCTTGGTGTAATTTCTTAATTATACAAACAAGTCAAGACCCCATGCAAAACAAGGTATCTTACACAATATCAACTCAAGACCTGTTTGGTGTAAATTCTTAATTATACAAAAAAGTGACGACCCCATGAATAACATGGCATCTTACACAATATCAACTCAAGACCTGTCTGGTGTAAATTCTTAATTATGCAAACAAGTGAAGACCCCATGCAAAACAAGGCATCTTACACAATATCAACTCAAGACCTGCCTAGTGTAAATTCTTAATTATACAAACAAGTGAAGACTCCATGCAAAACAAGGGATCTTACACAATATCAACTCAAGACCTGCCTGGTGTAAATTCTTAATTATGCAAACAAGTGAAGACCCCATGCAAAACAAGGCATCTTGCACAATATCAACTCAAGACCTGCCTGGTGTAAATTCTTAATTATACAAACAAGTGAAGACCCCATGCAAAACAAGGCATCTTACACAATATCAACTCAAGACCTGCCTGGTGTAAATTCTTAATTATGCAAACAAGTGAAGACCCCATGCAAAACTAGGCATCTTACACAATATCAACTCAAGACCTGCCTGGTGTAATTTCTTAATTATGCAAACAAGTGAAGACCCCATGCAAAACAAGGCATCTTACACAATATCAACTCAAGACCTGCCTGGTGTAATTTCTTAATTATACAAACAAGTGAAGACCCCATGCAAAACAAGGCATCTTACACAATATCAACTCAAGACCTGTGTGGTATAATTTCTTAATTATACAAACGAGTGAAGACCATGCAAAACAAGGCATCGTACACAATATCAACTCAAGACCTGTCTGGTGTAAATTCTTAATTATGCAAACAAGTGAAGACCCCATGAAAAACAAGGCATCTTACATAATATCAACTCAAGACCTGCCTGGTGTAATTTCTTAATTATGCAAACAAGTGAAGACCCCATGCAAAACAAGGCATCTTACACAATATCAACTCAAGACCTGTCTGGTGAAATTTCTTAATTATACAAACAAGTGAAGACCCCATGCAAAACAAGGCATCTTACACAATATCAACTCAAGACCTGCCTGGTGTAGTTTCTTAATTATGCAAACAAGTGAAGACCCCATGCAAAACAAGGCATCTTACACAATATCAACTGAAGACCTGCCTGGTGTAATTTCTTAATTATACAAACAAGTGAAGACCCCATGCAAAACAAGGCATCGTACACAATATCAACTCAAGACCTGCCTGGTGAAATTTCGTAATTATACAAACAAGTGAAGACCCCATGCATAACATGGCATCTTACACAATATCAACTCAAGACCTGCCTGGTGTAATTTCTTAATTATACAAACAAGTGAAGACCCCATGGAAAACAAGGCATCGTACACAATATCAACTCAAGACCTGCCTGGTGTAATTTCTTAATTATACAAACAAGTGAAGACCCCATGCAAAACAAGGTATCTTACACAATATCAACTCAAGACCTATTTGGTGTAAATTCTTAATTATACAAAAAAGTGAAGACCCCATGAATAACATGGCATCTTACACAATATCAACTCAAGACCTGCCTGGTGTAAATTCTTAATTATGCAAACAAGTGAAGACCCCATGCAAAGCAAGGCATCTTACACAATATCAACTCAAGACCTGCCTGGTGTAAATTCTTAATTATACAAACAAGTGAAGACCCCATGCAAAACAAGGCATCTTACACAATATCAACTCAAGACCTGCCTGGTGTAAATTCTTTATTATGCAAACAAGTGAAGACCCCACGCAAAACTAGGCATCTTACACAATATCAACTCAAGACCTGCCTCGTGTAATTTCTTAATTATGCAAACAAGTGAAGACCCCATGCAAAACAAGGCATCTTACACAATATCAACTCAAGACCTGCCTGGTGTAATTTCTTAATTGTACAAACAAGTGAAGACCCCATGCAAAACAAGGCATCTTACACAATATCAACTCAAGACCTGTCTGGTATAATTTCTTAATTATACAAACGAGTGAGGACCCCATGCAAAACAAGGCATCGCACACAATATCAACTCAAGACCTGTCTGGTGTAAATTCTTAATTATGCCAACAAGTGAAGACCCCATGCAAAACAAGGCATCTTACACAATATCAACTCAAGACCTGCCTGGTGAAATTTCTTAATTATACAAACAAGTGAAGACCCCATGCAAAACAAGGCATCTTACACAATATCAACTCAAGACCTGCCTGGTGTAGTTTCTTAATTATGCTAACAAGTGAAGACCCCATGCAAAACAAGGCATCTTACACAATATCAACTCAAGAACTGCCTTGTGTAATTTCTTAATTATACAAACAAGTGAAGACCCCATGCAAAACAAGGCATCGTACACAATATCAACTCAAGACCTGCCTGGTGAAATTTCTTAATTATACAAACAAGTGAAGACCTCATGCATAACATGGCATCTTACACAATATCAACTCAAGACCTGCCTGGTGAAATTTCTTAATTATACAAACAAGTGAAGACCCCATGCAAAACAAGGCATCGTACACAATATCAACTCAAGACCTGCTTGGTGTAATTTCTTAATTATACAAACAAGTCAAGACCCCATGCAAAACAAGGTATCTTACACAATATCAACTCAAGACCTGTTTGGTGTGAATTCTTAATTATACAAAAAAGTGAAGACCCCATGAATAACATGGCATCTTACACAATATCAACTCAAGACCTGTCTGGTGTAAATTCTTAATTATGCAAACAAGTGAAGACCCCATGCAAAACAAGGCATCTTACACAATATCAACTCAAGACCTGCCTGGTGTAAATTCTTAATTATACAAACAAGTGAAGACTCCATGCAAAACAAGGGATCTTACACAATATCAACTCAAGACCTGCCTGGTGTAAATTCTTAATTATGCAAACGAGTGAAGACCCCATGCAAAACAAGGCATCTTACACAATATCAACTCAAGACCTGCCTGGTGTAAATTCTTAATTATACAAACAAGTGAAGACCCCATGAAAAACAAGGCATCTTACACAATATCAACTCAAGACCTGCCTGGTGTAAATTCTTAATTATGCAAACAAGTGAAGACCCCATGCAAAACTAGGCATCTTACACAATATCAACTCAAGACCTGCCTGGTGTAATTTCTTAATTATGCAAACAAGTGAACACCCCATATAAAACAAGGCATCTTACACAATATCAACTCAAGACCTGCCTGGTGTAATTTCTTAATTATACAAACAAGTGAAGACCCCATGCAAAACAAGGCATCTTACACAATATCAACTCAAGACCTGTCTGGTATAATTTCTTAATTATACAAACGAGTGAAGACCCCATGCAAAACAAGGCATCGTACACAATATCAACTCAAGACCTGTCTGGTGTAAATTCTTAATTATGCAAACAAGTGAAGACCCCATGAAAAACAAGGCATCTTACATAATATCAACTCAAGACCTGCCTGGTGTAATTTCTTAATTATGCAAACAAGTGAAGACCCCATGCAAAACAAGGCATCTTACACAATATCAACTCAAGACCTGCCTGGTGAAATTTCTTAATTATACAAACAAGTGAAGACCCCATGCAAAACAAGGCATCTTACACAATATCAACTCAAGACCTGCCTGGTGTAGTTTCTTAATTATGCAAACAAGTGAAGACCCCATGAAAAACAAGGCATCTTACACAATATCAACTGAAGACCTGCCTGGTGTAATTTCTTAATTATACAAACAAGTGAAGACCCCATGCAAAACAAGGCATCGTACACAATATCAACTCAAGACCTGCCTGGTAAAATTTCGTAATTATACAAACAAGTGAAGACCCCATGCATAACATGGCATCTTACACAATATCAACTCAAGACCTGCCTGGTGTAATTTCTTAATTATATAAACAAGTGAAGACCCCATGGAAAACAAGGCATCGTACACAATATCAACTCAAGACCTGCCTGGTGTAATTTCTTAATTATACAAACAAGTGAAGACCCCATGCAAAACAAGGTATCTTACACAATATCAACTCAAGACCTGTTTGGTGTAAATTCTTAATTATACAAAAAAGTGAAGACCCCATGAATAACATGGCATCTTACACAATATCAACTCAAGACCTGCCTGGTGTAAATTCTTAATTATGCAAACAAGTGAAGACCCCATGCAAAACTAGGCATCTTACACAATTCAACTCAAGACCTGCCTGGTGTAATTTCCTAATTATGCAAACAAGTGAAGACCCCATGCAAAACTAGGCATCTTACACAATATCAACTCAAGACCTGCCTGGTGTAATTTCTTCATTATGCAAACAAGTGAAGACCCCATGCAAAACAAGGCATCTTACACAATATCAACTCAAGACCTGTCTGGTGTAAATTCTTAATTATGCAAACAAGTGAAGACCGCATGAAAAACAAGGCATCTTACATAATATCAACTCAAGACCTGCCTGGTGTAATTTCTTAATTATGCAAACAAGTGAAGACCCCATGCAAAACAAGGCATCTTACACAATATCAACTCAAGACCTGCCTGGTGAAATTTCTTATTTATACAAACAAGTGAAGACCCCATGCAAAACAAGGCATCTTACACAATATCAACTCAAGACCTGCCTGGTGTAGTTTCTTAATTATGCAAACAAGTGAAGACCCCATGCAAAACAAGGCATCTTACACAATATCAACTGAAGACCTGCCTGGTGTAATTTCTTAATTATACAAACAAGTGAAGACCCCATGCAAAACAAGGCATCGTACACAATATCAACTCAAGACCTGCCTGGTGAAATTTCGTAATTATACAAACAAGTGAAGAACCCATGCATAACATGGCATCTTACACAATATCAACTCAAGACCTGCCTGGTGTAATTTCTTAATTATACAAACAAGTGAAGACCCCATGGAAAACAAGGCATCGTACACAATATCAACTCAAGACCTGCCTGGTGTAATTTCTTAATTATACAAACAAGTGAAGACCCCATGCAAAACAAGGTATCTTACACAATATCAACTCAAGACCTATTTGGTGTAAATTCTTAATTATACAAAAAAGTGAAGACCCCATGAATAACATGGCATCTTACACAATATCAACTCAAGATCTGCCTGGTGTAAATTCTTAATTATGCAAACAAGTGAAGACCCCATGCAAAGCAAGGCATCTTACACAATATCAACTCAAGACCTGCCTGGTGTAAATTCTTAATTATACAAACAAGTGAAGACTCCATGCAAAATAAGGGATCTTACACAATATCAACTCATGACCTGCCTGGTGTAAATTCTTAATTATGCAAACAAGTGAAGACCCCATGCAAAACAAGGCATCTTACACAATATCAACTCAAGACCTGCCTGGTGTAAATTCTTAATTATACAAACAAGTGAAGAACCCATGCAAAACAAGGCATCTTACACAATATCAACTCAAGACCTGCCTGGTGTAAATTCTTAATTATGCAAACAAGTGAAGACCCCACGCAAAACTAGGCATCTTACACAATATCAACTCAAGACCTGCCTGGTGTAATTTCTTAATTATGCAAACAAGTGAAGACCCCATGCAAAACAAGGCATCTTACACAATATCAACTCAAGACCTGCCTGGTGTAATTTCTTAATTGTACAAACAAGTGAAGACCCCATGCAAAACAAGGCATCTTACACAATATCAACTCAAGACCTGTCTGGTATAATTTCTTAATTATACAAACAAGTGAAGACCCCATGCAAAACAAGGCATCGTACACAATATCAACTCAAGACCTGTCTGGTGTAAATTCTTAATTATGCAAACAAGTGAAGACCCCATGAAAAACAAGGCATCTTACATAATATCAACTCAAGACCTGCCTGGTGTAATTTCTTAATTATGCAAACAAGTGAAGACCCCATGCAAAACAAGGCATCTTACACAATATCAACTCAAGACATACCTGGTGAAATTTCTTAATTATACAAACAAGTGAAGACCCATGCAAAACAAGGCATCTTACACAATATCAACTCAAGACCTGCCTGGTGTAGTTTCTTAATTATGCAAACAAGTGAAGACCCCATGCAAAACAAGGCATCTTACACAATATCAACTGAAGACCTGCCTGGTATAATTTCTTAATTATACAAACAAGTGAAGACCCCATGCAAAACAAGGCATCGTACACAATATCAACTCAAGACCTGCCTGGTGAAATTTCGTAATTATACAAACAAGTGAAGACCCCATGCATAACATGGCATCTTACACAATATCAACTCAAGACCTGCCTGGTGTAATTTCTTAATTATACAAACAAGTGAAGACCCCATGGAAAACAAGGCATCGTACACAATATCAACTCAAGACCTGCCTGGTGTAATTTCTTAATTATACAAACAAGTGAAGACCCCATGCAAAACAAGGTATCTTACACAATATCAACTCAAGACCTATTTGGTGTAAATTCTTAATTATACAAAAAAGTGAAGACCCCATGAATAACATGGCATCTTACACAATATCAACTCAAGACCTGTCTGGTGTAAATTCTTAATTATGCAAACAAGTGAAGACCCCATGCAAAACAAGGCATCTTACACAATATCAACTCAAGACCTGCCTGGTGTAAATTCTTAATTATACAAACAAGTGAAGACTCCATGCAAAGCAAGGCATCTTACACAATATCAACTCAAGACCTGCCTGGTGTAAATTCTTAATTATACAAACAAGTGAAGACTCCATGCAAAATAAGGGATCTTACACAATATCAACTCAAGACCTGCCTGGTGTAATTTCTTAATTATGCAAACAAGTGATGACCCCATGCAAAACAAGGCATCTTACACAATATCAACTCAAGACCTGCCTGGTGTAATTTCTTAATTGTACAAACAAGTGAAGACCCCATGCAAAACAAGGCATCTTACACAATATCAACTCAAGACCTGTCTGGTATAATTTCTTAATTATACAAACGAGTGAAGACCCCATGCAAAACAAGGCATCGTACACAATATCAACTCAAGACCTGTCTGGTGTAAATTCTTAATTATGCAAACAAGTGAAGACCCCATGAAAAACAAGGCATCTTACACAATATCAACTCAAGACCTGCCTGGTGTAATTTCTTAATTATGCTAACAAGTGAAGACCCCATGCAAAACAAGGCATCTTACACAATATCAACTCAAGACCTGCCTGGTGAAATTTCTTAATTATACAAACAAGTGAAGACCCCATGCAAAACAAGGCATCTTACACAATATCAACTCAAGACCTGCCTGGTGTAGTTTCTTAATTATGCAAACAAGTGAAGACCCCATGCAAAACAAGGCATCTTACACAATATCAACTGAAGACCTGCCTCGTGTAATTTCTTAATTATACAAACAAGTGAAGACCCCATGCAAAAGAAGGCATCGTACACAATATCAACTCAAGACCTTCCTGGTGAAATTTCTTAATTATACAAACAAGTGAAGACCCCATGCATAACATGGCATCTTACACAATATCAACTCAAGACCTGCCTGGTGAAATTTCTTAATTATACAAACAAGTGAAGACCCCATGCAAAACAAGGCATCGTACACAATATCAACTCAAGACCTGCTTGGTGTAATTTCTTAATTATACAAACAAGTCAACACCCCATGCAAAACAAGGTATCTTACACAATATCAACTCAAGACCTGTTTGGTGTAAATTCTTAATTATACAAAAAAGTGAAGACCCCATGAATAACATGGCATCTTACACAATATCAACTCAAGACCTGTCTGGTGTAAATTCTTAATTATGCAAACAAGTGAAGACCCCATGCAAAACAAGGCATCTTACACAATATCAACTCAAGACCTGCCTGGTGTAAATTCTTAATTATACAAACAAGTGAAGACTCCATGCAAAACAAGGGATCTTACACAATATCAACTCAAGACCTGCCTGGTGTAAATTCTTAATTATGCAAACGAGTGAAGACCCCATGCAAAACAAGGCATCTTACACAATATCAACTCAAGACCTGCCTGGTGTAAATTCTTAATTATACAAACAAGTGAAGACCCCATGCAAAACAAGGCATCTTACACAATATCAACTCAAGACCTGCCTGGTGTAATTTCTTAATTATACAAACAAGTGAAGACCCCATGCAAAAGAAGGCATCGTACACAATATCAACTCAAGACCTGCCTGGTGAAATTTCTTAATTATACAAACAAGTGAAGACCTCATGCATAACATGGCATCTTACACAATATCAACTCAAGACCTGCCTGGTGAAATTTCTTAATTATACAAACAAGTGAAGACCCCATGCAAAACAAGGCATCGTACACAATATCAACTCAAGACCTGCTTGGTGTAATTTCTTAATTATACAAACAAGTCAACACCCCTTGCAAAACAAGGTATCTTACACAATATCAACTCAAGACCTGTTTGGTGTAAATTCTTAATTATACAAAAAAGTGAAGACCCCATGAATAACATGGCATCTTACACAATATCAACTCAAGACCTGTCTGGTGTAAATTCTTAATAATGCAAACAAGTGAAGACCCCATGCAAAACAAGGCATCGTACACAATATCAACTCAAGACCTGCTTGGTGTAATTTCTTAATTATACAAACAAGTCAACACCCCATGCAAAACAAGGTATCTTACACAATATCAACTCAAGACCTGTTTGGTGTAAATTCTTAATTATACAAAAAAGTGAAGACCCCATGAATAACATGGCATCTTACACAATATCAACTCAAGACCTGTCTGGTGTAAATTCTTAATAATGCAAACAAGTGAAGACCCCATGCAAAACAAGGCATCTTACACAATATCAACTCAAGACCTGCCTGGTGTAAATTCTTAACTATACAAACAAGTGAAGACTCCATGCAAAACAAGGGATCTTACACAATATCAACTCAAGACCTGCCTGGTGTAAATTCTTAATTATGCAAACGAGTGAAGACCCCATGCAAAACAAGGCATCTTACACAATATCAACTCAAGACCTGCCTGGTGTAAATTCTTAATTATACAAACAAGTGAAGACCCCATGCACAACAAGGCATCATACACAATATCAACTCAAGACCTGCCTGGTGTAAATTCTTAATTATGCAAACAAGTGAAGACCTCATGCAAAACTAGGCATCTTACACAATATCAACTCAAGACCTGCCTGGTGTAATTTCTTAATTATGCAAACAAGTGAAGACCCCATGCAAAACAAGGCATCTTACACAATATCAACTCAAGACCTGCCTGGTGTAATTTCTTAATTATACAAACAAGTGAAGACCCCATGCAAAACAAGGCATCTTACACAATATCAACTCAAGACCTGTCTGGTATAATTTCTTAATTATACAAACGAATGAAGACCCCATGCAAAACAAGGCATCGTACACAATATCAACTCAAGACCTGTCTGGTGTAAATTCTTAATTATGCAAACAAGTGAAGACCCCATGAAAAACAAGGCATCTTACATAATATCAACTCAAGACCTGCCTGGTGTAATTTCTTAATTATGCAAACAAGTGAAGACCCCATGCAAAACAAGGCATCTTACACAATATCAACTCAAGACCTGCCTGGTGAAATTTCTTAATTATACAAACAAGTGAAGACCCCATGCAAAACAAGGCATCTTACACAATATCAACTCAAGACCTGCCTGGTGTAGTTTCTTAATTATGCAAACAAGTGAAGACCCCATGCAAAACAAGGCATCTTACACAATATCAGCTGAAGACCTGCCTGGTGTAATTTCTTAATTATACAAACAAGTGAAGACCCCATGCAAAACAAGGCATCGTACACAATATCAACTCAAGACCTGCCTGGTGAAATTTCGTAATTATACAAACAAGTGAAGACCCCATGCATAACATGGCATCTTACACAATATCAACTCAAGACCTGCCTGGTGTAATTTCTTAATTATACAAACAAGTGAAGACCCCATGGAAAACAAGGCATCGTACACAATATCAACTCAAGACCTGCCTGGTGTAATTTCTTAATTATACAAACAAGTGAAGACCCCATGCAAAACAAGGTATCTTACACAATATCAACTCAAGACCTGTTTGGTGTAAATTCTTAATTATACAAAAAAGTGAAGACCCCATGAATAACATGGCATCTTACACAATATCAACTCAAGACCAGCCTGGTGTAAATTCTTAATTATGCAAACAAGTGAAGACCCCATGCAAAGCAAGGCATCTTACACAATATCAACTCAAGACCTGCCTGGTGTAAATTCTTAATTATACAAACAAGTGAAGACTCCATGCAAAATAAGGGATCTTACACAATATCAACTCAAGACCTGCATGGTGTAAATTCTTAATTATGCAAACAAGTGAAGACCCCATGCAAAACAAGGCATCTCACACAATATCAACTCAAGACCTGCCTGGTGTAAATTCTTAATTATACAAACAAGTGAAGACCCCATGCAAAACAAGGCATCTTACATAATCTCAACTCAAGAACTGCCTGGTGTAAATTCTTAATTATGCAAACAAGTGAAGACCCAACGCAAAACTAGGCATCTTACACAATATCAATTCAAGACCTGCCTGGTGTAATTTCTTAATTATGCAAACAAGTGAAGACCCCATGCAAAACAAGGCATCTTACACAATATCAACTCAAGACCTGCCTGGTGTAATTTCTTAATTGTACAAACAAGTGAAGACCCCATGCAAAACAAGGCATCTTACACAATATCAACTCAAGACCTGCCTGGTGAAATTTCTTAATTATACAAACAAGTGAAGACCCCATGCAAAACAAGGCATCTTACACAATATCAACTCAAGACCTGTCTGGTATAATTTCTTAATTATACAAACGAGTGAAGACCCCATGCAAAACAAGGCATCGTACACAATATCAACTCAAGACCTGTCTGGTGTAAATTCTTAATTATGCAAACAAGTGAAGACCCTATGAAAAACAAGGCATCTTACACAATATCAACTCAAGACCTGCCTAGTGTAAATTCTTAATTATACAAACAAGTGAAGACCCCATGCAAAACAAGGCATCTTACACAATATCAACTCAAGACCTGCCTGGTGTAGTTTCTTAATTATGCAAACAAGTGAAGACCCCATGCAAAACAAGGCATCTTACACAATATCAACTCAAGACCTGACTGGTGTAATTTCTTAATTATACAAACAAGTGAAGACCCCATGCAAAACAAGGCATCGTACACAATATCAACTCAAGACCTGCCTGGTGAAATTTCTTAATTATACAAACAAGTGAAGACCCCATGCATAACATGGCATCTTACACAATATCAACTCAAGACCTGCCTGGTGAAATTTCTTAATTATACAAACAAGTGAAGACCCCATGCAAAACAAGGCATCGTACACAATATCAACTCAAGACCTGCTTGGTGTAATTTCTTAATTATACAAACAAGTCAAGACCCCATGCAAAACAAGGTATCTTACACAATATCAACTCAAGACCTGTTTGGTGTAAATTCTTAATTATACAAAAAAGTGACGACCCCATGAATAACATGGCATCTTACACAATATCAACTCAAGACCTGTCTGGTGTAAATTCTTAATTATGCAAACAAGTGAAGACCCCATGCAAAACAAGGCATCTTACACAATATCAACTCAAGACCTGCCTAGTGTAAATTCTTAATTATACAAACAAGTGAAGACTCCATGCAAAACAAGGGATCTTACACAATATCAACTCAAGACCTGCCTGGTGTAAATTCTTAATTATGCAAACAAGTGAAGACCCCATGCAAAACAAGGCATCTTGCACAATATCAACTCAAGACCTGCCTGGTGTAAATTCTTAATTATACAAACAAGTGAAGACCCCATGCAAAACAAGGCATCTTACACAATATCAACTCAAGACCTGCCTGGTGTAAATTCTTAATTATGCAAACAAGTGAAGACCCCATGCAAAACTAGGCATCTTACACAATATCAACTCAAGACCTGCCTGGTGTAATTTCTTAATTATGCAAACAAGTGAAGACCCCATGCAAAACAAGGCATCTTACACAATATCAACTCAAGACCTGCCTGGTGTAATTTCTTAATTATACAAACAAGTGAAGACCCCATGCAAAACAAGGCATCTTACACAATATCAACTCAAGACCTGTCTGGTATAATTTCTTAATTATACAAACGAGTGAAGACCATGCAAAACAAGGCATCGTACACAATATCAACTCAAGACCTGTCTGGTGTAAATTCTTAATTATGCAAACAAGTGAAGACCCCATGAAAAACAAGGCATCTTACATAATATCAACTCAAGACCTGCCTGGTGTAATTTCTTAATTATGCAAACAAGTGAAGACCCCATGCAAAACAAGGCATCTTACACAATATCAACTCAAGACCTGTCTGGTGAAATTTCTTAATTATACAAACAAGTGAAGACCCCATGCAAAACAAGGCATCTTACACAATATCAACTCAAGACCTGCCTGGTGTAGTTTCTTAATTATGCAAACAAGTGAAGACCCCATGCAAAACAAGGCATCTTACACAATATCAACTGAAGACCTGCCTGGTGTAATTTCTTAATTATACAAACAAGTGAAGACCCCATGCAAAACAAGGCATCGTACACAATATCAACTCAAGACCTGCCTGGTGAAATTTCGTAATTATACAAACAAGTGAAGACCCCATGCATAACATGGCATCTTACACAATATCAACTCAAGACCTGCCTGGTGTAATTTCTTAATTATACAAACAAGTGAAGACCCCATGGAAAACAAGGCATCGTACACAATATCAACTCAAGACCTGCCTGGTGTAATTTCTTAATTATACAAACAAGTGAAGACCCCATGCAAAACAAGGTATCTTACACAATATCAACTCAAGACCTATTTGGTGTAAATTCTTAATTATACAAAAAAGTGAAGACCCCATGAATAACATGGCATCTTACACAATATCAACTCAAGACCTGCCTGGTGTAAATTCTTAATTATGCAAACAAGTGAAGACCCCATTCAAAGCAAGGCATCTTACACAATATCAACTCAAGACCTGCCTGGTGTAAATTCTTAATTATACAAACAAGTGAAGACCCCATGCAAAACAAGGCATCTTACACAATATCAACTCAAGACCTGCCTGGTGTAAATTCTTTATTATGCAAACAAGTGAAGACCCCACGCAAAACTAGGCATCTTACACAATATCAACTCAAGACCTGCCTCGTGTAATTTCTTAATTATGCAAACAAGTGAAGACCCCATGCAAAACAAGGCATCTTACACAATATCAACTCAAGACCTGCCTGGTGTAATTTCTTAATTGTACAAACAAGTGAAGACCCCATGCAAAACAAGGCATCTTACACAATATCAACTCAAGACCTGTCTGGTATAATTTCTTAATTATACAAACGAGTGAGGACCCCATGCAAAACAAGGCATCGCACACAATATCAACTCAAGACCTGTCTGGTGTAAATTCTTAATTATGCCAACAAGTGAAGACCCCATGCAAAACAAGGCATCTTACACAATATCAACTCAAGACCTGCCTGGTGAAATTTCTTAATTATACAAACAAGTGAAGACCCCATGCAAAACAAGGCATCTTACACAATATCAACTCAAGACCTGCCTGGTGTAGTTTCTTAATTATGCTAACAAGTGAAGACCCCATGCAAAACAAGGCATCTTACACAATATCAACTCAAGAACTGCCTTGTGTAATTTCTTAATTATACAAACAAGTGAAGACCCCATGCAAAACAAGGCATCGTACACAATATCAACTCAAGACCTGCCTGGTGAAATTTCTTAATTATACAAACAAGTGAAGACCTCATGCATAACATGGCATCTTACACAATATCAACTCAAGACCTGCCTGGTGAAATTTCTTAATTATACAAACAAGTGAAGACCCCATGCAAAACAAGGCATCGTACACAATATCAACTCAAGACCTGCTTGGTGTAATTTCTTAATTATACAAACAAGTCAAGACCCCATGCAAAACAAGGTATCTTACACAATATCAACTCAAGACCTGTTTGGTGTGAATTCTTAATTATACAAAAAAGTGAAGACCCCATGAATAACATGGCATCTTACACAATATCAACTCAAGACCTGTCTGGTGTAAATTCTTAATTATGCAAACAAGTGAAGACCCCATGCAAAACAAGGCATCTTACACAATATCAACTCAAGACCTGCCTGGTGTAAATTCTTAATTATACAAACAAGTGAAGACTCCATGCAAAACAAGGGATCTTACACAATATCAACTCAAGACCTGCCTGGTGTAAATTCTTAATTATGCAAACGAGTGAAGACCCCATGCAAAACAAGGCATCTTACACAATATCAACTCAAGACCTGCCTGGTGTAAATTCTTAATTATACAAACAAGTGAAGACCCCATGAAAAACAAGGCATCTTACACAATATCAACTCAAGACCTGCCTGGTGTAAATTCTTAATTATGCAAACAAGTGAAGACCCCATGCAAAACTAGGCATCTTACACAATATCAACTCAAGACCTGCCTGGTGTAATTTCTTAATTATGCAAACAAGTGAACACCCCATGCAAAACAAGGCATCTTACACAATATCAACTCAAGACCTGCCTGGTGTAATTTCTTAATTATACAAACAAGTGAAGACCCCATGCAAAACAAGGCATCTTACACAATATCAACTCAAGACCTGTCTGGTATAATTTCTTAATTATACAAACGAGTGAAGACCCCATGCAAAACAAGGCATCGTACACAATATCAACTCAAGACCTGTCTGGTGTAAATTCTTAATTATGCAAACAAGTGAAGACCCCATGAAAAACAAGGCATCTTACATAATATCAACTCAAGACCTGCCTGGTGTAATTTCTTAATTATGCAAACAAGTGAAGACCCCATGCAAAACAAGGCATCTTACACTATATCAACTCAAGACCTGCCTGGTGAAATTTCTTAATTATACAAACAAGTGAAGACCCCATGCAAAACAAGGCATCTTACACAATATCAACTCAAGACCTGCCTGGTGTAGTTTCTTAATTATGCAAACAAGTGAAGACCCCATGCAAAACAAGGCATCTTACACAATATCAACTGAAGACCTGCCTGGTGTAATTTCTTAATTATACAAACAAGTGAAGACCCCATGCAAAACAAGGCATCGTACACAATATCAACTCAAGACCTGCCTGGTAAAATTTCGTAATTATACAAACAAGTGAAGACCCCATGCATAACATGGCATCTTACACAATATCAACTCAAGACCTGCCTGGTGTAATTTCTTAATTATACAAACAAGTGAAGACCCCATGGAAAACAAGGCATCGTACACAATATCAACTCAAGACCTGCCTGGTGTAATTTCTTAATTATACAAACAAGTGAAGACCCCATGCAAAACAAGGTATCTTACACAATATCAACTCAAGACCTGTTTGGTGTAAATTCTTAATTATACAAAAAAGTGAAGACCCCATGAATAACATGGCATCTTACACAATATCAACTCAAGACCTGCCTGGTGTAAATTCTTAATTATGCAAACAAGTGAAGACCCCATGCAAAACTAGGCATCTTACACAATTCAACTCAAGACCTGCCTGGTGTAATTTCCTAATTATGCAAACAAGTGAAGACCCCATGCAAAACTAGGCATCTTACACAATATCAACTCAAGACCTGCCTGGTGTAATTTCTTCATTATGCAAACAAGTGAAGACCCCATGCAAAACAAGGCATCTTACACAATATCAACTCAAGACCTGTCTGGTGTAAATTCTTAATTATGCAAACAAGTGAAGACCGCATGAAAAACAAGGCATCTTACATAATATCAACTCAAGACCTGCCTGGTGTAATTTCTTAATTATGCAAACAAGTGAAGACCCCATGCAAAACAAGGCATCTTACACAATATCAACTCAAGACCTGCCTGGTGAAATTTCTTATTTATACAAACAAATGAAGACCCCATGCAAAACAAGGCATCTTACACAATATCAACTCAAGACCTGCCTGGTGTAGTTTCTTAATTATGCAAACAAGTGAAGACCCCATGCAAAACAAGGCATCTTACACAATATCAACTGAAGACCTGCCTGGTGTAATTTCTTAATTATACAAACAAGTGAAGACCCCATGCAAAACAAGGCATCGTACACAATATCAACTCAAGACCTGCCTGGTGAAATTTCGTAATTATACAAACAAGTGAAGACCCCATGCATAACATGGCATCTTACACAATATCAACTCAAGACCTGCCTGGTGTAATTTCTTAATTATACAAACAAGTGAAGACCCCATGGAAAACAAGGCATCGTACACAATATCAACTCAAGACCTGCCTGGTGTAATTTCTTAATTATACAAACAAGTGAAGACCCCATGCAAAACAAGGTATCTTACACAATATCAACTCAAGACCTATTTGGTGTAAATTCTTAATTATACAAAAAAGTGAAGACCCCATGAATAACATGGCATCTTACACAATATCAACTCAAGATCTGCCTGGTGTAAATTCTTAATTATGCAAACAAGTGAAGACCCCATGCAAAGCAAGGCATCTTACACAATATCAACTCAAGACCTGCCTGGTGTAAATTCTTAATTATACAAACAAGTGAAGACTCCATGCAAAATAAGGGATCTTACACAATATCAACTCATGACCTGCCTGGTGTAAATTCTTAATTATGCAAACAAGTGAAGACCCCATGCAAAACAAGGCATCTTACACAATATCAACTCAAGACCTGCCTGGTGTAAATTCTTAATTATACAAACAAGTGAAGAACCCATGCAAAACAAGGCATCTTACACAATATCAACTCAAGACCTGCCTGGTGTAAATTCTTAATTATGCAAACAAGTGAAGACCCCACGCAAAACTAGGCATCTTACACAATATCAACTCAAGACCTGCCTGGTGTAATTTCTTAATTATGCAAACAAGTGAAGACCCCATGCAAAACAAGGCATCTTACACAATATCAACTCAAGACCTGCCTGGTGTAATTTCTTAATTGTACAAACAAGTGAAGACCCCATGCAAAACAAGGCATCTTACACAATATCAACTCAAGACCTGTCTGGTATAATTTCTTAATTATACAGACGAGTGAAGACCCCATGCAAAACAAGGCATCGTACACAATATCAACTCAAGACCTGTCTGGTGTAAATTCTTAATTATGCAAACAAGTGAAGACCCCATGAAAAACAAGGCATCTTACATAATATCAACTCAAGACCTGCCTGGTGTAATTTCTTAATTATGCAAACAAGTGAAGACCCCATGCAAAACAAGGCATCTTACACAATATCAACTCAAGACCTGCCTGGTGAAATTTCTTAATTATACAGACAAGTGAAGACCCATGCAAAACAAGGCATCTTACACAATATCAACTCAAGACCTGCCTGGTGTAGTTTCTTAATTATGCAAACAAGTGAAGACCCCATGCAAAACAAGGCATCTTACACAATATCAACTGAAGACCTGCCTGGTGTAATTTCTTAATTATACAAACAAGTGAAGACCCCATGCAAAACAAGGCATCGTACACAATATCAACTCAAGACCTGCCTGGTGAAATTTCGTAATTATACAAACAAGTGAAGACCCCATGCATAACATGGCATCTTACACAATATCAACTCAAGACCTGCCTGGTGTAATTTCTTAATTATACAAACAAGTGAAGACCCCATGGAAAACAAGGCATCGTACACAATATCAACTCAAGACCTGCCTGGTGTAATTTCTTAATTATACAAACAAGTGAAGACCCCATGCAAAACAAGGTATCTTACACAATATCAACTCAAGACCTATTTGGTGTAAATTCTTAATTATACAAAAAAGTGAAGACCCCATGAATAACATGGCATCTTACACAATATCAACTCAAGACCTGTCTGGTGTAAATTCTTAATTATGCAAACAAGTGAAGACCCCATGCAAAACAAGGCATCTTACACAATATCAACTCAAGACCTGCCTGGTGTAAATTCTTAATTATACAAACAAGTGAAGACTCCATGCAAAGCAAGGCATCTTACACAATATCAACTCAAGACCTGCCTGGTGTAAATTCTTAATTATACAAACAAGTGAAGACTCCATGCAAAATAAGGGATCTTACACAATATCAACTCAAGACCTGCCTGGTGTAATTTCTTAATTATGCAAACAAGTGATGACCCCATGCAAAACAAGGCATCTTACACAATATCAACTCAAGACCTGCCTGGTGTAATTTCTTAATTGTACAAACAAGTGAAGACCCCATGCAAAACAAGGCATCTTACACAATATCAACTCAAGACCTGTCTGGTATAATTTCTTAATTATACAAACGAGTGAAGACCCCATGCAAAACAAGGCATCGTACACAATATCAACTCAAGACCTGTCTGGTGTAAATTCTTAATTATGCAAACAAGTGAAGACCCCATGAAAAACAAGGCATCTTACACAATATCAACTCAAGACCTGCCTGGTGTAATTTCTTAATTATGCTAACAAGTGAAGACCCCATGCAAAACAAGGCATCTTACACAATATCAACTCAAGACCTGCCTGGTGAAATTTCTTAATTATACAAACAAGTGAAGACCCCATGCAAAACAAGGCATCTTACACAATATCAACTCAAGACCTGCCTGGTGTAGTTTCTTAATTATGCAAACAAGTGAAGACCCCATGCAAAACAAGGCATCTTACACAATATCAACTGAAGACCTGCCTCGTGTAATTTCTTAATTATACAAACAAGTGAAGACCCCATGCAAAAGAAGGCATCGTACACAATATCAACTCAAGACCTTCCTGGTGAAATTTCTTAATTATACAAACAAGTGAAGACCCCATGCATAACATGGCATCTTACACAATATCAACTCAAGACCTGCCTGGTGAAATTTCTTAATTATACAAACAAGTGAAGACCCCATGCAAAACAAGGCATCGTACACAATATCAACTCAAGACCTGCTTGGTGTAATTTCTTAATTATACAAACAAGTCAACACCCCATGCAAAACAAGGTATCTTACACAATATCAACTCAAGACCTGTTTGGTGTAAATTCTTAATTATACAAAAAAGTGAAGACCCCATGAATAACATGGCATCTTACACAATATCAACTCAAGACCTGTCTGGTGTAAATTCTTAATTATGCAAACAAGTGAAGACCCCATGCAAAACAAGGCATCTTACACAATATCAACTCAAGACCTGCCTGGTGTAAATTCTTAATTATACAAACAAGTGAAGACTCCATGCAAAACAAGGGATCTTACACAATATCAACTCAAGACCTGCCTGGTGTAAATTCTTAATTATGCAAACGAGTGAAGACCCCATGCAAAACAAGGCATCTTACACAATATCAACTCAAGACCTGCCTGGTGTAAATTCTTAATTATACAAACAAGTGAAGACCCCATGCAAAACAAGGCATCTTACACAATATCAACTCAAGACCTGCCTGGTGTAATTTCTTAATTATACAAACAAGTGAAGACCCCATGCAAAAGAAGGCATCGTACACAATATCAACTCAAGACCTGCCTGGTGAAATTTCTTAATTATACAAACAAGTGAAGACCTCATGCAT
The DNA here is from genome assembly GCA_028554795.2 of Sinohyriopsis cumingii. Taxonomy (NCBI): domain Eukaryota; kingdom Metazoa; phylum Mollusca; class Bivalvia; order Unionida; family Unionidae; genus Sinohyriopsis; species Sinohyriopsis cumingii. The sequence continues at coordinate 49,819,805 of CM068832.1, forward strand.
AACATGGCATCTTACACAATATCAACTCAAGACCTGCCTGGTGAAATTTCTTAATTATACAAACAAGTGAAGACCCCATGCAAAACAAGGCATCGTACACAATATCAACTCAAGACCTGCTTGGTGTAATTTCTTAATTATACAAACAAGTCAACACCCCTTGCAAAACAAGGTATCTTACACAATATCAACTCAAGACCTGTTTGGTGTAAATTCTTAATTATACAAAAAAGTGAAGACCCCATGAATAACATGGCATCTTACACAATATCAACTCAAGACCTGTCTGGTGTAAATTCTTAATAATGCAAACAAGTGAAGACCCCATGCAAAACAAGGCATCGTACACAATATCAACTCAAGACCTGCTTGGTGTAATTTCTTAATTATACAAACAAGTCAACACCCCATGCAAAACAAGGTATCTTACACAATATCAACTCAAGACCTGTTTGGTGTAAATTCTTAATTATACAAAAAAGTGAAGACCCCATGAATAACATGGCATCTTACACAATATCAACTCAAGACCTGTCTGGTGTAAATTCTTAATAATGCAAACAAGTGAAGACCCCATGCAAAACAAGGCATCTTACACAATATCAACTCAAGACCTGCCTGGTGTAAATTCTTAATTATACAAACAAGTGAAGACTCCATGCAAAACAAGGGATCTTACACAATATCAACTCAAGACCTGCCTGGTGTAAATTCTTAATTATGCAAACGAGTGAAGACCCCATGCAAAACAAGGCATCTTACACAATATCAACTCAAGACCTGCCTGGTGTAAATTCTTAATTATACAAACAAGTGAAGACCCCATGCACAACAAGGCATCATACACAATATCAACTCAAGACCTGCCTGGTGTAAATTCTTAATTATGCAAACAAGTGAAGACCCCATGCAAAACTAGGCATCTTACACAATATCAACTCAAGACCTGCCTGGTGTAATTTCTTAATTATGCAAACAAGTGAAGACCCCATGCAAAACAAGGCATCTTACACAATATCAACTCAAGACCTGCCTGGTGTAATTTCTTAATTATACAAACAAGTGAAGACCCCATGCAAAACAAGGCATCTTACACAATATCAACTCAAGACCTGTCTGGTATAATTTCTTAATTATACAAACGAATGAAGACCCCATGCAAAACAAGGCATCGTACACAATATCAACTCAAGACCTGTCTGGTGTAAATTCTTAATTATGCAAACAAGTGAGGACCCCATGAAAAACAAGGCATCTTACATAATATCAACTCAAGACCTGCCTGGTGTAATTTCTTAATTATGCAAACAAGTGAAGACCCCATGCAAAACAAGGCATCTTACACAATATCAACTCAAGACCTGCCTGGTGAAATTTCTTAATTATACAAACAAGTGAAGACCCCATGCAAAACAAGGCATCTTACACAATATCAACTCAAGACCTGCCTGGTGTAGTTTCTTAATTATGCAAACAAGTGAAGACCCCATGCAAAACAAGGCATCTTACACAATATCAGCTGAAGACCTGCCTGGTGTAATTTCTTAATTATACAAACAAGTGAAGACCCCATGCAAAACAAGGCATCGTACACAATATCAACTCAAGACCTGCCTGGTGAAATTTCGTAATTATACAAACAAGTGAAGACCCCATGCATAACATGGCATCTTACACAATATCAACTCAAGACCTGCCTGGTGTAATTTCTTAATTATACAAACAAGTGAAGACCCCATGGAAAACAAGGCATCGTACACAATATCAACTCAAGACCTCCCTGGTGTAATTTCTTAATTATACAAACAAGTGAAGACCCCATGCAAAACAAGGTATCTTACACAATATCAACTCAAGACCTGTTTGGTGTAAATTCTTAATTATACAAAAAAGTGAAGACCCCATGAATAACATGGCATCTTACACAATATCAACTCAAGACCAGCCTGGTGTAAATTCTTAATTATGCAAACAAGTGAAGACCCCATGCAAAGCAAGGCATCTTACACAATATCAACTCAAGACCTGCCTGGTGTAAATTCTTAATTATACAAACAAGTGAAGACTCCATGCAAAATAAGGGATCTTACACAATATCAACTCAAGACCTGCATGGTGTAAATTCTTAATTATGCAAACAAGTGAAGACCCCATGCAAAACAAGGCATCTCACACAATATCAACTCAAGACCTGCCTGGTGTAAATTCTTAATTATACAAACAAGTGAAGACCCCATGCAAAACAAGGCATCTTACATAATCTCAACTCAAGAACTGCCTGGTGTAAATTCTTAATTATGCAAACAAGTGAAGACCCAACGCAAAACTAGGCATCTTACACAATATCAATTCAAGACCTGCCTGGTGTAATTTCTTAATTATGCAAACAAGTGAAGACCCCATGCAAAACAAGGCATCTTACACAATATCAACTCAAGACCTGCCTGGTGTAATTTCTTAATTGTACAAACAAGTGAAGACCCCATGCAAAACAAGGCATCTTACACAATATCAACTCAAGACCTGCCTGGTGAAATTTCTTAATTATACAAACAAGTGAAGACCCCATGCAAAACAAGGCATCTTACACAATATCAACTCAAGACCTGTCTGGTATAATTTCTTAATTATACAAACGAGTGAAGACCCCATGCAAAACAAGGCATCGTACACAATATCAACTCAAGACCTGTCTGGTGTAAATTCTTAATTATGCAAACAAGTGAAGACCCTATGAAAAACAAGGCATCTTACACAATATCAACTCAAGACCTGCCTAGTGTAAATTCTTAATTATACAAACAAGTGAAGACCCCATGCAAAACAAGGCATCTTACACAATATCAACTCAAGACCTGCCTGGTGTAGTTTCTTAATTATGCAAACAAGTGAAGACCCCATGCAAAACAAGGCATCTTACACAATATCAACTCAAGACCTGACTGGTGTAATTTCTTAATTATACAAACAAGTGAAGACCCCATGCAAAACAAGGCATCGTACACAATATCAACTCAAGACCTGCCTGGTGAAATTTCTTAATTATACAAACAAGTGAAGACCCCATGCATAACATGGCATCTTACACAATATCAACTCAAGACCTGCCTGGTGAAATTTCTTAATTATACAAACAAGTGAAGACCCCATGCAAAACAAGGCATCGTACACAATATCAACTCAAGACCTGCTTGGTGTAATTTCTTAATTATACAAACAAGTCAAGACCCCATGCAAAACAAGGTATCTTACACAATATCAACTCAAGACCTGTTTGGTGTAAATTCTTAATTATACAAAAAAGTGACGACCCCATGAATAACATGGCATCTTACACAATATCAACTCAAGACCTGTCTGGTGTAAATTCTTAATTATGCAAACAAGTGAAGACCCCATGCAAAACAAGGCATCTTACACAATATCAACTCAAGACCTGCCTAGTGTAAATTCTTAATTATACAAACAAGTGAAGACTCCATGCAAAACAAGGGATCTTACACAATATCAACTCAAGACCTGCCTGGTGTAAATTCTTAATTATGCAAACAAGTGAAGACCCCATGCAAAACAAGGCATCTTGCACAATATCAACTCAAGACCTGCCTGGTGTAAATTCTTAATTATACAAACAAGTGAAGACCCCATGCAAAACAAGGCATCTTACACAATATCAACTCAAGACCTGCCTGGTGTAAATTCTTAATTATGCAAACAAGTGAAGACCCCATGCAAAACTAGGCATCTTACACAATATCAACTCAAGACCTGCCTGGTGTAATTTCTTAATTATGCAAACAAGTGAAGACCCCATGCAAAACAAGGCATCTTACACAATATCAACTCAAGACCTGCCTGGTGTAATTTCTTAATTATACAAACAAGTGAAGACCCCATGCAAAACAAGGCATCTTACACAATATCAACTCAAGACCTGTCTGGTATAATTTCTTAATTATACAAACGAGTGAAGACCATGCAAAACAAGGCATCGTACACAATATCAACTCAAGACCTGTCTGGTGTAAATTCTTAATTATGCAAACAAGTGAAGACCCCATGAAAAACAAGGCATCTTACATAATATCAACTCAAAACCTGCCTGGTGTAATTTCTTAATTATGCAAACAAGTGAAGACCCCATGCAAAACAAGGCATCTTACACAATATCAACTCAAGACCTGTCTGGTGAAATTTCTTAATTATACAAACAAGTGAAGACCCCATGCAAAACAAGGCATCTTACACAATATCAACTCAAGACCTGCCTGGTGTAGTTTCTTAATTATGCAAACAAGTGAAGACCCCATGCAAAACAAGGCATCTTACACAATATCAACTGAAGACCTGCCTGGTGTAATTTCTTAATTATACAAACAAGTGAAGACCCCATGCAAAACAAGGCATCGTACACAATATCAACTCAAGACCTGCCTGGTGAAATTTCGTAATTATACAAACAAGTGAAGACCCCATGCATAACATGGCATCTTACACAATATCAACTCAAGACCTGCCTGGTGTAATTTCTTAATTATACAAACAAGTGAAGACCCCATGGAAAACAAGGCATCGTACACAATATCAACTCAAGACCTGCCTGGTGTAATTTCTTAATTATACAAACAAGTGAAGACCCCATGCAAAACAAGGTATCTTACACAATATCAACTCAAGACCTATTTGGTGTAAATTCTTAATTATACAAAAAAGTGAAGACCCCATGAATAACATGGCATCTTACACAATATCAACTCAAGACCTGCCTGGTGTAAATTCTTAATTATGCAAACAAGTGAAGACCCCATTCAAAGCAAGGCATCTTACACAATATCAACTCAAGACCTGCCTGGTGTAAATTCTTAATTATACAAACAAGTGAAGACCCCATGCAAAACAAGGCATCTTACACAATATCAACTCAAGACCTGCCTGGTGTAAATTCTTTATTATGCAAACAAGTGAAGACCCCACGCAAAACTAGGCATCTTACACAATATCAACTCAAGACCTGCCCCGTGTAATTTCTTAATTATGCAAACAAGTGAAGACCCCATGCAAAACAAGGCATCTTACACAATATCAACTCAAGACCTGCCTGGTGTAATTTCTTAATTGTACAAACAAGTGAAGACCCCATGCAAAACAAGGCATCTTACACAATATCAACTCAAGACCTGTCTGGTATAATTTCTTAATTATACAAACGAGTGAGGACCCCATGCAAAACAAGGCATCGCACACAATATCAACTCAAGACCTGTCTGGTGTAAATTCTTAATTATGCCAACAAGTGAAGACCCCATGCAAAACAAGGCATCTTACACAATATCAACTCAAGACCTGCCTGGTGAAATTTCTTAATTATACAAACAAGTGAAGACCCCATGCAAAACAAGGCATCTTACACAATATCAACTCAAGACCTGCCTGGTGTAGTTTCTTAATTATGCTAACAAGTGAAGACCCCATGCAAAACAAGGCATCTTACACAATATCAACTCAAGAACTGCCTTGTGTAATTTCTTAATTATACAAACAAGTGAAGACCCCATGCAAAACAAGGCATCGTACACAATATCAACTCAAGACCTGCCTGGTGAAATTTCTTAATTATACAAACAAGTGAAGACCTCATGCATAACATGGCATCTTACACAATATCAACTCAAGACCTGCCTGGTGAAATTTCTTAATTATACAAACAAGTGAAGACCCCATGCAAAACAAGGCATCGTACACAATATCAACTCAAGACCTGCTTGGTGTAATTTCTTAATTATACAAACAAGTCAAGACCCCATGCAAAACAAGGTATCTTACACAATATCAACTCAAGACCTGTTTGGTGTGAATTCTTAATTATACAAAAAAGTGAAGACCCCATGAATAACATGGCATCTTACACAATATCAACTCAAGACCTGTCTGGTGTAAATTCTTAATTATGCAAACAAGTGAAGACCCCATGCAAAACAAGGCATCTTACACAATATCAACTCAAGACCTGCCTGGTGTAAATTCTTAATTATACAAACAAGTGAAGACTCCATGCAAAACAAGGGATCTTACACAATATCAACTCAAGACCTGCCTGGTGTAAATTCTTAATTATGCAAACGAGTGAAGACCCCATGCAAAACAAGGCATCTTACACAATATCAACTCAAGACCTGCCTGGTGTAAATTCTTAATTATACAAACAAGTGAAGACCCCATGAAAAACAAGGCATCTTACACAATATCAACTCAAGACCTGCCTGGTGTAAATTCTTAATTATGCAAACAAGTGAAGACCCCATGCAAAACTAGGCATCTTACACAATATCAACTCAAGACCTGCCTGGTGTAATTTCTTAATTATGCAAACAAGTGAACACCCCATGCAAAACAAGGCATCTTACACAATATCAACTCAAGACCTGCCTGGTGTAATTTCTTAATTATACAAACAAGTGAAGACCCCATGCAAAACAAGGCATCTTACACAATATCAACTCAAGACCTGTCTGGTATAATTTCTTAATTATACAAACGAGTGAAGACCCCATGCAAAACAAGGCATCGTACACAATATCAACTCAAGACCTGTCTGGTGTAAATTCTTAATTATGCAAACAAGTGAAGACCCCATGAAAAACAAGGCATCTTACATAATATCAACTCAAGACCTGCCTGGTGTAATTTCTTAATTATGCAAACAAGTGAAGACCCCATGCAAAACAAGGCATCTTACACAATATCAACTCAAGACCTGCCTGGTGAAATTTCTTAATTATACAAACAAGTGAAGACCCCATGCAAAACAAGGCATCTTACACAATATCAACTCAAGACCTGCCTGGTGTAGTTTCTTAATTATGCAAACAAGTGAAGACCCCATGCAAAACAAGGCATCTTACACAATATCAACTGAAGACCTGCCTGGTGTAATTTCTTAATTATACAAACAAGTGAAGACCCCATGCAAAACAAGGCATCGTACACAATATCAACTCAAGACCTGCCTGGTAAAATTTCGTAATTATACAAACAAGTGAAGACCCCATGCATAACATGGCATCTTACACAATATCAACTCAAGACCTGCCTGGTGTAATTTCTTAATTATACAAACAAGTGAAGACCCCATGGAAAACAAGGCATCGTACACAATATCAACTCAAGACCTGCCTGGTGTAATTTCTTAATTATACAAACAAGTGAAGACCCCATGCAAAACAAGGTATCTTACACAATATCAACTCAAGACCTGTTTGGTGTAAATTCTTAATTATACAAAAAAGTGAAGACCCCATGAATAACATGGCATCTTACACAATATCAACTCAAGACCTGCCTGGTGTAAATTCTTAATTATGCAAACAAGTGAAGACCCCATGCAAAACTAGGCATCTTACACAATTCAACTCAAGACCTGCCTGGTGTAATTTCCTAATTATGCAAACAAGTGAAGACCCCATGCAAAACTAGGCATCTTACACAATATCAACTCAAGACCTGCCTGGTGTAATTTCTTCATTATGCAAACAAGTGAAGACCCCATGCAAAACAAGGCATCTTACACAATATCAACTCAAGACCTGTCTGGTGTAAATTCTTAATTATGCAAACAAGTGAAGACCGCATGAAAAACAAGGCATCTTACATAATATCAACTCAAGACCTGCCTGGTGTAATTTCTTAATTATGCAAACAAGTGAAGACCCCATGCAAAACAAGGCATCTTACACAATATCAACTCAAGACCTGCCTGGTGAAATTTCTTATTTATACAAACAAGTGAAGACCCCATGCAAAACAAGGCATCTTACACAATATCAACTCAAGACCTGCCTGGTGTAGTTTCTTAATTATGCAAACAAGTGAAGACCCCATGCAAAACAAGGCATCTTACACAATATCAACTGAAGACCTGCCTGGTGTAATTTCTTAATTATACAAACAAGTGAAGACCCCATGCAAAACAAGGCATCGTACACAATATCAACTCAAGACCTGCCTGGTGAAATTTCGTAATTATACAAACAAGTGAAGACCCCATGCATAACATGGCATCTTACACAATATCAACTCAAGACCTGCCTGGTGTAATTTCTTAATTATACAAACAAGTGAAGACCCCATGGAAAACAAGGCATCGTACACAATATCAACTCAAGACCTGCCTGGTGTAATTTCTTAATTATACAAACAAGTGAAGACCCCATGCAAAACAAGGTATCTTACACAATATCAACTCAAGACCTATTTGGTGTAAATTCTTAATTATACAAAAAAGTGAAGACCCCATGAATAACATGGCATCTTACACAATATCAACTCAAGATCTGCCTGGTGTAAATTCTTAATTATGCAAACAAGTGAAGACCCCATGCAAAGCAAGGCATCTTACACAATATCAACTCAAGACCTGCCTGGTGTAAATTCTTAATTATACAAACAAGTGAATACTCCATGCAAAATAAGGGATCTTACACAATATCAACTCATGACCTGCCTGGTGTAAATTCTTAATTATGCAAACAAGTGAAGACCCCATGCAAAACAAGGCATCTTACACAATATCAACTCAAGACCTGCCTGGTGTAAATTCTTAATTATACAAACAAGTGAAGAACCCATGCAAAACAAGGCATCTTACACAATATCAACTCAAGACCTGCCTGGTGTAAATTCTTAATTATGCAAACAAGTGAAGACCCCACGCAAAACTAGGCATCTTACACAATATCAACTCAAGACCTGCCTGGTGTAATTTCTTAATTGTACAAACAAGTGAAGACCCCATGCAAAACAAGGCATCTTACACAATATCAACTCAAGACCTGTCTGGTATAATTTCTTAATTATACAGACGAGTGAAGACCCCATGCAAAACAAGGCATCGTACACAATATCAACTCAAGACCTGTCTGGTGTAAATTCTTAATTATGCAAACAAGTGAAGACCCCATGAAAAACATGGCATCTTACATAATATCAACTCAAGACCTGCCTGGTGTAATTTCTTAATTATGCAAACAAGTGAAGACCCCATGCAAAACAAGGCATCTTACACAATATCAACTCAAGACCTGCCTGGTGAAATTTCTTAATTATACAAACAAGTGAAGACCCCATGCAAAACAAGGCATCTTACACAATATCAACTCAAGACCTGCCTGGTGTAGTTTCTTAATTATGCAAACAAGTGAAGACCCCATGCAAAACAAGGCATCTTACACAATATCAACTGAAGACCTGCCTGGTGTAATTTCTTAATTATACAAACAAGTGAAGACCCCATGCAAAACAAGGCATCGTACACAATATCAACTCAAGACCTGCCTGGTGAAATTTCTTAATTATACAAACAAGTGAAGACCCCATGCATAACATGGCATCTTACACAATATCAACTCAAGACCTGCCTGGTGTAATTTCTTAATTATACAAACAAGTGAAGACCCCATGGAAAACAAGGCATCGTACACAATATCAACTCAAGACCTGCCTGGTGTAATTTCTTAATTATACAAACAAGTGAAGACCCCATGCAAAACAAGGTATCTTACACAATATCAACTCAAGACCTGTTTGGTGTAAATTCTTAATTATACAAAAAAGTGAAGACCCCATGAATAACATGGCATCTTACACAATATCAACTCAAGACCTGCCTGGTGTAAATTCTTAATTATGCAAACAAGTGAAGACCCCATGCAAAACTAGGCATCTTACACAATTCAACTCAAGACCTGCTTGGTGTAATTTCTTAATTATGCAAACAAGTGAAGACCCCATGCAAAACTAGGCATCTTACACAATATCAACTCAAGACCTGCCTGGTGTAATTTCTTCATTATGGAAACAAGTGAAGACCCCATGCAAAACAAGGCATCTTACACAATATCAACTCAAGACCTGTCTGGTGTAAATTCTTAATTATGCAAACAAGTGAAGACCGGATGAAAAACAAGGCATCTTACATAATATCAACTCAAGACCTGCCTGGTGTAATTTCTTAATTATGCAAACAAGTGAAGACCCCATGCAAAACAAGGCATCTTACACAATATCAACTCAAGACCTGCCTGGTGAAATTTCTTAATTATACAAACAAGTGAAGACCCATGCAAAACAAGGCATCTTACACAATATCAACTCAAGACCTGCCTGGTGTAGTTTCTTAATTATGCAAACAAGTGAAGACCCCATGCAAAACAAGGCATCTTACACAATATCAACTGAAGACCTGCCTGGTGTAATTTCTTAATTATACAAACAAGTGAAGACCCCAGGCAAAACAAGGCATCGTACACAATATCAACTCAAGACCGGCCTGGTGAAATTTCGTAATTATACAAACAAGTGAAGACCCCATGCATAACATGGCATCTTACACAATATCAACTCAAGACCTGCCTGGTGTAATTTCTTAATTATACAAACAAGTGAAGACCCCATGGAAAACAAGGCATCGTACACAATATCAACTCAAGACCTGCCTGGTGTAATTTCTTAATTATACAAACAAGTGAAGACCCCATGCAAAACAAGGTATCTTACACAATATCAACTCAAGACCTATTTGGTGTAAATTCTTAATTATACAAAAAAGTGAAGACCCCATGAATAACATGGCATCTTACACAATATCAACTCAAGACCTGTCTGGTGTAAATTCTTAATTATGCAAACAAGTGAAGACCCCATGCAAAACAAGGCATCTTACACAATATCAACTCAAGACCTGCCTGGTGTAAATTCTTAATTATACAAACAAGTGAAGACTCCATGCAAAGCAAGGCATCTTACACAATATCAACTCAAGACCTGCCTGGTGTAAATTCTTAATTATACAAACAAGTGAAGACTCCATGCAAAATAAGGGATCTTACACAATATCAACTCAAGACCTGCCTGGTGTAATTTCTTAATTATGCAAACAAGTGATGACCCCATGCAAAACAAGGCATCTTACACAATATCAACTCAAGACCTGCCTGGTGTAATTTCTTAATTGTACAAACAAGTGAAGACCCCATGCAAAACAAGGCATCTTACACAATATCAACTCAAGACCTGTCTGGTATAATTTCTTAATTATACAAACGAGTGAAGACCCCATGCAAAACAAGGCATCGTACACAATATCAACTCAAGACCTGTCTGGTGTAAATTCTTAATTATGCAAACAAGTGAAGACCCCATGAAAAACAAGGCATCTTACACAATATCAACTCAAGACCTGCCTGGTGTAATTTCTTAATTATGCTAACAAGTGAGGACCCCATGCAAAACAAGGCATCTTACACAATATCAACTCAAGACCTGCCTGGTGAAATTTCTTAATTATACAAACAAGTGAAGACCCCATGCAAAACAAGGCATCTTACACAATATCAACTCAAGACCTGCCTGGTGTAGTTTCTTAATTATGCAAACAAGTGAAGACCCCATGCAAAACAAGGCATCTTACACAATATCAACTGAAGACCTGCCTCGTGTAATTTCTTAATTATACAAACAAGTGAAGACCCCATGCAAAAGAAGGCATCGTACACAATATCAACTCAAGACCTTCCTGGTGAAATTTCTTAATTATACAAACAAGTGAAGACCCCATGCATAACATGGCATCTTACACAATATCAACTCAAGACCTGCCTGGTGAAATTTCTTAATTATACAAACAAGTGAAGACCCCATGCAAAACAAGGCATCGTACACAATATCAACTCAAGACCTGCTTGGTGTAATTTCTTAATTATACAAACAAGTCAACACCCCATGCAAAACAAGGTATCTTACACAATATCAACTCAAGACCTGTTTGGTGTAAATTCTTAATTATACAAAAAAGTGAAGACCCCATGAATAACATGGCATCTTACACAATATCAACTCAAGACCTGTCTGGTGTAAATTCTTAATTATGCAAACAAGTGAAGACCCCATGCAAAACAAGGCATCTTACACAATATCAACTCAAGACCTGCCTGGTGTAAATTCTTAATTATACAAACAAGTGAAGACTCCATGCAAAACAAGGGATCTTACACAATATCAACTCAACACCTGCCTGGTGTAAATTCTTAATTATGCAAACGAGTGAAGACCCCATGCAAAACAAGGCATCTTACACAATATCAACTCAAGACCTGCCTGGTGTACATTCTTAATTATACAAACAAGTGAAGACCCCATGCAAAACAAGGCATCTTACACAATATCAACTCAAGACCTGCCTGGTGTAATTTCTTAATTATACAAACAAGTGAAGACCCCATGCAAAAGAAGGCATCGTACACAATATCAACTCAAGACCTGCCTGGTGAAATTTCTTAATTATACAAACAAGTGAAGACCCCATGCATAACATGGCATCTTACACAATATCAACTCAAGACCTGCCTGGTGAAATTTCTTAATTATACAAACAAGTGAAGACCCCATGCAAAACAAGGCATCGTACACAATATCAACTCAAGACCTGCTTGGTGTAATTTCTTAATTATACAAACAAGTCAACACCCCTTGCAAAACAAGGTATCTTACACAATATCAACTCAAGACCTGTTTGGTGTAAATTCTTAATTATACAAAAAAGTGAAGACCCCATGAATAACATGGCATCTTACACAATATCAACTCAAGACCTGTCTGGTGTAAATTCTTAATAATGCAAACAAGTGAAGACCCCATGCAAAACAAGGCATCGTACACAATATCAACTCAAGACCTGCTTGGTGTAATTTCTTAATTATACAAACAAGTCAACACCCCATGCAAAACAAGGTATCTTACACAATATCAACTCAAGACCTGTTTGGTGTAAATTCTTAATTATACAAAAAAGTGAAGACCCCATGAATAACATGGCATCTTACACAATATCAACTCAAGACCTGTCTGGTGTAAATTCTTAATAATGCAAACAAGTGAAGACCCCATGCAAAACAAGGCATCTTACACAATATCAACTCAAGACCTGCCTGGTGTAAATTCTTAATTATACAAACAAGTGAAGACTCCATGCAAAACAAGGGATCTTACACAATATCAACTCAAGACCTGCCTGGTGTAAATTCTTAATTATGCAAACGAGTGAAGACCCCATGCAAAACAAGGCATCTTACACAATATCAACTCAAGACCTGCCTGGTGTAAATTCTTAATTATACAAACAAGTGAAGACCCCATGCACAACAAGGCATCATACACAATATCAACTCAAGACCTGCCTGGTGTAAATTCTTAATTATGCAAACAAGTGAAGACCCCATGCAAAACTAGGCATCTTACACAATATCAACTCAAGACCTGCCTGGTGTAATTTCTTAATTATGCAAACAAGTGAAGACCCCATGCAAAACAAGGCATCTTACACAATATCAACTCAAGACCTGCCTGGTGTAATTTCTTAATTATACAAACAAGTGAAGACCCCATGCAAAACAAGGCATCTTACACAATATCAACTCAAGACCTGTCTGGTATAATTTCTTAATTATACAAACGAATGAAGACCCCATGCAAAACAAGGCATCGTACACAATATCAACTCAAGACCTGTCTGGTGTAAATTCTTAATTATGCAAACAAGTGAAGACCCCATGAAAAACAAGGCATCTTACATAATATCAACTCAAGACCTGCCTGGTGTAATTTCTTAATTATGCAAACAAGTGAAGACCCCATGCAAAACAAGGCATCTTACACAATATCAACTCAAGACCTGCCTGGTGAAATTTCTTAATTATACAAACAAGTGAAGACCCCATGCAAAACAAGGCATCTTACACAATATCAACTCAAGACCTGCCTGGTGTAGTTTCTTAATTATGCAAACAAGTGAAGACCCCATGCAAAACAAGGCATCTTACACAATATCAGCTGAAGACCTGCCTGGTGTAATTTCTTAATTATACAAACAAGTGAAGACCCCATGCAAAACAAGGCATCGTACACAATATCAACTCAAGACCTGCCTGGTGAAATTTCGTAATTATACAAACAAGTGAAGACCCCATGCATAACATGGCATCTTACACAATATCAACTCAAGACCTGCCTGGTGTAATTTCTTAATTATACAAACAAGTGAAGACCCCATGCAAAACAAGGCATCGTACACAATATCAACTCAAGACCTGCCTGGTGTAATTTCTTAATTATACAAACAAGTGAAGACCCCATGCAAAACAAGGTATCTTACACAATATCAACTCAAGACCTGTTTGGTGTAAATTCTTAATTATACAAAAAAGTGAAGACCCCATGAATAACATGGCATCTTACACAATATCAACTCAAGACCAGCCTGGTGTAAATTCTTAATTATGCAAACAAGTGAAGACCCCATGCAAAGCAAGGCATCTTACACAATATCAACTCAAGACCTGCCTGGTGTAAATTCTTAATTATACAAACAAGTGAAGACTCCATGCAAAATAAGGGATCTTACACAATATCAACTCAAGACCTGCATGGTGTAAATTCTTAATTATGCAAACAAGTGAAGACCCCATGCAAAACAAGGCATCTCACACAATATCAACTCAAGACCTGCCTGGTGTAAATTCTTAATTATACAAACAAGTGAAGACCCCATGCAAAACAAGGCATCTTACATAATCTCAACTCAAGAACTGCCTGGTGTAAATTCTTAATTATGCAAACAAGTGAAGACCCAACGCAAAACAAGGCATCTTACACAATATCAACTCAAGACCTGCCTGGTGTAATTTCTTAATTATGCAAACAAGTGAAGACCCCATGCAAAACAAGGCATCTTACACAATATCAACTCAAGACCTGCCTGGTGTAATTTCTTAATTGTACAAACAAGTGAAGACCCCATGCAAAACAAGGCATCTTACACAATATCAACTCAAGACCTGTCTGGTATAATTTCTTAATTATACAAACGAGTGAAGACCCCATGCAAAACAAGGCATCGTACACAATATCAACTCAAGACCTGTCTGGTGTAAATTCTTAATTATGCAAACAAGTGAAGACCCCATGAAAAACAAGGCATCTTACACAATATCAACTCAAGACCTGCCTGGTGTAATTTCTTAATTATGCAAACAAGTGAAGACCCCATGCAAAACAAGGCATCTTACACAATATCAACTCAAGACCTGCCTGGTGAAATTTCTTAATTATACAAACAAGTGAAGACCCCATGCAAAACAAAGCATCTTACACAATATCAACTCAAGACCTGCCTGGTGTAGTTTCTTAATTATGCAAACAAGTGAAGACCCCATGCAAAACAAGGCATCTTACACAATATCAACTCAAGACCTGCCTGGTGTAATTTCTTAATTATACAAACAAGTGAAGACCCCATGCAAAACAAGGCATCGTACACAATATCAACTCAAGACCTGCCTGGTGAAATTTCTTAATTATACAAACAAGTGAAGACCCCATGCATAACATGGCATCTTACACAATATCAACTCAAGACCTGCCTGGTGAAATTTGTTAATTATACAAACAAGTGAAGACCCCATGCAAAACAAGGCATCGTACACAATATCAACTCAAGACCTGCTTGGTGTAATTTCTTAATTATACAAACAAGTCAAGACCCCATGCAAAACAAGGTATCTCACACAATATCAACTCAAGACCTGTTTGGTGTAAATTCTTAATTATACAAAAAAGTGAAGACCCCATGAATAACATGGCATCTTACACAATATCAACTCAAGACCTGTCTGGTGTAAATTCTTAATTATGCAAACAAGTGAAGACAACATGCAAAACAAGGCATCTTACACAATATCAACTCAAGACCTGCCTGGTGTAAATTCTTCATTATACAAACAAGTGAAGACTCCATGCAAAACAAGGGATCTTACACAATATCAACTCAAGACCTGCCTGGTGTAAATTCTTAATTATGCAAACAAGTGAAGACCCCATGCAAAACAAGGCATCTTACACAATATCAACTCAAGACCTGCCTGGTGTAAATTCTTAATTATACAAACAAGTGAAGACCCCATGCAAAACAAGGCATCTTACACAATATCAACTCAAGACCTGCCTGGTGTAAATTCTTAATTATGCAAACAAGTGAAGACCCCATGCAAAACTAGGCATCTTACACAATTCAACTCAAGACTTGCCTGGTGTAATTTCTTAATTATGCAAACAAGTGAAGACCCCATGCAAAACTAGGCATCTTACACAATATCAACTCAAGACCTGCCTGGTGTAATTTCTTAATTATACAAACAAGTGAAGACCCCATGCAAAACAAGGCATCTTACACAATATCAACTCAAGACCTGTCTGGTATAATTTCTTAATTATACAAACAAGTGAAGACCCCATGCAAAACAAGGCATCGTACACAATATCAACTCAAGACCTGTCTGGTGTAAATTCTTAATTATGCAAACAAGTGAAGACCCCATGAAAAACATGGCATCTTACATAATATCAACTCAAGACCTGCCTAGTGTAATTTCTTAATTATGCAAACAAGTGAAGACCCCATGCAAAACAAGGCATCTTACACAATATCAACTCAAGACCTGCCTGGTGAAATTTCTGAATTATACAAACAAGTGAAGACCCCATGCAAAACAAGGCATCTTACACAATATCAACTCAAGACCTGCCTGGTGTAGTTTCTTAATTATGCAAACAAGTGAAGACCCCATGCAAAACAAGGCATCTTACACAATATCAACTGAAGACCTGCCTCGTGTAATTTCTTAATTATACAAACAAGTGAAGACCCCATGCAAAAGAAGGCATCGTACACAATATCAACTCAAGACCTTCCTGGTGAAATTTCTTAATTATACAAACAAGTGAAGACCCCATGCATAACATGGCATCTTACACAATATCAACTCAAGACCTGCCTGGTGAAATTTCTTAATTATACAAACAAGTGAAGACCCCATGCAAAACAAGGCATCGTACACAATATCAACTCAAGACCTGCTTGGTGTAATTTCTTAATTATACAAACAAGTCAACACCCCATGCAAAACAAGGTATCTTACACAATATCAACTCAAGACCTGTTTGGTGTAAATTCTTAATTATACAAAAAAGTGAAGACCCCATGAATAACATGGCATCTTACACAATATCAACTCAAGACCTGTCTGGTGTAAATTCTTAATTATGCAAACAAGTGAAGACCCCATGCAAAACAAGGCATCTTACACAATATCAACTCAAGACCTGCCTGGTGTAAATTCTTAATTATACAAACAAGTGAAGACTCCATGCAAAACAAGGGATCTTACACAATATCAACTCAACACCTGCCTGGTGTAAATTCTTAATTATGCAAACGAGTGAAGACCCCATGCAAAACAAGGCATCTTACACAATATCAACTCAAGACCTGCCTGGTGTACATTCTTAATTATACAAACAAGTGAAGACCCCATGCAAAACAAGGCATCTTACACAATATCAACTCAAGACCTGCCTGGTGTAATTTCTTAATTATACAAACAAGTGAAGACCCCATGCAAAACAAGGCATCGTACACAATATCAACTCAAGACCTGCCTGGTGAAATTTCTTAATTATACAAACAAGTGAAGACCCCATGCATAACATGGCATCTTACACAATATCAACTCAAGACCTGCCTGGTGAAATTTCTTAATTATACAAACAAGTGAAGACCCCATGCAAAACAAGGCATCGTACACAATATCAACTCAAGACCTGCTTGGTGTAATTTCTTAATTATACAAACAAGTCAACACCCCTTGCAAAACAAGGTATCTTACACAATATCAACTCAAGACCTGTTTGGTGTAAATTCTTAATTATACAAAAAAGTGAAGACCCCATGAATAACATGGCATCTTACACAATATCAACTCAAGACCTGTCTGGTGTAAATTCTTAATAATGCAAACAAGTGAAGACCCCATGCAAAACAAGGCATCGTACACAATATCAACTCAAGACCTGCTTGGTGTAATTTCTTAATTATACAAACAAGTCAACACCCCATGCAAAACAAGGTATCTTACACAATATCAACTCAAGACCTGTTTGGTGTAAATTCTTAATTATACAAAAAAGTGAAGACCCCATGAATAACATGGCATCTTACACAATATCAACTCAAGACCTGTCTGGTGTAAATTCTTAATAATGCAAACAAGTGAAGACCCCATGCAAAACAAGGCATCTTACACAATATCAACTCAAGACCTGCCTGGTGTAAATTCTTAATTATACAAACAAGTGAAGACTCCATGCAAAACAAGGGATCTTACACAATATCAACTCAAGACCTGCCTGGTGTAAATTCTTAATTATGCAAACGAGTGAAGACCCCATGCAAAACAAGGCATCTTACACAATATCAACTCAAGACCTGCCTGGTGTAAATTCTTAATTATACAAACAAGTGAAGACCCCATGCACAACAAGGCATCATACACAATATCAACTCAAGACCTGCCTGGTGTAAATTCTTAATTATGCAAACAAGTGAAGACCCCATGCAAAACTAGGCATCTTACACAATATCAACTCAAGACCTGCCTGGTGTAATTTCTTAATTATGCAAACAAGTGAAGACCCCATGCAAAACAAGGCATCTTACACAATATCAACTCAAGACCTGCCTGGTGTAATTTCTTAATTATACAAACAAGTGAAGACCCCATGCAAAACAAGGCATCTTACACAATATCAACTCAAGACCTGTCTGGTATAATTTCTTAATTATACAAACGAATGAAGACCCCATGCAAAACAAGGCATCGTACACAATATCAACTCAAGACCTGTCTGGTGTAAATTCTTAATTATGCAAACAAGTGAAGACCCCATGAAAAACAAGGCATCTTACATAATATCAACTCAAGACCTGCCTGGTGTAATTTCTTAATTATGCAAACAAGTGAAGACCCCATGCAAAACAAGGCATCTTACACAATATCAACTCAAGACCTGCCTGGTGAAATTTCTTAATTATACAAACAAGTGAAGACCCCATGCAAAACAAGGCATCTTACACAATATCAACTCAAGACCTGCCTGGTGTAGTTTCTTAATTATGCAAACAAGTGAAGACCCCATGCAAAACAAGGCATCTTACACAATATCAGCTGAAGACCTGCCTGGTGTAATTTCTTAATTATACAAACAAGTGAAGACCCCATGCAAAACAAGGCATCGTACACAATATCAACTCAAGACCTGCCTGGTGAAATTTCGTAATTATACAAACAAGTGAAGACCCCATGCATAACATGGCATCTTACACAATATCAACTCAAGACCTGCCTGGTGTAATTTCTTAATTATACAAACAAGTGAAGACCCCATGCAAAACAAGGCATCGTACACAATATCAACTCAAGACCTGCCTGGTGTAATTTCTTAATTATACAAACAAGTGAAGACCCCATGCAAAACAAGGTATCTTACACAATATCAACTCAAGACCTGTTTGGTGTAAATTCTTAATTATACAAAAAAGTGAAGACCCCATGAATAACATGGCATCTTACACAATATCAACTCAAGACCAGCCTGGTGTAAATTCTTAATTATGCAAACAAGTGAAGACCCCATGCAAAGCAAGGCATCTTACACAATATCAACTCAAGACCTGCCTGGTGTAAATTCTTAATTATACAAACAAGTGAAGACTCCATGCAAAATAAGGGATCTTACACAATATCAACTCAAGACCTGCATGGTGTAAATTCTTAATTATGCAAACAAGTGAAGACCCCATGCAAAACAAGGCATCTCACACAATATCAACTCAAGACCTGCCTGGTGTAAATTCTTAATTATACAAACAAGTGAAGACCCCATGCAAAACAAGGCATCTTACATAATCTCAACTCAAGAACTGCCTGGTGTAAATTCTTAATTATGCAAACAAGTGAAGACCCAACGCAAAACAAGGCATCTTACACAATATCAACTCAAGACCTGCCTGGTGTAATTTCTTAATTATGCAAACAAGTGAAGACCCCATGCAAAACAAGGCATCTTACACAATATCAACTCAAGACCTGCCTGGTGTAATTTCTTAATTGTACAAACAAGTGAAGACCCCATGCAAAACAAGGCATCTTACACAATATCAACTCAAGACCTGTCTGGTATAATTTCTTAATTATACAAACGAGTGAAGACCCCATGCAAAACAAGGCATCGTACACAATATCAACTCAAGACCTGTCTGGTGTAAATTCTTAATTATGCAAACAAGTGAAGACCCCATGAAAAACAAGGCATCTTACACAATATCAACTCAAGACCTGCCTGGTGTAATTTCTTAATTATGCAAACAAGTGAAGACCCCATGCAAAACAAGGCATCTTACACAATATCAACTCAAGACCTGCCTGGTGAAATTTCTTAATTATACAAACAAGTGAAGACCCCATGCAAAACAAAGCATCTTACACAATATCAACTCAAGACCTGCCTGGTGTAGTTTCTTAATTATGCAAACAAGTGAAGACCCCATGCAAAACAAGGCATCTTACACAATATCAACTCAAGACCTGCCTGGTGTAATTTCTTAATTATACAAACAAGTGAAGACCCCATGCAAAACAAGGCATCGTACACAATATCAACTCAAGACCTGCCTGGTGAAATTTCTTAATTATACAAACAAGTGAAGACCCCATGCATAACATGGCATCTTACACAATATCAACTCAAGACCTGCCTGGTGAAATTTGTTAATTATACAAACAAGTGAAGACCCCATGCAAAACAAGGCATCGTACACAATATCAACTCAAGACCTGCTTGGTGTAATTTCTTAATTATACAAACAAGTCAAGACCCCATGCAAAACAAGGTATCTCACACAATATCAACTCAAGACCTGTTTGGTGTAAATTCTTAATTATACAAAAAAGTGAAGACCCCATGAATAACATGGCATCTTACACAATATCAACTCAAGACCTGTCTGGTGTAAATTCTTAATTATGCAAACAAGTGAAGACAACATGCAAAACAAGGCATCTTACACAATATCAACTCAAGACCTGCCTGGTGTAAATTCTTCATTATACAAACAAGTGAAGACTCCATGCAAAACAAGGGATCTTACACAATATCAACTCAAGACCTGCCTGGTGTAAATTCTTAATTATGCAAACAAGTGAAGACCCCATGCAAAACAAGGCATCTTACACAATATCAACTCAAGACCTGCCTGGTGTAAATTCTTAATTATACAAACAAGTGAAGACCCCATGCAAAACAAGGCATCTTACACAATATCAACTCAAGACCTGCCTGGTGTAAATTCTTAATTATGCAAACAAGTGAAGACCCCATGCAAAACTAGGCATCTTACACAATTCAACTCAAGACTTGCCTGGTGTAATTTCTTAATTATGCAAACAAGTGAAGACCCCATGCAAAACTAGGCATCTTACACAATATCAACTCAAGACCTGCCTGGTGTAATTTCTTAATTATACAAACAAGTGAAGACCCCATGCAAAACAAGGCATCTTACACAATATCAACTCAAGACCTGTCTGGTATAATTTCTTAATTATACAAACAAGTGAAGACCCCATGCAAAACAAGGCATCGTACACAATATCAACTCAAGACCTGTCTGGTGTAAATTCTTAATTATGCAAACAAGTGAAGACCCCATGAAAAACATGGCATCTTACATAATATCAACTCAAGACCTGCCTAGTGTAATTTCTTAATTATGCAAACAAGTGAAGACCCCATGCAAAACAAGGCATCTTACACAATATCAACTCAAGACCTGCCTGGTGAAATTTCTGAATTATACAAACAAGTGAAGACCCCATGCAAAACAAGGCATCTTACACAATATCAACTCAAGACCTGCCTGGTGTAGTTTCTTAATTATGCAAACAAGTGAAGACCCCATGCAAAACAAGGCATCTTACACAATATCAACTGAAGACCTGCCAGGTGTAATTTCTTAATTATACAAACAAGTGAAGACCCCATGCAAAACAAGGCATCGTACACAATATCAACTCAAGACCTGCCTGGTGAAATATCGTAATTATACAAACAAGTGAAGACCCCATGCATAACATGGCATCTTACACAATATCAACTCAAGACCTGCCTGGTGTAATTTCTTAATTATACAAACAAGTGAAGACCCCATGCAAAACAAGGTATCTTACACAATATCAACTCAAGACCTGTTTGGTGTAAATTCTTAATTATACAAAAAAGTGAAGACCCCATGAATAACATGGCATCTTACACAATATCAACTCAAGACCTGCCTGGTGTAAATTCTTAATTATGCAAACAAGTGAATACCCCATGCAAAACAAGGCATCTTACACAATATCAACCAAAGACCTAACTGGTGTAATTTCTTAATTATACAAACAAGTGAAGACTCCATGCAAAATAAGGGATCTTACACAATATCAACTCAAGACCTGCCTGGTGTAAATTCTTAATTATGCAAACAAGTGAAGACCCCATGCAAAACAAGGCATCTTACACAATATCAACTCAAGACCTGTCTGGTATAATTTCTTAATTATACAAACGAGTGAAGACCCCATGCAAAACAAGGCATCGTACACAATATCAACTCAAGACCTGTCTGGTGTAAATTCTTAATTATGCAAACAAGTGAAGACCCCATGAAAAACAAGGCATCTTACACAATATCAACTCAAGACCTGCCTGGTGTAATTTCTTAATTATGCAAACAAGTGAAGACCCCATGCAAAACAAGGCATCTTACACAATATCAACTCAAGACCTGCCTGGTGAAATTTCTTAATTATACAAACAAGTGAAGACCCCATGCAAAACAAAGCATCTTACACAATATCAACTCAAGACCTGCCTGGTGTAGTTTCTTAATTATGCAAACAAGTGAAGACCCCATGCAAAACAAGGCATCTTACACAATATCAACTCAAGACCTGCCTGGTGTAATTTCTTAATTATACAAACAAGTGAAGACCCCATGCAAAACAAGGCATCGTACACAATATCAACTCAAGACCTGCCTGGTGAAATTTCTTAATTATACAAACAAGTGAAGACCCCATGCATAACATGGCATCTTACACAATATCAACTCAAGACCTGCCTGGTGAAATTTGTTAATTATACAAACAAGTGAAGACCCCATGCAAAACAAGGCATCGTACACAATATCAACTCAAGACCTGCTTGGTGTAATTTCTTAATTATACAAACAAGTCAAGACCCCATGCAAAACAAGGTATCTCACACAATATCAACTCAAGACCTGTTTGGTGTAAATTCTTAATTATACAAAAAAGTGAAGACCCCATGAATAACATGGCATCTTACACAATATCAACTCAAGACCTGTCTGGTGTAAATTCTTAATTATGCAAACAAGTGAAGACAACATGCAAAACAAGGCATCTTACACAATATCAACTCAAGACCTGCCTGGTGTAAATTCTTAATTATACAAACAAGTGAAGACTCCATGCAAAACAAGGGATCTTACACAATATCAACTCAAGACCTGCCTGGTGTAAATTCTTAATTATGCAAACAAGTGAAGACCCCATGCAAAACAAGGCATCTTACACAATATCAACTCAAGACCTGCCTGGTGTAAATTCTTAATTATACAAACAAGTGAAGACCCCATGCAAAACAAGGCATCTTACACAATATCAACTCAAGACCTGCCTGGTGTAAATTCTTAATTATGCAAACAAGTGAAGACCCCATGCAAAACTAGGCATCTTACACAATTCAACTCAAGACTTGCCTGGTGTAATTTCTTAATTATGCAAACAAGTGAAGACCCCATGCAAAACTAGGCATCTTACACAATATCAACTCAAGACCTGCCTGGTGTAATTTCTTAATTATGCAAACAAGTGAAGACCCCATGCAAAACAAGGCATCTTACACAATATCAACTCAAGACCTGCTTGGTGTAATTTCGTAATTATACAAACGAGTGAAGATCCCATGCAAAACAAGGCATCGTACACAATATCAACTCAAGACCTGTCTGGTGTAAATTCTTAATTATGCAAACAAGTGAAGACCCCATGAAAAACAAGGCATCTTACACAATATCAACTCAAGACCTGCCTGGTGTAATTTCTTAATTATGCAAACAAGTGAAGACCCCATGCAAAACAAGGCATCTTACACAATATCAACTCAAGACCTGCCTGGTGTAAATTCTTAATTATACAAACAAGTGAAGACCCCATGCAAAACAAGGCATCTTACACAATATCAACTCAAGACCTGCCTGGTGTAAATTCTTAATTATGCAAACAAGTGAAGACCCCATGCAAAACTAGGCATCTTACACAATATCAACTCAAGACCTGCCTGGTGTAATTTCTTAATTATGCAAACAAGTGAAGACCCCATGAAAAACAAGGCATCTTATACAATATCAACTCAAGACCTGCCTGGTGTAATTTCTTAATTATACAAACAAGTGAAGACCCCATGCAAAACAAGGCATCTTACACAATATCAACTCAAGACCTGTCTGGTATAATTTCTTAATTATACAAACAAGTGAAGACCCCATGCAAAACAAGGCATCGTACACAATATCAACTCAAGACCTGTCTGGTGTAAATTCTTAATTATGCAAACAAGTGAAGACCCCATGAAAAACATGGCATCTTACATAATATCAACTCAAGACCTGCCTAGTGTAATTTCTTAATTATGCAAACAAGTGAAGACCCCATGCAAAACAAGGCATCTTACACAATATCAACTCAAGACCTGCCTGGTGAAATTTCTGAATTATACAAACAAGTGAAGACCCCATGCAAAACAA
The DNA here is from genome assembly GCA_028554795.2 of Sinohyriopsis cumingii. Taxonomy (NCBI): domain Eukaryota; kingdom Metazoa; phylum Mollusca; class Bivalvia; order Unionida; family Unionidae; genus Sinohyriopsis; species Sinohyriopsis cumingii. Next base: position 49,844,619 of record CM068832.1, read on the forward strand.
GGCATCTTACACAATATCAACTCAAGACCTGCCTGGTGTAGTTTCTTAATTATGCAAACAAGTGAAGACCCCATGCAAAACAAGGCATCTTACACAATATCAACTGAAGACCTGCCAGGTGTAATTTCTTAATTATACAAACAAGTGAAGACCCCATGCAAAACAAGGCATCGTACACAATATCAACTCAAGACCTGCCTGGTGAAATTTCGTAATTATACAAACAAGTGAAGACCCCATGCATAACATGGCATCTTACACAATATCAACTCAAGACCTGCCTGGTGTAATTTCTTAATTATACAAACAAGTGAAGACCCCATGGAAAACAAGGCATCGTACACAATATCAACTCAAGACCTGCCTGGTGTAATTTCTTAATTATACAAACAAGTGAAGACCCCATGCAAAACAAGGTATCTTACACAATATCAACTCAAGACCTGTTTGGTGTAAATTCTTAATTATACAAAAAAGTGAAGACCCAATGAATAACATGGCATCTTACACAATATCAACTCAAGACCTGCCTGGTGTAAATTCTTAATTATGCAAACAAGTGAATACCCCATGCAAAACAAGGCATCTTACACAATATCAACCAAAGACCTAACTGGTGTAATTTCTTAATTATACAAACAAGTGAAGACTCCATGCAAAATAAGGGATCTTACACAATATCAACTCAAGACCTGCCTGGTGTAAATTCTTAATTATGCAAACAAGTGAAGACCCCATGCAAAACAAGGCATCTTACACAATATCAACTCAAGACCTGTCTGGTATAATTTCTTAATTATACAAACGAGTGAAGACCCCATGCAAAACAAGGCATCGTACACAATATCAACTCAAGACCTGTCTGGTGTAAATTCTTAATTATGCAAACAAGTGAAGACCCCATGAAAAACAAGGCATCTTACACAATATCAACTCAAGACCTGCCTGGTGTAATTTCTTAATTATGCAAACAAGTGAAGACCCCATGCAAAACAAGGCATCTTACACAATATCAACTCAAGACCTGCCTGGTGAAATTTCTTAATTATACAAACAAGTGAAGACCCCATGCAAAACAAAGCATCTTACACAATATCAACTCAAGACCTGCCTGGTGTAGTTTCTTAATTATGCAAACAAGTGAAGACCCCATGCAAAACAAGGCATCTTACACAATATCAACTCAAGACCTGCCTGGTGTAATTTCTTAATTATACAAACAAGTGAAGACCCCATGCAAAACAAGGCATCGTACACAATATCAACTCAAGACCTGCCTGGTGAAATTTCTTAATTATACAAACAAGTGAAGACCCCATGCATAACATGGCATCTTACACAATATCAACTCAAGACCTGCCTGGTGAAATTTGTTAATTATACAAACAAGTGAAGACCCCATGCAAAACAAGGCATCGTACACAATATCAACTCAAGACCTGCTTGGTGTAATTTCTTAATTATACAAACAAGTCAAGACCCCATGCAAAACAAGGTATCTCACACAATATCAACTCAAGACCTGTTTGGTGTAAATTCTTAATTATACAAAAAAGTGAAGACCCCATGAATAACATGGCATCTTACACAATATCAACTCAAGACCTGTCTGGTGTAAATTCTTAATTATGCAAACAAGTGAAGACAACATGCAAAACAAGGCATCTTACACAATATCAACTCAAGACCTGCCTGGTGTAAATTCTTAATTATACAAACAAGTGAAGACTCCATGCAAAACAAGGGATCTTACACAATATCAACTCAAGACCTGCCTGGTGTAAATTCTTAATTATGCAAACAAGTGAAGACCCCATGCAAAACAAGGCATCTTACACAATATCAACTCAAGACCTGCCTGGTGTAAATTCTTAATTATACAAACAAGTGAAGACCCCATGCAAAACAAGGCATCTTACACAATATCAACTCAAGACCTGCCTGGTGTAAATTCTTAATTATGCAAACAAGTGAAGACCCCATGCAAAACTAGGCATCTTACACAATTCAACTCAAGACTTGCCTGGTGTAATTTCTTAATTATGCAAACAAGTGAAGACCCCATGCAAAACTAGGCATCTTACACAATATCAACTCAAGACCTGCCTGGTGTAATTTCTTAATTATGCAAACAAGTGAAGACCCCATGCAAAACAAGGCATCTTACACAATATCAACTCAAGACCTGCTTGGTGTAATTTCGTAATTATACAAACGAGTGAAGATCCCATGCAAAACAAGGCATCGTACACAATATCAACTCAAGACCTGTCTGGTGTAAATTCTTAATTATGCAAACAAGTGAAGACCCCATGAAAAACAAGGCATCTTACACAATATCAACTCAAGACCTGCCTGGTGTAATTTCTTAATTATGCAAACAAGTGAAGACCCCATGCAAAACAAGGCATCTTACACAATATCAACTCAAGACCTGCCTGGTGAAATTTCTTAATTATACAAACAAGTGAAGACCCCATGCAAAACAAGGCATCTTACACAATATCAACTCAAGACCTGCCTGGTGTAGTTTCTTAATTATGCAAACAAGTGAAGACCCCATGCAAAACAAGGCATCTTACACAATATCAACTCAAGACCTGCCTGGTGTAATTTCTTAATTATACAAACAAGTGAAGACCCCATGCAAAACAAGGCATCGTACACAATATCATCTCAAGACCTGCCTGGTGCAGTTTCTTAATTATAAAAACAAGTGAAGACCCCATGCATAACATGGCATCTTACACAATATCAACTCAAGACCTGCCTGGTGTAATTTCTTAATTATACAAACAGGTGAAGACCCCATGCAAAACAAGGCATCTTACACAATATCAACTCAAGACCTGCCTGGTGTAATTTCTTAATTATACAAACAAGTCAAGACATCATGCAAAACAAGGTATCTTACACAATATCAACTCAAGACCTGTCTGGTGTAAATTCTTAATTATACAAAAAAGTGAAGACCCCATGAATAACATGGCATCTTACACAATATCAACTCAAGACCTGCCTGGTGTAAATTCTTAATTATGCAAACAAGTGAAGACCCCATGCAAAACAAGGCATCTTACACAATATCAACTCAAGACCTGCCTGGTTTAAATTCTTAATTATACAAACAAGTGAAGACTCCATGCAAAACAAGGGATCTTACACAATATCAACTCAAGACCTGCCTGGTGTAAATTCTTAATTATGCAAACAAGTGAAGACCCCATGCAAAACAAGGCATCTTACACAATATCAACTCAAGACCTGCCTGGTGTAAATTCTTAATTATACAAACAAGTGAAGACCCCATGCAAAACAAGGCATCTTACACAATATCAACTCAAGACCTGCCTGGTGTAAATTCTTAATTATGCAAACAAGTGAAGACCCCATGCAAAACTAGGCATCTTACACAATATCAACTCAAGACCTGCCTGGTGTAATTTCTTAATTATGCAAACAAGTGAAGACCCCATGAAAAACAAGGCATCTTATACAATATCAACTCAAGACCTGCCTGGTGTAATTTCTTAATTATACAAACAAGTGAAGACCCCATGCAAAACAAGGCATCTTACACAATATCAACTCAAGACCTGTCTGGTATAATTTCTTAATTATACAAACAAGTGAAGACCCCATGCAAAACAAGGCATCGTACACAATATCAACTCAAGACCTGTCTGGTGTAAATTCTTAATTATGCAAACAAGTGAAGACCCCATGAAAAACATGGCATCTTACATAATATCAACTCAAGACCTGCCTAGTGTAATTTCTTAATTATGCAAACAAGTGAAGACCCCATGCAAAACAAGGCATCTTACACAATATCAACTCAAGACCTGCCTGGTGAAATTTCTGAATTATACAAACAAGTGAAGACCCCATGCAAAACAAGGCATCTTACACAATATCAACTCAAGACCTGCCTGGTGTAGTTTCTTAATTATGCAAACAAGTGAAGACCCCATGCAAAACAAGGCATCTTACACAATATCAACTCAAGACCTGCCTGGTGTAATTTCTTAATTATACAAACAAGTGAAGACCCCATGCAAAACAAGGCATCGTACACAATATCAACTCAAGACCTGCCTGGTGAAATTTCGTAATTATACAAACAAGTGAAGACCCCATGCATAACATGGCATCTTACACAATATCAACTCAAGACCTGCCTGGTGTAATTTCTTAATTATACAAACAAGTGAAGACCCCATGCAAAACAAGGCATCGTACACAATATCAACTCAAGACCTGCCTGGTGTAATTTCTTAATTATACAAACAAGTGAAGACCCCATGCAAAACAAGGTATCTTACACAATATCAACTCAAGACCTGTTTGGTGTAAATTCTTAATTATACAAAACAGTGAAGACCCCATGAATAACATGGCATCTTACACAATATCAACTCAAGACCTGCCTGGTGTAAATTCTTAATTATGCAAACAAGTGAATACCCCATGCAAAACAAGGCATCTTACACAATATCAACCAAAGACCTAACTGGTGTAATTTCTTAATTATACAAACAAGTGAAGACTCCATGCAAAATAAGGCATCTTACACAATATCAACTCAAGACCTGCCTGGTGTAAATTCTTAATTATGCAAACAAGTGAAGACCCCATGCAAAACAAGGCATCTTACACAATATCAACTCAAGACCTGCCTGGTGTAAATTCTTAATTATACAAACAAGTGAAGACCCCATGCAAAACAAGGCATCTTACACAATATCAACTCAAGACCTGCCTGGTGTAAATTCTTAATTATGCAAACAAGTGAAGACCCCACGCAAAACTAGGCATCTTACACAATATCAACTCAAGACCTGCCTGGTGTAATTTCTTAATTATGCAAACAAATGAAGACCCCATGCAAAACAAGGCATCTTACACAATATCAACTCAAGACCTGCCTGGTGTAATTTCTTAATTGTACAAACAAGTGAAGACCCCATGCAAAACAAGGCATCTTACACAATATCAACTCAAGACCTGTCTGGTATAATTTCTTAATTATACAAACGAGTGAAGACGCTATGAAAAACAAGGCATCGTACACAATATCAACTCAAGACCTGTCTGGTGTAAATTCTTAATTATGCAAACAAGTGAAGACCCCATGAAAAACAAGGCATCTTACACAATATCAACTCAAGACCTGCCTGGTGTAATTTCTTAATTATGCTAACAAGTGAAGACCCCATGCAAAACAAGGCATCTTACACAATATCAACTCAAGACCTGCCTGGTGAAATTTCTTAATTATACAAACAATTGAAGACCCCATGCAAAACAAGGCATCTTACACAATATCAACTCAAGACCTGCCTGGTGTAGTTTCTTAATTATGCAAACAAGTGAAGACCCCATGCAAAACAAGGCAACTTACACAATATCAACTCAAGACCTGCCTGGTGTAATTTCTTAATTATACAAACAAGTGAAGTCCCCATGCAAAACAAGGCATCGTACACAATATCAACTCAAGACCTGCCTGGTGAAATTTCTTAATTATACAAACAAGTGAAGACCCCATGCATAACATGGCATCTTACACAATATCAACTCAAGACCTGCCTGGTGAAATTTCTTAATTATACAAACAAGTGAAGACCCCATGCAAAACAAGGCATCGTACACAATATCAACTCAAGACCTGCTTGGTGTAATTTCTTAATTATACAAACAAGTCAAGACCCCATGCAAAACAAGGTATCTTACACAATATCAACTCAAGACCTGTTTGGTGTAAATTCTTAATTATACAAAAAAGTGAAGACCCCATGAAGAACATGGCATCTTACACAATATCAACTCAAGACCTGTCTGGTGTAAATTCTCAATTATGCAATCAAGTGAAGACCCCATGCAAAACAAGGCATCTTACACAATATCAACTCAAGACCTGCCTGGTGTAAATTCTTAATTATACAAACAAGTGAAGACCCCATGCAAAACAAGGCATCTTACACAATATCAACTCAAGACCTGCCTGGTGTAAATTCTTAATTATGCAAACAAGTGAAGACCCCATCCAAACTAGGCATCTTACACAATATCAACTCAAGACCTGCCTGGTGTAATTTCTTAATTATGCAAACAAGTGAAGACCCCATGCAAAACTAGGCATCTTACACAATATCAACTCAAGACCTGCCTGGTGTAATTTCTTAATTATGCAAACAAGTGAAGACCCCATGCAAAACAAGGCATCTTACACAATATCAACTCAAGACCGGCTTGGTGTAATTTCCTAATTATACAAACGAGTGAAGACCCCATGCAAAACAAGGCATCGTACACAATATCAACTCAAGACCTGTCTGGTGTAAATTCTTAATTATGCAAACAAGTGAAGACCCCATGAAAAACAAGGCATCTTACACAATATCAACTCAAGACCTGCCTGGTGTGATTTCTTAATTATGCAAACAAGTGAAGACCCCATGCAAAACAAGGCATCTTACACAATATCAACTCAAGACCTGCCTGGTGAAATTTCTTAATTATACAAACAAGTGAAGACCCCATGCAAAACAAGGCATCTTACACAATATCAACTCAAGACCTGCCTGGTGTAGTTTCTTAATTATGCAAACAAGTGAAGACCCCATGCAAAACAAGGCATCTTACACAATATCAACTCAAGACCTGCCTGGTGTAATTTCTTAATTATACAAACAAGTGAAGACCCCATGCAAAACAAGGCATCGTACACAATATCAACTCAAGACCTGCCTGGTGAAATTTCTTAATTATACAAACAAGTGAAGACCCCATGCATAACATGGCATCTTACACAATATCAACTCAAGACCTGCCTGGTGAAATTTGTTAATTATACAAACAAGTGAAGACCCCATGCAAAACAAGGCATCGTACACAATATCAACTCAAGACCTGCTTGGTGTAATTTCTTAATTATACAAACAAGTCAAGACCCCATGCAAAACAAGGTATCTCACACAATATCAACTCAAGACCTGTTTGGTGTAAATTCTTAATTATACAAAAAAGTGAAGACCCCATGAATAACATGGCATCTTACACAATATCAACTCAAGACCTGTCTGGTGTAAATTCTTAATTATGCAAACAAGTGAAGACAACATGCAAAACAAGGCATCTTACACAATATCAACTCAAGACCTGCCTGGTGTAAATTCTTCATTATACAAACAAGTGAAGACTCCATGCAAAACAAGGGATCTTACACAATATCAACTCAAGACCTGCCTGGTGTAAATTCTTAATTATGCAAACAAGTGAAGACCCCATGCAAAACAAGGCATCTTACACAATATCAACTCAAGACCTGCCTGGTGTAAATTCTTAATTATACAAACAAGTGAAGACCCCATGCAAAACAAGGCATCTTACACAATATCAACTCAAGACCTGCCTGGTGTAAATTCTTAATTATGCAAACAAGTGAAGACCCCATGCAAAACTAGGCATCTTACACAATTCAACTCAAGACTTGCCTGGTGTAATTTCTTAATTATGCAAACAAGTGAAGACCCCATGCAAAACTAGGCATCTTACACAATATCAACTCAAGACCTGCCTGGTGTAATTTCTTAATTATACAAACAAGTGAAGACCCCATGCAAAACAAGGCATCTTACACAATATCAACTCAAGACCTGTCTGGTATAATTTCTTAATTATACAAACAAGTGAAGACCCCATGCAAAACAAGGCATCGTACACAATATCAACTCAAGACCTGTCTGGTGTAAATTCTTAATTATGCAAACAAGTGAAGACCCCATGAAAAACATGGCATCTTACATAATATCAACTCAAGACCTGCCTAGTGTAATTTCTTAATTATGCAAACAAGTGAAGACCCCATGCAAAACAAGGCATCTTACACAATATCAACTCAAGACCTGCCTGGTGAAATTTCTGAATTATACAAACAAGTGAAGACCCCATGCAAAACAAGGCATCTTACACAATATCAACTCAAGACCTGCCTGGTGTAGTTTCTTAATTATGCAAACAAGTGAAGACCCCATGCAAAACAAGGCATCTTACACAATATCAACTGAAGACCTGCCAGGTGTAATTTCTTAATTATACAAACAAGTGAAGACCCCATGCAAAACAAGGCATCGTACACAATATCAACTCAAGACCTGCCTGGTGAAATTTCGTAATTATACAAACAAGTGAAGACCCCATGCATAACATGGCATCTTACACAATATCAACTCAAGACCTGCCTGGTGTAATTTCTTAATTATACAAACAAGTGAAGACCCCATGCAAAACAAGGTATCTTACACAATATCAACTCAAGACCTGTTTGGTGTAAATTCTTAATTATACAAAAAAGTGAAGACCCCATGAATAACATGGCATCTTACACAATATCAACTCAAGACCTGCCTGGTGTAAATTCTTAATTATGCAAACAAGTGAATACCCCATGCAAAACAAGGCATCTTACACAATATCAACCAAAGACCTAACTGGTGTAATTTCTTAATTATACAAACAAGTGAAGACTCCATGCAAAATAAGGGATCTTACACAATATCAACTCAAGACCTGCCTGGTGTAAATTCTTAATTATGCAAACAAGTGAAGACCCCATGCAAAACAAGGCATCTTACACAATATCAACTCAAGACCTGTCTGGTATAATTTCTTAATTATACAAACGAGTGAAGACCCCATGCAAAACAAGGCATCGTACACAATATCAACTCAAGACCTGTCTGGTGTAAATTCTTAATTATGCAAACAAGTGAAGACCCCATGAAAAACAAGGCATCTTACACAATATCAACTCAAGACCTGCCTGGTGTAATTTCTTAATTATGCAAACAAGTGAAGACCCCATGCAAAACAAGGCATCTTACACAATATCAACTCAAGACCTGCCTGGTGAAATTTCTTAATTATACAAACAAGTGAAGACCCCATGCAAAACAAAGCATCTTACACAATATCAACTCAAGACCTGCCTGGTGTAGTTTCTTAATTATGCAAACAAGTGAAGACCCCATGCAAAACAAGGCATCTTACACAATATCAACTCAAGACCTGCCTGGTGTAATTTCTTAATTATACAAACAAGTGAAGACCCCATGCAAAACAAGGCATCGTACACAATATCAACTCAAGACCTGCCTGGTGAAATTTCTTAATTATACAAACAAGTGAAGACCCCATGCATAACATGGCATCTTACACAATATCAACTCAAGACCTGCCTGGTGAAATTTGTTAATTATACAAACAAGTGAAGACCCCATGCAAAACAAGGCATCGTACACAATATCAACTCAAGACCTGCTTGGTGTAATTTCTTAATTATACAAACAAGTCAAGACCCCATGCAAAACAAGGTATCTCACACAATATCAACTCAAGACCTGTTTGGTGTAAATTCTTAATTATACAAAAAAGTGAAGACCCCATGAATAACATGGCATCTTACACAATATCAACTCAAGACCTGTCTGGTGTAAATTCTTAATTATGCAAACAAGTGAAGACAACATGCAAAACAAGGCATCTTACACAATATCAACTCAAGACCTGCCTGGTGTAAATTCTTAATTATACAAACAAGTGAAGACTCCATGCAAAACAAGGGATCTTACACAATATCAACTCAAGACCTGCCTGGTGTAAATTCTTAATTATGCAAACAAGTGAAGACCCCATGCAAAACAAGGCATCTTACACAATATCAACTCAAGACCTGCCTGGTGTAAATTCTTAATTATACAAACAAGTGAAGACCCCATGCAAAACAAGGCATCTTACACAATATCAACTCAAGACCTGCCTGGTGTAAATTCTTAATTATGCAAACAAGTGAAGACCCCATGCAAAACTAGGCATCTTACACAATTCAACTCAAGACTTGCCTGGTGTAATTTCTTAATTATGCAAACAAGTGAAGACCCCATGCAAAACTAGGCATCTTACACAATATCAACTCAAGACCTGCCTGGTGTAATTTCTTAATTATGCAAACAAGTGAAGACCCCATGCAAAACAAGGCATCTTACACAATATCAACTCAAGACCTGCTTGGTGTAATTTCGTAATTATACAAACGAGTGAAGATCCCATGCAAAACAAGGCATCGTACACAATATCAACTCAAGACCTGTCTGGTGTAAATTCTTAATTATGCAAACAAGTGAAGACCCCATGAAAAACAAGGCATCTTACACAATATCAACTCAAGACCTGCCTGGTGTAATTTCTTAATTATGCAAACAAGTGAAGACCCCATGCAAAACAAGGCATCTTACACAATATCAACTCAAGACCTGCCTGGTGTAAATTCTTAATTATACAAACAAGTGAAGACCCCATGCAAAACAAGGCATCTTACACAATATCAACTCAAGACCTGCCTGGTGTAAATTCTTAATTATGCAAACAAGTGAAGACCCCATGCAAAACTAGGCATCTTACACAATATCAACTCAAGACCTGCCTGGTGTAATTTCTTAATTATGCAAACAAGTGAAGACCCCATGAAAAACAAGGCATCTTATACAATATCAACTCAAGACCTGCCTGGTGTAATTTCTTAATTATACAAACAAGTGAAGACCCCATGCAAAACAAGGCATCTTACACAATATCAACTCAAGACCTGTCTGGTATAATTTCTTAATTATACAAACAAGTGAAGACCCCATGCAAAACAAGGCATCGTACACAATATCAACTCAAGACCTGTCTGGTGTAAATTCTTAATTATGCAAACAAGTGAAGACCCCATGAAAAACATGGCATCTTACATAATATCAACTCAAGACCTGCCTAGTGTAATTTCTTAATTATGCAAACAAGTGAAGACCCCATGCAAAACAAGGCATCTTACACAATATCAACTCAAGACCTGCCTGGTGAAATTTCTGAATTATACAAACAAGTGAAGACCCCATGCAAAACAAGGCATCTTACACAATATCAACTCAAGACCTGCCTGGTGTAGTTTCTTAATTATGCAAACAAGTGAAGACCCCATGCAAAACAAGGCATCTTACACAATATCAACTGAAGACCTGCCAGGTGTAATTTCTTAATTATACAAACAAGTGAAGACCCCATGCAAAACAAGGCATCGTACACAATATCAACTCAAGACCTGCCTGGTGAAATTTCGTAATTATACAAACAAGTGAAGACCCCATGCATAACATGGCATCTTACACAATATCAACTCAAGACCTGCCTGGTGTAATTTCTTAATTATACAAACAAGTGAAGACCCCATGGAAAACAAGGCATCGTACACAATATCAACTCAAGACCTGCCTGGTGTAATTTCTTAATTATACAAACAAGTGAAGACCCCATGCAAAACAAGGTATCTTACACAATATCAACTCAAGACCTGTTTGGTGTAAATTCTTAATTATACAAAAAAGTGAAGACCCAATGAATAACATGGCATCTTACACAATATCAACTCAAGACCTGCCTGGTGTAAATTCTTAATTATGCAAACAAGTGAATACCCCATGCAAAACAAGGCATCTTACACAATATCAACCAAAGACCTAACTGGTGTAATTTCTTAATTATACAAACAAGTGAAGACTCCATGCAAAATAAGGGATCTTACACAATATCAACTCAAGACCTGCCTGGTGTAAATTCTTAATTATGCAAACAAGTGAAGACCCCATGCAAAACAAGGCATCTTACACAATATCAACTCAAGACCTGTCTGGTATAATTTCTTAATTATACAAACGAGTGAAGACCCCATGCAAAACAAGGCATCGTACACAATATCAACTCAAGACCTGTCTGGTGTAAATTCTTAATTATGCAAACAAGTGAAGACCCCATGAAAAACAAGGCATCTTACACAATATCAACTCAAGACCTGCCTGGTGTAATTTCTTAATTATGCAAACAAGTGAAGACCCCATGCAAAACAAGGCATCTTACACAATATCAACTCAAGACCTGCCTGGTGAAATTTCTTAATTATACAAACAAGTGAAGACCCCATGCAAAACAAAGCATCTTACACAATATCAACTCAAGACCTGCCTGGTGTAGTTTCTTAATTATGCAAACAAGTGAAGACCCCATGCAAAACAAGGCATCTTACACAATATCAACTCAAGACCTGCCTGGTGTAATTTCTTAATTATACAAACAAGTGAAGACCCCATGCAAAACAAGGCATCGTACACAATATCAACTCAAGACCTGCCTGGTGAAATTTCTTAATTATACAAACAAGTGAAGACCCCATGCATAACATGGCATCTTACACAATATCAACTCAAGACCTGCCTGGTGAAATTTGTTAATTATACAAACAAGTGAAGACCCCATGCAAAACAAGGCATCGTACACAATATCAACTCAAGACCTGCTTGGTGTAATTTCTTAATTATACAAACAAGTCAAGACCCCATGCAAAACAAGGTATCTCACACAATATCAACTCAAGACCTGTTTGGTGTAATTTCTTAATTATACAAAAAAGTGAAGACCCCATGAATAACATGGCATCTTACACAATATCAACTCAAGACCTGTCTGGTGTAAATTCTTAATTATGCAAACAAGTGAAGACAACATGCAAAACAAGGCATCTTACACAATATCAACTCAAGACCTGCCTGGTGTAAATTCTTAATTATACAAACAAGTGAAGACTCCATGCAAAACAAGGGATCTTACACAATATCAACTCAAGACCTGCCTGGTGTAAATTCTTAATTATGCAAACAAGTGAAGACCCCATGCAAAACAAGGCATCTTACACAATATCAACTCAAGACCTGCCTGGTGTAAATTCTTAATTATACAAACAAGTGAAGACCCCATGCAAAACAAGGCATCTTACACAATATCAACTCAAGACCTGCCTGGTGTAAATTCTTAATTATGCAAACAAGTGAAGACCCCATGCAAAACTAGGCATCTTACACAATTCAACTCAAGACTTGCCTGGTGTAATTTCTTAATTATGCAAACAAGTGAAGACCCCATGCAAAACTAGGCATCTTACACAATATCAACTCAAGACCTGCCTGGTGTAATTTCTTAATTATGCAAACAAGTGAAGACCCCATGCAAAACAAGGCATCTTACACAATATCAACTCAAGACCTGCTTGGTGTAATTTCGTAATTATACAAACGAGTGAAGATCCCATGCAAAACAAGGCATCGTACACAATATCAACTCAAGACCTGTCTGGTGTAAATTCTTAATTATGCAAACAAGTGAAGACCCCATGAAAAACAAGGCATCTTACACAATATCAACTCAAGACCTGCCTGGTGTAATTTCTTAATTATGCAAACAAGTGAAGACCCCATGCAAAACAAGGCATCTTACACAATATCAACTCAAGACCTGCCTGGTGAAATTTCTTAATTATACAAACAAGTGAAGACCCCATGCAAAACAAGGCATCTTACACAATATCAACTCAAGACCTGCCTGGTGTAGTTTCTTAATTATGCAAACAAGTGAAGACCCCATGCAAAACAAGGCATCTTACACAATATCAACTCAAGACCTGCCTGGTGTAATTTCTTAATTATACAAACAAGTGAAGACCCCATGCAAAACAAGGCATCGTACACAATATCATCTCAAGACCTGCCTGGTGCAGTTTCTTAATTATAAAAACAAGTGAAGACCCCATGCATAACATGGCATCTTACACAATATCAACTCAAGACCTGCCTGGTGTAATTTCTTAATTATACAAACAGGTGAAGACCCCATGCAAAACAAGGCATCTTACACAATATCAACTCAAGACCTGCCTGGTGTAATTTCTTAATTATACAAACAAGTCAAGACATCATGCAAAACAAGGTATCTTACACAATATCAACTCAAGACCTGTCTGGTGTAAATTCTTAATTATACAAAAAAGTGAAGACCCCATGAATAACATGGCATCTTACACAATATCAACTCAAGACCTGCCTGGTGTAAATTCTTAATTATGCAAACAAGTGAAGACCCCATGCAAAACAAGGCATCTTACACAATATCAACTCAAGACCTGCCTGGTTTAAATTCTTAATTATACAAACAAGTGAAGACTCCATGCAAAACAAGGGATCTTACACAATATCAACTCAAGACCTGCCTGGTGTAAATTCTTAATTATGCAAACAAGTGAAGACCCCATGCAAAACAAGGCATCTTACACAATATCAACTCAAGACCTGCCTGGTGTAAATTCTTAATTATACAAACAAGTGAAGACCCCATGCAAAACAAGGCATCTTACACAATATCAACTCAAGACCTGCCTGGTGTAAATTCTTAATTATGCAAACAAGTGAAGACCCCATGCAAAACTAGGCATCTTACACAATATCAACTCAAGACCTGCCTGGTGTAATTTCTTAATTATGCAAACAAGTGAAGACCCCATGAAAAACAAGGCATCTTATACAATATCAACTCAAGACCTGCCTGGTGTAATTTCTTAATTATACAAACAAGTGAAGACCCCATGCAAAACAAGGCATCTTACACAATATCAACTCAAGACCTGTCTGGTATAATTTCTTAATTATACAAACAAGTGAAGACCCCATGCAAAACAAGGCATCGTACACAATATCAACTCAAGACCTGTCTGGTGTAAATTCTTAATTATGCAAACAAGTGAAGACCCCATGAAAAACATGGCATCTTACATAATATCAACTCAAGACCTGCCTAGTGTAATTTCTTAATTATGCAAACAAGTGAAGACCCCATGCAAAACAAGGCATCTTACACAATATCAACTCAAGACCTGCCTGGTGAAATTTCTGAATTATACAAACAAGTGAAGACCCCATGCAAAACAAGGCATCTTACACAATATCAACTCAAGACCTGCCTGGTGTAGTTTCTTAATTATGCAAACAAGTGAAGACCCCATGCAAAACAAGGCATCTTACACAATATCAACTCAAGACCTGCCTGGTGTAATTTCTTAATTATACAAACAAGTGAAGACCCCATGCAAAACAAGGCATCGTACACAATATCAACTCAAGACCTGCCTGGTGAAATTTCGTAATTATACAAACAAGTGAAGACCCCATGCATAACATGGCATCTTACACAATATCAACTCAAGACCTGCCTGGTGTAATTTCTTAATTATACAAACAAGTGAAGACCCCATGGAAAACAAGGCATCGTACACAATATCAACTCAAGACCTGCCTGGTGTAATTTCTTAATTATACAAACAAGTGAAGACCCCATGCAAAACAAGGTATCTTACACAATATCAACTCAAGACCTGTTTGGTGTAAATTCTTAATTATACAAAACAGTGAAGACCCCATGAATAACATGGCATCTTACACAATATCAACTCAAGACCTGCCTGGTGTAAATTCTTAATTATGCAAACAAGTGAATACCCCATGCAAAACAAGGCATCTTACACAATATCAACCAAAGACCTAACTGGTGTAATTTCTTAATTATACAAACAAGTGAAGACTCCATGCAAAATAAGGCATCTTACACAATATCAACTCAAGACCTGCCTGGTGTAAATTCTTAATTATGCAAACAAGTGAAGACCCCATGCAAAACAAGGCATCTTACACAATATCAACTCAAGACCTGCCTGGTGTAAATTCTTAATTATACAAACAAGTGAAGACCCCATGCAAAACAAGGCATCTTACACAATATCAACTCAAGACCTGCCTGGTGTAAATTCTTAATTATGCAAACAAGTGAAGACCCCACGCAAAACTAGGCATCTTACACAATATCAACTCAAGACCTGCCTGGTGTAATTTCTTAATTATGCAAACAAATGAAGACCCCATGCAAAACAAGGCATCTTACACAATATCAACTCAAGACCTGCCTGGTGTAATTTCTTAATTGTACAAACAAGTGAAGACCCCATGCAAAACAAGGCATCTTACACAATATCAACTCAAGACCTGTCTGGTATAATTTCTTAATTATACAAACGAGTGAAGACGCTATGAAAAACAAGGCATCGTACACAATATCAACTCAAGACCTGTCTGGTGTAAATTCTTAATTATGCAAACAAGTGAAGACCCCATGAAAAACAAGGCATCTTACACAATATCAACTCAAGACCTGCCTGGTGTAATTTCTTAATTATGCTAACAAGTGAAGACCCCATGCAAAACAAGGCATCTTACACAATATCAACTCAAGACCTGCCTGGTGAAATTTCTTAATTATACAAACAATTGAAGACCCCATGCAAAACAAGGCATCTTACACAATATCAACTCAAGACCTGCCTGGTGTAGTTTCTTAATTATGCAAACAAGTGAAGACCCCATGCAAAACAAGGCAACTTACACAATATCAACTCAAGACCTGCCTGGTGTAATTTCTTAATTATACAAACAAGTGAAGTCCCCATGCAAAACAAGGCATCGTACACAATATCAACTCAAGACCTGCCTGGTGAAATTTCTTAATTATACAAACAAGTGAAGACCCCATGCATAACATGGCATCTTACACAATATCAACTCAAGACCTGCCTGGTGAAATTTCTTAATTATACAAACAAGTGAAGACCCCATGCAAAACAAGGCATCGTACACAATATCAACTCAAGACCTGCTTGGTGTAATTTCTTAATTATACAAACAAGTCAAGACCCCATGCAAAACAAGGTATCTTACACAATATCAACTCAAGACCTGTTTGGTGTAAATTCTTAATTATACAAAAAAGTGAAGACCCCATGAAGAACATGGCATCTTACACAATATCAACTCAAGACCTGTCTGGTGTAAATTCTCAATTATGCAATCAAGTGAAGACCCCATGCAAAACAAGGCATCTTACACAATATCAACTCAAGACCTGCCTGGTGTAAATTCTTAATTATACAAACAAGTGAAGACCCCATGCAAAACAAGGCATCTTACACAATATCAACTCAAGACCTGCCTGGTGTAAATTCTTAATTATGCAAACAAGTGAAGACCCCATCCAAACTAGGCATCTTACACAATATCAACTCAAGACCTGCCTGGTGTAATTTCTTAATTATGCAAACAAGTGAAGACCCCATGCAAAACTAGGCATCTTACACAATATCAACTCAAGACCTGCCTGGTGTAATTTCTTAATTATGCAAACAAGTGAAGACCCCATGCAAAACAAGGCATCTTACACAATATCAACTCAAGACCGGCTTGGTGTAATTTCCTAATTATACAAACGAGTGAAGACCCCATGCAAAACAAGGCATCGTACACAATATCAACTCAAGACCTGTCTGGTGTAAATTCTTAATTATGCAAACAAGTGAAGACCCCATGAAAAACAAGGCATCTTACACAATATCAACTCAAGACCTGCCTGGTGTGATTTCTTAATTATGCAAACAAGTGAAGACCCCATGCAAAACAAGGCATCTTACACAATATCAACTCAAGACCTGCCTGGTGAAATTTCTTAATTATACAAACAAGTGAAGACCCCATGCAAAACAAGGCATCTTACACAATATCAACTCAAGACCTGCCTGGTGTAGTTTCTTAATTATGCAAACAAGTGAAGACCCCATGCAAAACTAGGCATCTTACACAATATCAACTCAAGACCTGCCTGGTGTAATTTCTTAATTATACAAACAAGTGAAGACCCCATGCAAAACAAGGCATCGTACACAATATCAACTCAAGACCTGCCTGGTGAAATTTCTTAATTATACAAACAAGTGAAGACCCCATGCATAACATGGCATCTTACACAATATCAACTCAAGACCTGCCTGGTGTAATTTCTTAATTATACAAACAAGTGAAGACCCCATGCAAAACAAGGCATCGTACACAATATCAACTCAAGACCTGCCTGGTGTAATTTCTTAATTATACAAACAAGTCAAGACATCATGCAAAACAAGGTATCTTACACAATATCAACTCAAGACCTGTCTGGTGTAAATTCTTAATTATACAAAAAAGTGAAGACCCCATGAATAACATGGCATCTTACACAATATCAACTCAAGATCTGCCTGGTGTAAATTCTTAATTATGCAAACAAGTGAAGACCCCATGCAAAACAAGGCATCTTACACAATATCAACTCAAGACCTGCCTGGTGTAAATTCTTAATTATACAAACAAGTGAAGACCCCATGCAAAACAAGGCATCTTACACAATATCAACTCAAGACCTGCCTGGTGTAAATTCTTAATTATGCAAACAAGTGAAGACCCCATGCAAAACTAGGCATCTTACACAATATCAACTCAAGACCTGCCTGGTGTAATTTCTTAATTATGCAAACAAGTGAAGACCCCATGCAAAACAAGGCATCTTATACAATATCAACTCAAGACCTGCCTGGTGAAATTTCTTAATTATACAAACAAGTGAAGACCCCATGCAAAACAAGGCATCTTACACAATATCAACTCAAGACCTGTCTGGTATAATTTCTTAATTATACAAACGAGTGAAGACCCCATGCAAAACAAGGCATCGTACACAATATCAACTCAAGACCTGTCTGGTGTAAATTCTTAATTATGCAAACAAGTGAAGACCCCATGAAAAACAAGGCGTCTTACACAATATCAATTCAAGACCTGCCTGGTGTAATTTCTTAATTATGCAAACAAGTGAAGACACCATGCAAAACAAGGCATCTTACACAATATCAACTCAAGACCTGCCTGGTGAAATTTCGTAATTATACAAACAAGTGAAGACCCCATGCAAAACAAGGCATCTTACACAATATCAACTCCAGACCTGCCTGGTGTAGTTTCTTAATTATGCAAACAAGTGAAGACCCCATGCAAAACAAGGCATCTTACACAATATCAACTCAAGACCTGTCTGGTGTAATTTCTTAATTATACAAACAAGTGAAGACCCCATGCAAAACAAGGCATCGTACACAATATCAACTCAAGACCTGCCTGGTGAAATTTCTTAATTATACAAGCAAGTGAAGTCCCCTTGCATAACATGGCATCTTACACAATATCAACTCAAGACCTGCCTGGTGTAATTTCTTAATTATACAAACAAGTGAAGACCCCATGCAAAACAAGGCATCTTACACAATATCAACTCAAGACCTGCTTGGTGCAATTTCTTAATTATACAAACAAGTCAAGACCCTTTGCAAAACAAGGTATCTTACACAATATCAACTCAAGAATTGTTTGGTGTAAATTCTTAATTATACAAAAAAGTGAAGACCCCATGAATAACATGGCATATTACACAATATCAACTCAAGACCTGTCTGGTGTAAATTCTTAATTATGCAAACAAGTGAAGACCCCATGCAAAACAAGACATCTTACACAATATCAACTCAAGACCTGCCTGGTGTAAATTCTTAATTATACAAACAAGTGAAGACTCCATGCAAAACAATGGATCTTACACAATATCAACTCAAGACCTGCCTGGTGTAAATTGTTAATTATACTAACAAGTGAAGACCCCATGCAAAACAAGGCATCTTACACAATATCAACTCAAGACCTGCCTGGTGTAAATTCTTAATTATGCAAACAAGTGAAGACCCCATGCAAAACTAGGCATCTTACACAATATCAACTCAAGACCTGCCTGGTGTAATTTCTTAATTATGCAAACAAGTGAAGACCCCATGCAAAACAAGGCATCTTACACAATATCAACTCAAGACCTCCCTGGTGTAATTTCTTAATTATACAAACAAGTGAAGACCCCATGCAAAACAAGGCATCTTACACAATATCAACTCAAGACCTGTATGGTATAATTTCTTAATTATACAAACGAGTGAAGACCCCATGCAAAACAAGGCATCATACACAATATCAACTCAAGACCTGTGTGGTGTAAATTCTTAATTATGCAAACAAGTGAAGACCCCATGCAAAACAAGGCATCTTACACAATATCAACTCAAGACCTGCCTGGTGTAAATTCTTAATTATGCAAGCAGGTGAAGGCCTTATGTGCAGCATGACATTATTATACATATCAGCAACTCAAGACCTGCCTAGTGTAATTTCTTAATTCTGCAAACAAGTGAAGGCACCATGCATAACATGGCATCTTACACATCATCAATTCAGGACTGGCCCAGATAATGTTTTTAGTTAAGTAACTAAGTCAAAACTTTATGCAAACAACTGCATCTAACAGTAACTCTGAACATGCAAAAGGAATGAACAATTTTGAGACAAAAACCAGTTCACTTTTATTGATTAATGTGACCATGACCTTTGACCCCTCCACACTCACAACTGTGTCTTGTGACTCAAGTGCAAGCAAATTATCATATTTTGTTTTAAGATTTGTGCTGCAAAACTTAAGTTATTGAGCTAACATAAAGATTAATATGACACTAAATTTTGTATGCAACACTTCTCTGCAAATGAATGAATTATGCATTTGTTATAATCTTTCTACCAATTATCACCTATTTTCACTGTTCATTTCTTAATTTGAAAAGGAGTAAAATAAGAAAAGCTTGACCAAGATTGCCACAAGGACATAACCCTGATTGTGATATGCTGCACATCCTTTCACAGGTGTTTACAAGCGTACAAAGTTTCATTCTACCATCTCAAATAGCCACAGGGTAACAAACCGGAAATGAAAAACTGTTGTGATCTTGATCTTGAAGGTAGGACCAAAATTCAGTAAATTGCAATACACAGGTGTACTAAGAATCATACAGCATTTTAAGCTATATAGTGTAAAGAAAGGGCGATAGACTACCAGAAACTAATTTCATGTCTCCTGCTTTTTTGCAAACAGAAGTGGGGGAGAAAAAGGTATGGTAAAAATATTTATGTACTACCAATTTACCATAAGTGATATCTTCAAGGTCCCCAAATAGTTGATAATTGAATGTGAATCTTCTATTTATTTCTCTTGGCCACATCCATACATGTGTGTATTTGAGAGAAAGAGAGAGACAGAAGTGCGGTAGTATTGAAGATTGAATATTGTCACCTTCCCGCACTTTTCAAAGGAATTATTCAGGTATTCGATGAACGATTACAATTTCGGTATAAATCTTTATATCATTGGCACAAGCAAGGTATTAAACAGTGAAATATGTTTCTCTTCTCTCGCCTTCACTGTCATTGTCATTATTAACGATGGTAAATCTCTAATAAACAATATTGTATTCACATGTGTTTCTTCTTTCTCATTGTCATACGTGATAAATGTATCATTCACTGTCCTTTTTTATCCTTCACCACCACCATGTTTTTCACCTCATCATCATCAATTGTATAATTATCAGGTCAAGTATCATTTGTACCTCTCTAACGTCAGTATTACCATAAATGCTAAATATAAGTAATTTTTTTCATTCATCATCTGCCTTTGCTCTCTCTCATCATCGATAAATCATACAAGAATCATTTTGTTCCCTCTCGCATCGTCATTAATTGTAATGTATCATATTACATATTGATTTTATCTGTCACAATTATTCTCTCTCTTACACACGCACACACACATCATCAATGGTTAATCAGTGGTATAAAGTATCAGTTTTTCTCCTTTCCTACTGTTTTGTTTTCTCTCTATCATTATCATCATCATCATAATAAACAGTACATCATACAAGCATCATATTTTTTCTTCACTATTATTTTCTGTTATGAAAAAAACATCAGTACAGGCAACAGGTTATCTTACAGGTGGCAACCAAGTTGATCAAAAACATTTTTAAATCTACCGGGTCTAGCATCCGTCTTTAATATTTGAAGTGTGATGATGTCATCAACTGTTATTTCTACAATCCGAATTTTAGCTTCATATTTCTGTTCTGGAAATTTATATAAAATTATAAAATGATACAATCTGAAATAAAAAGCAAGATAAAGATTTTATCTTGTGAAATTACTTTCATCATGCTATTCAGCCCGTGGTAAAATGGGCTACTTCCATCTGGTGGATTCTAATAGAAAGGGTTTGTGACCCTAATGGTGAAAATAAAGGTCATTTCCCCTGATTGGATTCATTTATATTACCAATAAGGTGATTTCATGTTGTCAGTGATTTTGCCATACTTTGTTGATAAAACGTCACAATCATGTGGTGCATGGCCTGTAGCATACTGTAGTATGATTTATTTTCGTTAGGCTTAATTTTTTGTGGTATTGTAAATAAAAAGGCATTTCTATGGGTACTTAAATTTGTGGTTTTGCCTGTCAAAGTTTATATATTAGTAGGTATTTAATATTATGGTTTAACCTCTACAAATATATCCCAAAAGGAATACAAAAGAATAAAACAATGCCGATGCAAACTGTAGTCACTTTAATGTTTAAAATAATGCTACCAGCTGTCTGAGCACAAATCAAAGATCTGGCAAGTTCAATACTTACAATGTGTTTTCGACCAAGTGAATAACATCAGTCAAAGCCCATGCAGCCAACAACACTAAAACAATACTTCCATCTCAATGAGCACAAATAAAATATGTCAAGATTATTCTTTTTTGACATGTTTTCGTTCGAGTGCTCAACATGAAAGGAAGCCGACTGTAAGAAAACGGGGGAAGGATCATCATCCTAGCTGGCTCATCTGTCGTTGAGGAATTAAATTCGTGGTTCGGGGCAACAAGAAAAACCACGAAAATTGGTGCCCCACGAAAATTGATGCTTCTACAGTATGTTTTAAAGGGGCCTAAAATAAAAAAATAAAAAATTAAAACACATAACTGCTGGGTCCATAGCATATGCTATTTTTGCTTCCAGGATAATCCGGCACTAGTAACTTTAATAAAGCCTGCTTTTCGTGACATTTGGAAACATTAGTTATGGCGTGTGACGACAGTGTCACTAAAGGAACTTTGGTTTGATTGAAAATGCCAACTAGGCCTAGTTGTCAGTGATTGGGACATTCTGGCGACAGTCAGAGTAAAAAGTATAAAAAGTGGTGTGCATTTCGTTATATCCCTGATGCCTTTTGTTTTTAAAATTGATACTAGCACTGGGGTACCAAAATATATAACTACGTTGCATATTTTTAGGTTCGAATCGCATGCATCATTTTGAATTTCTTGCGAGAGGCGACACATCAATTAAACTATCAGCGGCATTCCACGTCAATAAATGGTCTGCTAATGAAATAAAGTAAAATTACACACCACAAAAATCACATTATTTTTAAAAAGAAACTATGAATTGGACTTACCGGCGACTTCATTCCCTTCCCGCTACTTCAACTTCTGCACTGATGCATTGCTCAGGATCCAACTGCGCATGCGTCAAGGCATGCGATTTCCGGACATGCGCGAACGACAAAGTGTAAAGAGATTGTGTATGAAAATGCAGCGGTTCCAGTAATATGTGTAAACCCGGGTCTACACACGTCTGTAAAGTACCGTCAACTGAGACAGTCCAAATTGTAATTTTTTCTTCATGAAACATAAAAAATTAGCATAAATGCACATTTTTGGAAAGTGAAGACTTGACTCGGGTCCCCATTTGACTTTTAAGTCCCCATTTGTTGGTGTGTATTCAACATCTGATCTTCATTTGGCAGCAGTTACACACACACACACACACACACACACAGAGAGTAGGTATGGGTGCAACGTTGTATTTAATGACGCATGTTTTTTAGGTCAAGATTGCACACAAGTGCATTCACATTTGAGAACATATGCAATATTTGCCGTTTTCAAACGACATAATATGTTTGCGGACATCGTTTTGGAATTACTTACCTCGGGAAGGGAAGGTTTATCAACAGAAGTGTTCCAATGAGCATTTTCAATTTAATGGTGTGCGAAATTTATGTTAAAACATTTTTACAATGACGTTTCCTTAGTTCAAATTGCAATTAAGGCATAAAACAGAATTAAAAGAGCAAGTCATCACAGCAGATATAGTAAATGACTCTTCTCTGTGGAACTATTTGGTTAGACTTTTAGCCTGCAGAGGCGCTCACATAGCGGGTGATGATGCTGTGTAAGATACACTTAAAATAAAACCTTCGCTTAAAGTCATCCCACTTGCCACACTTATTGTGGACAAAAATGGATTACTTAACGTATTATGGATTATGACGCTATTCAGATCATCGTTATCATCTCGTGTAAATGTATTTGTATGTAGAAATCTTAACCTTAACCATATATCATTGCAACAGCTTGACATACTGAATAAATAGCAATTCACTAATGGATATTGCATGACTGTGTTTAATACCCTTGCAGCAGTAAAGGATGTATTTTGTTTATGCCAGATGTTCATAATCCTTTAACCGATTTTGGTGTCAATAATATTGTTTACAATTGTTGCTTTCAGGAACGGGGATGAAAAACATGTACTAGTTTTAATTGTGGAAACTATACAATCAGGTTTTGCACACACACACACACACACACACACACACACACACACAGATAATTCAGATAATTGAACCACTAAACAAGTAATATAGGTGAATGATCTGTGCGATATAGTGATTACTATGCTCCATGCGGGACTACCAAGAGCGTAGGCATAGATATGTTGTTCCATGGTGGACCATGCAAATCGACTGTAGTTGTGGAAGTTCAGAGTTATTACCCATAACGACATACAATTGTACAATAATGGAAAGCAAAGGGCATGTGTTGCGTTTTATCTCAATATTCCATTATCATGTCCTCCAGTTAATTATTTGGACTTTGTCTCAAAAAGAAGTCATAAGGGCTGATTTAACATACCCTACGAAACTTTCCAATCCTACTGGCGTATACCAATCGATAATTTGTCTGCGAAAAAGTGAAGAACATAGCTTTGAAGTTTCTTGGGGACACGTATTATTTGCACGTTTCTATATTATCGGACACTGCATGCCCGAGCGATCTGTGTACTCTGGAAGCCTTTGTAAATTAATGCGCTATATGGCCACAGCCAAACCTCCATATTAAGAGATAAAAGATTTGAATTAAGAAATAAGTTGTCTCCAGCCAAATTCGACTGCAGATATGGGCCGAAACTGTTCAATGTTGACTAGTTTTTATCCATGGATAGGGACTGTGCTCGAATCAGAGAGAAATTATAACTGATATGAACTCCCGAAAAATGATGATTCTGTAAAGGTAAAAACAAACTGCTGAAAATGAATTTGTGAAATATGAATCTCATTTAAACCTTATTCAATAACAACTTCTAATCTGAATCATAACAGATTTTGATATCAATACAAATTTCATTCGAATCACTTGAGTACGAATCTGGGTTTATGGGTTTCTTATGTCATTGCATTTGGATATGTTTGCCTGTGAAAATATTAGAAACATTTTTCTATGAAAATCTCTGCACATTAAAAATTTACACATCTATGCCCATCGCTTGTGCACGCGATAAAACAAGATGAATTAAACACGTACAACAAGTACATGTTATTTGATTGACTGGGCTGATTACGTGTAAATTTAACAAATATTATCATTTGTTGTTGTCTCAATTACAGTACATCATGCGAAAGTGGTGAGTTGTATTAAAGGTCAGGTACATAGAACTTCAATCTGAATATTACTAAGTACACTGAGAAAGTACATACATACATGCATGCATGCATGCATGCATGCATGCATACATACATACATGCATGCATGCATGCATGCATACATACATACATACATACATACATACATACATACATACATACATACACATTTTGCTGTTACATCGTGTATATGACTATTCCAGGACTATATTAAACTTTAATAAAGATTGTGACAGTATGGGCCTACTTTTACAGTTTCGTACTTATTGGAGTCCTTAATGAAATAGAGGCTAATTAATGACTCAGTTCCCCAACACCCTCTCTTTTTCACCCTCTTATATCGTAATTCACAAGCATTTTTCGTGTTGAAATTAGGAACAAACTGTTCAATAAGCTATCATAGTGCTTATATTTGAGTCACGCTTCAACAACTTTTAGAAAGGCAGCAACTGTGGTTGTGATCTTAACGCGTATTTTCGTCGTTTTGAAACTGCTTTGAAACATTACGATCTCGACCTAGATCATTAAATATTATCAAACTTGCTCTGAGGGCATAATCTACTTTACTATTGCTTGAGAAACATGCTATACATTGGACGCGGTTTTAAATATAGAAATGGGAGGCTCTCTTTTTGTCAATAAAGGCATAGAAAAAGAAACTATCGCATGCAGGATTTGCAAAGAGCTACTGGCAGCGTTAATCGTTTTATGGTTTCAAAAGAAAATATACATAAACAAGCATGTTTTCTTTTAACTTTGTCAATATTATAGCACTTGCGAACTAGACGATTGCAAGGATGATTATATTTTATTCTCTAAAATCAATTTGCGTAATTTCTAGGATGCTGAAAGGGTATTCTTTCATTAGAGGGTTTTGAAGACGAGAGTAGAAATACACTGAAATGTGTAATTACAATGGAATCAAAGACAACACTATACAAAGACGGCAATTGAAAGAGATTTCCTCTTTTTCTTCTCCGTTTAACGTGGTATAAGCGGTTTTTTGCCAAATCACAGTTTGCATAACCCTATATGGCCTAATTTGAATCAACTGTTTTAGCTGTCATTCGGCAGCTAAGAATTTAACCACGACAAGCACAGAACACGATTCGCCAAGGCTAATGTTTACTTCCTTTTTTTACGTTCTCTTTTCCCAATTTAAAGCGTTATTACCATGTTTGTTTTAGCGCATAAAATGGATTGTTGCATAATGTCTACATGACCAATCCAGATTACCTTCTGCAGATTTTTTGACTATGAGACGGATGCACAGTAAATGCAACACATTTTCTTGTAAGTTTTCTGAAAAGCACAGTAAAATGAGATACAAATAAAACTGATTAGAATGAAAAAGAAACTTTGCATGTTTTAAGAGAAACACCGCAGAAAAACAAGGAAATCGACCGTCATTTGCGGCGCAAACAATTATTTCCCATTAGATAGAATCATAATTATGTATATTTTCAAACTATTTCCGTGATTTGTTTTCTTTTTAAGTTTGTTCCTTTCTAAATACGCGAATCACCAACTCACGGATTTCCGTAAATCACTAATCTTTTGTTTTGATTTATTCATTTTGAACATGTATTGTCGGGAATATTTGACAATTCTATATCTGTATTGTTTTCAATACAGACCAAAAACCATCGGAAATGAATATTATTTGTTTCTATTCCATAACGCTTACATTGAATCATGTCATTGATAATTTATCTGAGCCTATAATACAAAGGAGAAATTTTATTTTAATTTGACTCCACAACTCACTTGTATCAGTAGTGGTAGTAGTAGTAGTAGTAGTAGTGTCCTTTCAAGTGAACAGGCAAGATATTGTCACGGTACTCACATACATTGTGTGTTGAAAGAAATATTTTCAGTAATATAACAAACATTATAAGCTCCAAATATTATGCATTTACGTTGATCATCTTCCAGTCTCAAATTTGTACATTTGTCCGTCTCTCTCCTAGCAACTTAGAATATTTATTTTATTCAAGCAGATCCTTTATTTAATGCAATTAGGATTTTAAAAAATATTGACAAATAGGTAGTTATACTAACATTGAAAAAAATCAAGGCTATGGCAAAGATTTAAAAAACTGCCATGAAACCAGTATGTTAGGATGCGCAGCACTGTTGTACATCATCTGTCAAGACGTGACGTACATGATGAGAATGACGTCAGTAATGTCCAGTTTTCGTATCTTCGTATTCTGTTGAGTAATAAAGAGCGCAGTAAAGAAATTGAACAAATATAGAGATGGAACTAAACTAAAATTGAAAATGTTCCAATAGCAAAATGTGACTTAAAACCCTGTTGTTGTAAATTGTGCCATGCTAAGAAGAAAATGATGAATTATATAGAAAAGCTCATAAATCGACATGTTAATCAGACAAGGAGTAATGAAGTTGAATGTATATGATCGAATAGTCTAATATCTTGGATATAATAGGCACTTTATATTACAGAAAATAGAAGTTCAGACGAGAGGCAGATCCACAATTTTTTCGGGGGGTGGGTGGGTTGGGGAGTAAGAGGTGGATCAGGATTCTGAGGAGTAGGAACCCTTGGCATGGGGCCCTTGATTGCAAAGCCCCAGGATGCACCTGTATATTCAGCGTTTCAAAGGTATCATTTTAACTATTTCAGTAAAAGAAAATACTGTATCAAATGAGCTATTTTTTTTTCTCGGAGAATTTTAATGGAGCTTGATGGTTTGGGTTAATGTGGTGGGAACAGACAGAGAGGTATATGCGTAGATACGCACTCGTGAAATTTGAAGACAATCAGCCTTAAGATATTCCAAGACAGAGCATAAAGTACCATTCGTATCACGGAGAACAATTAGTTCAGTTGTTTCTAGTATGTTTATTGACTTGAGGTTAGTTTACACAAATAAGCAATGTCTTAACTATTATCATAATATTTAAACGTTTTTGAAAAGACAAGTTAAATGTGTGAAATTCTATATAAAAAATTAGGTTGTGTCACTGACAGTTGAAAGAAAATCAGCTAAGGAGAGGCAGATCTGTATGACAGTATTAATTGCGTGCATATATATATATATATATATATATATATATATATATATATATATATATATATATATATATATATATATATATATATGTGTGTGTGTGTGTGTGTGTGTGTGTGTGTGTGTGTGTGTGCCAACATTTTAAGCTAATGAAGTTCTTCGTAAGGAGAAAAAACAATTTACATCAACAAAACAAATATAAAACACAAAAGTAAAGCGATATTTTTGCCTCTCACATGTTTGAATGACAAGGAGGAAATCTTCCAACATGATATAAAGAGATGGAAAGAAGAAAATCGGTCTTTAGACGGGTAATCTAAATGTCTCTTTTAGGCTGCCGTCAGCCCAACAAAGTTGCATAACAGAAATCAAAGAAAGGATTATCGGGCTTATCTCACAGTTAATCTAGGTGTTAGGAGCCAATTTCAGCTTGGGGATAAAGGACAGAAACCATGCGTGCCGAATAAGCATCGCCATGTATAAAATTTACAACAGAAATTATATTCTGGTAAAATTATGCATGGAGGTACTAAAGTAAATGATTTAAGAGAATGGTACAGCGAGATATACTACTACTACTACTACTACTACTAATAATAATAATAATAATAATAATAATAAATCTAAACAGTTATTTGAGTAAATAGTATTGAAAAAATTGTGTACCATTTGTTAAAACTGATGCCAGTTAGACTTTTTATTTAAGCCGAGTTACCTGTGAGGTTTCACTTGTAGCGTATAATTGTGACTCTTTCGTATGCGTTCTATATCTGTCCACCTGAGTTAGATTCAATTAGTAGTTTCTCGATGGACTCGCATGAAGCCATTGTCGAGTTGTCGCGGTGGACAAGGTTCGCATAGATTTTCTTGCGAATGACGTTCTAGTGGTTAATCATTTTTTTTTTAATCAACAGTTTCCCAAACATGAAGAGTTACAAAGGTATTACGTGTTAGAAGACTGATTACCTTTCTAGTTGACACGCAAACTTCTGACTGTTCATGATGCTAACCCCTGTCGTCGAATTTCTGAACGATTTAGTTTCTGGGTTTTTGTGCACATTAGGAAGACTTGATTTTACGGCGCTATGTGCCTGAGTCTGTGCTCTTGTTGGATGCTACTGTGCCACGCACCAGATGGTCCTTCAGAGCTTTAAGTCCACCGTATGCAACCATAGGAACTTCTTGATATATCTATTCAGACGTTCAGAGGATTCGATATATTGCCAGTGCTTTGGAGTGATCTGTTGTAAATTGGGGTTTAGGTGGGGGGAGTAACACTTTTTTGATTTTCTTGCTTTTATATTTCTTAAGGAATCTTCTTTTGAAGAGTTGTAGTTTTGTTAAAACTCTCCTCACTGTAACTCCATCTCTATGTTCTCCCTCAGAGGAACCCCTTGATCTCTTGGTGACGCTTTCAAAGCTAGCTGATTTACAGAATATGCGTTTAGTTCCAGTTCACATACCATAAAGAAAATTTTATATATACACGTATTAATACAAACATGTATATATATATGCAAACGCGCAGACATATTGGTTCACCTTTTACGCCGAAGCTTCCAAGAAACAATGTCGGAATTCGCCCTTTTGATATGCTAGTATTAATTTCTCTAAGATACTATGTCACAGGTAGACACTTGCCAAACGATATGTATTAGATTTCATTTTTTATACTAGTTTATGGAATGACCGACGTTCTGAATGGAGAGTAAATAAAGCATTATATGAAGCTTTTAAATGTTTGAACAATAACCATCTACTGTTCCACATGAATAGATTAGAGAGTAGGGAGTTGCCTTTAATTCATGATGAAGTGTTTCTCTCAGATACATATTTTTTGATAAAATTATATGTGGAGCAAATGTTTAAATAAGGAATAAGTGTTCGTCGTTGTGGCTTTTTTCCCCGTTTGTGCTGTAGAAGGTATTTATCTGAAAGCTAACAACACCCATATCTTACAAGACCTACGATGCCGTAATTCTGGTTTATTGGGCATCGGGACATATTTATGAGAAATAAAGGCTTTTTTACTCAGCATTTACTAAGTTTCAAAATCACCTGTTGCTTATAATTAATCCCAAAGATCTTGTGCAGTATAAATTATGTTCCCCCTCTCTCTCTCTCTCTCTCTCTCTCTCTCTCTGCGCTCTCTGCGTGGACTTTCAGCAACAGTTACTCCGTCTTAGGCATCATTATTACAAAAGTGGCTGCAGTTGTTGCTCCATCACATGAATGCGAATTTCGCATAGGATCTGGATCGATGGATATTTCTAAAGCAAATTACTTCATTGCAGGCAACGAACTATTGGTTCACATTGATATTAACACCTCTTGTCAGCATCCCATAGTGTATATATGGTGTGTGTGTGTGTATGTGTGTGTGTGTGATTTTGACTTTTAATCTACTTTTAACAATTTCTCAGTCATATCACTACGATGTCTGCAGTGTGGCAGTTGATAGTGCTGTCTAGCACTGAGGAATCCTGCCGCAGACGTCTGGCATCATGTCCCACACAGTCATAATATATACTGACACCTGGCCGACCAGTCTTAACACTAACCTCTTAATGCTGAGCGCCAATCGAGGGAGCTACTAATACCATTTTTAATAAGTCTTTGGTATGACTCGGCGGGGATTCGAACCCGCGACCCCTTGCATCCGATGCGGACACTTTAACCACTTAGGCCACCGGAGATGTCTTTGTGCGTTTGGCATTGTATCTTGATGGTATCCTTATCACCAAGACATACAGAAAGACATGTTGAGCAGTTAGTTCGATCTTTGAGGTGAAATGAGTGTGGTCCAACATGGACCGTAGCACTAAACAGACCAAGGGCCGTGAGGATTACAGTGGCTAACCTCAAGAAATAGTCGTGAGGATAACAGTGTCTAACCTCAAGAAATGGCCTTGAGGATTACAGTGGCTAACCTCAAAAAATGACCGTGAGGATTACAATGTCCAACCTCAAGAAATGGCCGTGAGGATTACAGTGTCTAACCTCAAGAAATGGCCGTGAGGATTACAATGTCCAACATCAAGAAATGGCCCTGAGGATTACAATGTCCAACCTCAAGAAATGGCAGTAAAGATTACAGTGTCTAACCTTAGGAAATGGAGGAAGAGCAAGATGTTACATTTTTTCCATAGTATAGGTATAACGATTAATAATGACTTTGGCGTCTTTGCCAAAGTAAATCTGTTTTAATATTTAGCACCAGAAGCCTATGCATATTTTCTATCACAACAACAACAACAACAACTACTACTACTACTTCTTCTACTACTACTACTACTACTAATAATAATAATAATAATAATAATAATAATAATAATAATAATATTAATAATAATAATAATGATAATAATAGTAATAATAATAATTGCATAAACAGGTATTAATTATATACTAAGATTTTTACTTCAATTGGACGAGCATAAAAAACAAAATAAATAATGCGATGACTGAAATGGCGAGGGGCATCCTTACAGCAACAATAATGAAATTGATAAACATATGTGAGCTTTGAAGAAATATATCTCGGCGATACTAAATAACTTGGATTTCCTTCTTGCATGCATAATAAATATGTGATTCGGTTTCTTGTTTGCATGCTGGTAAGAACAAGTAAACGACAACACTGATGAACATTACGCCTCTATATGAATTATATTTCATGAATTCAAAATATTAGAATAGCAGTAAAGAAAATTGCAGCTTAGTCTAAGACTCTGCTGACAAAATCACTCTCGGCGAAACATAATTCCAAAGAATGAAAGTAACAGCAAACAAGTCTATGTCGAATATTTAAGAATATATATATATATATATATATATATATATATATATATATATATATATATATATATATATATATATATATATATGTATGTGTGTGTGTGTGTGTGTGTGTGTGTGTGTGTGTGTGTGTGTGTTACAGCGAAGCCGTCATTACGGCGACAGTTCGTTGTCACTGGGTAGTCATTATGGCGACAGTAGCATTAGGGTGACAAAATCTGTGTCCCCCTAAAGTGTGCTATTCTTATGTAGCTTAGCTTGCTGACTGATTCACTTACAGAATTGTATACATGTATCACAATATCATCCGTAACTAGTATTTAGAAATTTTGATGCAAGATATACACGATTTTATTAAATATTGTTATGCAAAAACTGAACCGTGTGTTAAGGTTGTGTTTTCTCCCACCGTCAGTGAATAACTATTAAGACGACATTTCTAAAATTGCTTCCTATTTTTTCAAAGTTAATGAAAAATTTTAAGCAGATATATTGAATTGATTTAAGATAAAAAGATTCTTTTCATTTCTTTTATCTCGAATCAAATTTCTTGTTAAGACATAACACACTCAACTTTTCGAAACTGGTTCAACAAAAATCGAGCTGTAGTTAAAAATAGCGTTATCTTAAATTTGTGTTTGGTAAAAAATACATAAATGGAACAAACTTAATAAATAAATCATAAAAATAATATCAAAAAGTATTATAGATCAAGAGATTTATAAAAATGTTATCAATGTTTTACACATTCAAATATTTTATTTTGTTCTTAATTTATGTAATAACAAATTTTTCTCTTTCCGTAAATTGTAAATCCGTTGACAAATTGGACCTGGAAAGTACGAAGGACATACATGTAGAGAACGCTGGTTAGTATTGTTATATATTATTTGTGTAATAAATAACTTTGTTTTACTCATGAGATAAAGACGTATAATATAGCTCGTTGAAACTTTTAACGTAAACAAATGATGCCTAAATTATTGAAAAGAGTCGCTGACTTAAGTAATCAAAGGCAAGGTTTGAAACTGGAAGTTGAACATAAAAATTCATAATAATTCTACTGGAGTGCTACGGTATCTCGGGTCTTAAATTTTGCGATTGGTGAATAAGTAAATAAAGACATCGACCTTCTAAATATTATATGTCTGTTTGGTGTTCTTTGCTCTATATTAACATAACATACATTTCAGGGCCAGATCAGGTCAAGTGTTTGGGGGAGGGGGTTTCCAAAATTTCAAAAGGGCCTTGACATTGCTCGAAAGGGCACCATAGGAAAAGTCTGTGTAAAATGTACCTACTAAAGCTCTGTGTGTGTAAAATGTACCTACTAAAGGTGTGTGTGTGTGTGTGTGTGTGTGTGTGTGTGTGTGTGTGTGTGTGTAACATGTACCTACTAAAGGTGTAAAGTGGGGGACGAAAGGACCGGTTATCAGTATTATTTACTTGATTTGTATGTAAAGGATGCACTGTCATGTTCCTTTTTAAAGCTCAATATATATATATATATATATATATATATATATATATATATATATATATATATATATATATATATATATATATATATATATATATATATATATATATATATATATAACATTATCAAAAATAAAGGATAAGGACTTTGGAGTATTTATAACTGGAATTTTATATCCATGATTCTCCGGCGACATATTTGAGCTGAAAAATTTACGGTCTCTCAAGTCTGTGCAAACTTTGTCCGATAGTTGCACTCCGTCGTATGAGATTAAACTAATGTAAAGAGTTTTATATGCAAATAAATTACATGGACCATTAGACTAAAATACACATTAAATAAAGTTGAAGGCAATATCCTACTCTGTTAGAGGTCCAAATTATTTGAACACGACCCAGCTGTATAGCAGTAAATTATTATTTCATGCCGACTCAAGCACACATAAATCTTAAAGTAAGAACATACTAAACATTTTACAATGCTATTTATAGCTGACAGACGTCTAGAAATCATCGACACTTTGCGATTCAAGTAAAGAAGGTCATTTTTCAAAACGGTGCTGCGTACTCGTAATGTTTACTCGTCCTAAAATATCTCCGTTTTAAGTGGTTTATTTCTCTGTACAAGATTAAGTTGAAAGTACCCTATGTTAAGAAAAAGGAAATGTATAATTCATTTATGCAGTAGTTGTATAACTTCTCAAAATGCAGTTGCTATTGAAAGAAGAAAAAGATCAGCATTTGATACTAAAATATCAATCGGATATTTAAACAAAAAATAAATATTCATTTTTTTTCCACAATACAACTATTTTGGATTGAATGTTTATACTACCTACGCATCCATTTGCCTGCTAAATCTCTTTCGATTTGACCAACCTATGGTTTTGTTTTGTTTTGTTTTTATTTTACTTTTCTCTTTACTCATTTAATAATCACTGTAGGATTTGCAAAACTTTCTTGAAGCCATTGCATTACAATTACTATCGATCGGGTAACATCTATCACCAGGCCTATAGGCTTGATGGCGGTTGTGTGTAACTACAGGACAGTAGTAGGCAGAACAGTGAGCGAAAACCATACATCGATTACAATCATTTACGTCAAGAAGAATTATATATATATATATATATATATATATATATATATATATATATATATATATATATATATATATATATATATATATATATATGTATATCCATTATTAATATTATCATTATTCTTACAACTAATCATAAAAAAAAATCTTAACAACAAAGTTTCACGAAAATGCTCCACGAATTTTCTTTACATACATAGCTTCACAGGTATATATTCTCATATTTTTCCGAACCTCTGTCTCTGAACTGATGTTTGATAAGTCAAAACCTGCTGCCATGCGACACTTAATGCAGCTCGGTTGACATTTTCCAATAACAAACACACACACACACACACAAATATACAGACGTAAAGGGAGAAATTTGTACCGTTTTATTTTTTATTTTCATTTTGATTTTCGGCCTGTTTTCTTTAGACCTCTTTTCCAGCTTTAGGAAAACTCGAGGCACCACAAGACCATGCCCTAAAATAAGGAGCAGCACGATTATCAAGTAATGGTAGTGTAGCCCCCTATATCAAGCTAGGCAAAGTGCCCTCGAATAATATTAAAAGAATGAGAGAGAAACTTACAACAAGCAAACAGAAAAATACAGTTAAGGTTTTCTTTGCATTTTGTGCCTTTTGATAGAATACATAAACTTCTCTCATTCTTAAAGACATTTAAAAGCAATAAAGAACCAAAAAGAACTCCAGAAAGGAAAATGTTCCTATTTAAAAAAACAAGTATACAACCAGGGGAATGATATCTCATAATGCCGTCCTTACAATAACATCTGTAGCATACAAACACTATAGCAAATATACATATAGCAAACACAGGGCATAGACAATCACATAAACAACAGGAGGAAGGGGATCCGCCATAGGGAATGGTCGTTGGTCAGATGAACATCCCCATTAGCTAGAGGAACCAGCCTGGGTAACTCACACATACACATACAACCTTTTTCTTATATTGCGGCATGGCGGGAGGGGATTTAAAAAAACAAAAGTTAAACATAAAAGCGATTCCAAATGGATAAACAGACGTTGTAATACAGTTTTAAAAGGCATATATTTATGATTTTGATCACCTTAAAAATATAATTTTATTTCTTTGTTTTGTTTGGCATGGCAATACGGCCATTAGAAACACTGTCGCCTTAATGCTGGGTTAGACACAATATGTGTGTGAAGATTATGTGGGCATATGGATGTGGATGCACATACGTAATACAGTTTTAAAAGGCATATATTTAAGATTCTGATGATCTTAAAATATAATGTTAGTTTTCTGTTGTGTTTGGTATGGCAATAAGGACATTAGAACGTTGTTGCCTTAATGCTGGACTAGACAGAATATGTGTGTGAAAGTTTGTCGCCATAAGGATGTTTTGACTATCACAGTTGTGTGTAGGCATTACGGCGACGCAGTATTAAGGCGATATGTATGTGTTTATATTCAAAAATGAATTTTTTTGTTTTAAACATGAATATTGAAGCTTGATAATAGGAATTATAATTTATTTTGATGAATTCAAATACAAATATGTGCTACTGTTTCATAACACAACATGATGTCATTCTGTCACCCTAATGCTGCTATGTGACATATGTCACCCTAATGCTGGTTACGTGCTCATGTGTGTGCGTGTGTGTGTGTGTGTTGGGGGTCGTTTGTGTGAGCTCCTTTATTATTGAAATGAGAAATTTGTGCTACAGCCCATGAAGGGGCCTTTGTTGCACCTATGCGCAAAATCTGGTCAGCCCGAGAGACCTAATTTGTTTACCGAATGTATAATGAATCACAAAATGAAATCAAATTTGTTCTGTAGTGGTATATTACAATTCCCATTTCCTAAGTGCCCTCGTGATAAATGTTATTGATCTTTCATGTACGTTTGCAGAGGAACCCTATGAGGAAATCACAGCTTACAAACAACCAATTGTAATCTCACTCAGAAAGATTGTTTTCTATAAGAAACATTGCTCTAAAGGTGGCACACAGCTAATAGACTTTTTTTTACTGTGTTTGATGCCAAGTACAAGAGGTTTAAAAAGTGATAAAGGAAAATAATTAAGTTATCGACAAAGCAGCGAGCATTTTTACTATTAGATTCCACTTTTAGAAGTACACAATTTCAAGATTTCATCATTTACAATATAATTTCCTATCAAACTGCAGCTGTCCGTATTTGATACATAATGAGTTGTGTTCAAAATGTATCAGTGATAGAGAACATTAATACAGTCTACCGACCACAGCACGATTATGTAATCGGCAAATGTAGAAAGGTTTCGGGTTGAAAGGATATGATGATATTTGTTTCTTGCATTGTCATATCAGTCATGTCATCTTATCAAGTTACTTGCTTTAAGCAAATGCTGTTAAGTATTGTCAGGTTTCTTATGTAATATATCCATTTTGTATGTCTGGGAGTTTGATAAGCTGTTGAACATACAATGCTCATTGCATCATTCACAGTTTTCCTTCAGGTTCAACTGGCTAGTGTGTATTCCGAAACAACAACTGGTAAGCAAGATCTCTATGTATGTGTATGTATGTATGTATGTATGTATGTATGTATGTATATATGTATGTATGTATGTTATTTACATAATTATGTATTATAAAAAAAGTTAAATCTTCGGTTTATTCATAAAATATTACTGTTAACAGAAACTTGTGTTTCATTAGTATTTCTTACATAGTCCAATTTTTAACAATATAATACCAGCGTGATGTGAGTGGAGTGGGGTTGGATAGTGTTTTAGAAAGGAAGAATAGAAATAATCGCAGTTAAAATTAATATACCATGGTATTATTTGTGTTTCATAATGTCTTTAAATAAGAGAGTTGCAAACTCTGTTTTAAACATTTCAATTAAGTGCAAGTTGCGCAATACTAAAATAACCTTAATACATTGCATATATTAGTATACCGTTAGTTATAGACCACTTTGGTGGCATAATAATGGTACTGACAGCTGCCTCGCTTGGCGCTCAGCATTAAGAGGTTAGTGTTAGGATTGGTCGGCCTGGTGTGAAGATTGTGTGACTGGGTGGGACATCATGCTACATGTCTGCGGCATGATACCGCAGTACTACACATCACTATAAACTGCCACACTGCAGACATCATAGCGATATGACTTAACAATTGTTAAAGCTACGTTAAAAATCCAAATCCACACACCATTAGTTATACAAATTAACAGACCATTGATATAGGTGCATATAGTATGCATTGTTTCTTTTTAAATATTCCGAGCCGCAGGGAATAATGGGTACTTGCACCCAATCTTATCACCCACCAATTAATTTATAAGATAAGATAAGAATTCTTTATTTCAGACTACAAATATAATGGGAATTTGTCACGCTGAAGTACCTATCTCCTTTTTCAAATTTCAGCGAACTATTTACCTTTTTTAGTGTATCCAAAAAGCCAAATCAGAAAAAATTGTAACATTGATACGGATTATCTTTCCTTTGTGTTCACTTCACGTGCTTCAGACGATACATACGAACTCTCGCATGAGTGTACAGCGTAATATGAGCTTTTGAATGTCTAAACAAATATAATGGATTTTATAATGTATTATTGCATACGATTTTTAACTTCTGATTGGATCTTAATGTACCTCTTTTACGAAGGAAACGAAACATTGTTAACCCGAGTATCTGACCAACATTCATGGCTAACAGCACGAGAAACTTGTAACAACATGTCATACGCCATTCTTCCCGGCATGCGAGCTGCACGTGCTCTTGGAAAGATGCATGTTGGAGAATTTGCCTGGATTGATGGAAAGGAATACACCTTCTGCTATGAAAAGAGTAAGCTAAACATTGTATTTTTTTATTTTTGTCAACCCCTACCTAGCAAAAGTTGGTGGGATTTGTATACACTTGTTCCGTTTGTTTCCTCGTCTGTCCGTCACACTGTATTCCCAAAGTATAGATCCTAGATCATTAACATCTATTCCTGGATCAAGCTAAACATCTCAAAATTGTAGTTATTGAAGCTAACTGAGAAAAATGTGGCAGAATACATACAGTGCTCTCTTAGTACTCGATAAGGTTGTATGTTAAATCAACATATTTGTACCTTCACATTTATATTTGTTCAAAATTAATGGTTGTGAGGCATACAAATTACCCCAAACACAATCCAGATATTTGTTATAACGTATGCCGATGGCATTTCTCAAAACTGCTGACAGTAGAATAACCTCTGAACAAAATAATTAAGTTTCATGAAATCTAAAATTGCGGAATAAAAGGAAATTTGACTCAAGCATAAATAATAGTTTAAGACAACGGAACACATAAAAACGATGAAATGTTTTGCTTCAATACGGACATTACTGAATTTATTTTAATATGTAGATATCATTTTCAGCCACATTAAAAAAGTCAGAAATTATTTTTATCTAACGTAGCAAAGGAAATAAAACTGCACTGCTGAAGCATGTGCGGGCAATATGTAAATGTTCTGCTTTTAAAATATTGCTCTTTGTTTTTGACCCGTATCTTTATAAATCAACATTATTTGAACACATTTGAAATAAGGGATGTGAATATGTTCATTACATTAAACACTTTAAAATGTATAAATATATGTTTCCAACGTTCATGTCTTTGGTCAGTGAATTACATGATCATGTATACCATGTTTTATACGATCATGTATACCATGTTTTATACTGTCGCAGAATAGAAAGCGAGTGGGTTTTTGGACGAAATGAAAAAGACAAACACAATGTGAGAAAGATGGCAATTTATGAAATGAATTAATAAAAAATATATATGATGTAAAAATACAATGATTCTCTCATTCTCTCAACATACGATTGACTCAAATCACTCTAAACAACATTCACACATTGAAAATGAACCAAAATATTAAATCAATATGTAGTACAGCTCCAAGAAAACTCATGGACTGCAAATACGTTTCAAACAGTATTTTACACTACAAGAGAGATTCACATAATCTCGAATATGAACTCCTACTAAGCTTCAAAATAATCTTATGAACACAACTAAGATTCAAAATAATCTTATGAACATAAAAATGCAATTGGAACAACAATTTAGCACGCAGCCTTAAATACGCTCGAAACTCACGACAGCTCTAAACAACGTTAGACAGCTTCAGACAGCTTCAGGCAACTCTAATCATATTCACAGTCACAAGCACAGTGACAGTCACAATCAGAATCATGGCCACAATCACAGCGACAGA
Organism: Sinohyriopsis cumingii; assembly: GCA_028554795.2. Taxonomy (NCBI): domain Eukaryota; kingdom Metazoa; phylum Mollusca; class Bivalvia; order Unionida; family Unionidae; genus Sinohyriopsis; species Sinohyriopsis cumingii. The sequence continues at coordinate 49,884,774 of CM068832.1, forward strand.
CACAATCAGCCACAATAAAATCAAATTAGTCATAATAGTTTCTGTATAATCTCTAGATATATGATAATACTTTAACTTCTAATAGTGACTTGTAATTAAAAGTTCAAATCTGCGTTGTAATAAATGTATTATTACGCGATAAGACATTACAAACCGAATAAGCTTCGCATATCAAATGAAAATGTAAATTTAACACTTACTCCTATGGCTGGAGAACAATGGAGAGCGTACACTCTGTTGGTTTTAGAAATTGATCTTACTTAAATCCATGGGAGAGTGAGCAAAGGTCAGGGTGAAATACCCGTTCATATCATGTTATTAATGTTCCCTCGTCACAAGTAATTTCTGGCCATGTACATGTTAATACAATCGTTTACCTAGAAAAACACGTATTCACCCTAGATAACATTGTACGCACGTACAACGAGAAATAGTCAAATAGTTCTAAGGCAAAACCAAGTCATTTCTTTGCCTAATTCTGTGACATATACGATCATGTGTACCATGTTTTATACGATCATTTATACCAAGTTTTGGTTGTAAACATTGATGATCCTTTAAAGTTAAATGCATGATATCAACTGCTGACATCACCTGGTGAATATGGATACGCTTGCTTTGCCAAATCTTATGAAGAAACACCTACTCAGACTATGAATTGGTAAGGTCTTGTACATAAGCGAGTATGTGATGTCAGACTGGGATGTTATGATGCCTGGTTATATCATGGTGTAGGTGATTACAAGGTTGTTACACCCTGTAAACACCTCATCGCTTTTACAACTTAGCATTGAAAAATGAATGAAAGAAACGTTAGCTCTAACAAAACAGATTTAATTTTGAAAATATATTTGGTATCCAATATGCTCTTTAAATATAAACTTGCTCTATCCTGAATGAGATATATGAGGAGTACTTTAACTATAAATTGAAATTGTGGAAAAAAGATTTGGTAGATTATGCGTTCGTGATGGTATTAATTTACTCAAAATGAATTTCACTTTATTTTAAAAATATCCACCATATACATAATTTAGAACTAAACTGGAAAGGTGTATAAAACATTTGTATGCAATTCAGAATGATGTTAAAATAATTATCTACCATACTGAAAGCCCTTGCATCATCCATAGATCATGTAATGTAATATAAGACTGAACTGTGGTATGTCTGTCGTGTGTACCTTGTCATTATAGCTTTATTTATTTCTGCATAATTATTCATATAAATTTTATTGTTTTATTTTTAAACTGAAGATTTACTTGGATAAATGAATTGAACTGATAGATTAATATGCAAAAAGTGCTCCTCGGAGACCATTGATTATGGTTATATTACATAGTAAAGCAATTAGCAATGTATTATTATCAATTGCAAGAAACATTTTTCCATTGTCAATATATTCATGTCGACATGGAAAGGATCCGCACATTTGACACATTAGATATGTGTAGCGTAATGCCATAAGCTTGTTACAGAAAAACACACAAGAATAAAACCTTTGTTGCCTTTTCCAATCTAATTTCTTTCAGCCGCAGTTGTTAATGTCATAAAACTTCAATTTCACCAGACTCAATCTATTTCATGGACAAATTAAACAATCATTCGGAATGTGCACACATATCAGATTAGTGACTTATAGGTTCCGTCTGCTACGAAAAGATTTTCACTGTCCATATTTTCATTAGTTTTTTGTTTGTTTGTTTGTTTGTTTTGCTTAGGGAGATTATAGATGATACTGTCCTTTTCACAAAACAAAACTGGGTAAACTTGATTCTGGTGCAAATATACAAATCACAGATCTCGTAAAACGTTATGTTTCATGAAGTAAAAATTACATAACATTTTAACTGCCTTCTATCCCAATTTGTATTGGCAGCCAGCCACTTGAAATATAGTTAAAAGAAAAGAACAATAAACAAATGAAACAATTATTTATATTATCTCCGTTTACATTCCCCAAAAACATGTTTGCACTGAATATTTTTTATGACGAAAATATAAAAGATAAATAATTTAGCATCACGGTATCATACCGACCTTGGAGGATTACAATTGTAAATATTGACATCTCTGACATATTTTTTTTCAATTACAATATAAGTGTTTTAAATTAAAACTTTAAATTTTCTATGCAAAGTGATTAGCAATATATTTGATTATCGTACCAGGCTTCCGGACATTGTTTTCCTGTCATTAAGACTTTGATGCCTTTAAAGAAAGAAGGCTAATATTGTAATTTATGGAAATCTTGGCCAGTTTGGCAAATCCACCATATTGATTGCATGTAACTTTCCAGAATCATTTCTTTATGATGCGCGTATATTTAAGAGGGATTAAATGTTTTAAAGACAGAAACGTTCGAAACCAAATTTTCTTAACACAGTTTGTTCGCTAATAATGTGTTTGTTTCTGATAGATTTTAGTTTAAACATATTATATTTCATAATTTCGTAGCTCTAGATTATAGGGGTACACTATAGAAGGTGAAGGATTAAAACGAGATACAATGGCTTACAATGGTCGTCTCCTTTTATGATACAAATATTTTAAATGTATATGAATGCATGACGAATGATATTAAACTTTAATGACAAAATAACTAAATTATTTAATAGCCAAAGTGAAAAGACTGAGTTCAGCATAAACCCTTAGCTAAGTATATAAAGCGGGATGACGGAAAAAAAAAGGCTTTCGGTCAAAGACGAGGATATAGATAAGAAAGATTTTTAAAAGAGAAATTTTCAATTAAATTGTGTCAGACATTGTGGAGAATGTTAAGAATATATTGGGAGATGAGACAGGGGAGGTACAAAAATAATAAATAAATTAAACAGAACCAAAGAAAACCGGTAGAATTAAAGTGAATTGTACTTCTCTCTAGAATGATTCGTTGTTCTAGGTCGAGCATTAATTAATTTGAAATTTTCGTCTACCTCCACCCCATAAACGTATATGGGGATAAGTGTCACGAGTATTTAGTGTGCTTTTGAAGTTGTTATTGGAGTCGGATTGATGAGTTTCAATAGGTAATGTTTTCCATTATCGAACGCAAGAAGGGAAAAAACGAGATTAATAAAGACTTGTTCTAACCTGTAATTATTGAAAATTGTTTACATGTCATTGTAAATAATATAACTACCATACTTTTTTTGTTGCACCAGTTGCAGTTCTAGCTGCCTCATTTCATATTTTTTTAATACAAAGCAGACGCTAATGAGACGAACAAAATATGCAGATATGTCACAGTGAGGAGAGAGGACACAAACGAAAACCTTAATTACATTTGTAACAAAGGTAACGACCTTGAATACAGCGATACTAATACTTGAAAGAATGTTTTCTTTATTGTACTGTCGATTTAAACCTAATGGATTATGAACTACAGTAAAAGGAGACATGAATAACTCATTATTATGTAATTTTTCGTGAATCATGAGTGCATTTGTCATCACAAAGTTAACAAATGAAGCAATGATTTGAAATAAAAGTAATCTTTCTGATTCTTTGTTAACCTTGTAAGTTTATGTAACAATATAACTACAACTGAGAAGAAAAATACTTAATCCGGAACTTTTAATATGGATCACATCCGGTTTGTGTCGATGAATACATTAGGTATGTTAAATCTTTTCAGGCGTTCATCGCCACGATCCTAAATTCTAGTAATGTACATTTGATTTGAAAAAAATATACGAAACATTTAGGAACGATCTTTTTGCACTATGAAATGATTAATGTTTCTAAACCAATGACAGCGTAATTTAATGGTTGCATATACTCTCAAAGTAATATGATGTACAAGAGCAAATACCGAGTCAATCACAAAGTCGAATGAACGAATAGAAGCAACCGATTAACTAATATTCGGGATGACATAAATGGTATAATTATGACCTGGATCCTGTTTTTGTCATCGGAAATGTATCAACAGTTTATTAATTTCGATCAGGTGAAGAGTTCGAGAACAATGAGGAAATGCTACCGTACGCTGATGCCGAAATTAAACGTCTCAAGTCCAGTGCGTCCATGCAGGGAGTGGAAACCTTTAATATACCAATGATTATTCCAGTAAACAGGACACACTGGATCAAGGATTTCAATGATATCAGTATCATCAACAGATTGAGTATGCTTTTAGTCCAAATGACATATATAAATTTTGAACAGCGTGAATATATATATATATATATATATATATATATATATATATATATATATATATATATATATATATTCAGTCTTCATATGGTAATATAATTTCTCATAACACTTTATCTCTCTCAGATCAATATTAAATGTGTGCGTATGTTTTAAATATTCACTCTTGGGTGATTTTTGTAGACGATAAGGTGCATGATCAGTATAATTATAGCCAGTGTCCAATGAATAACGTGCTTGATACAGTTATTTCCAGTATCAAACGAATAACGTTATCCATGCAGTTATATCAAGTGTCCAATGAATACCATGCTTCATACAGTTATTTCAAGTGTCCAATGAATAACGTGCTTCATACAGTTATTTCCAGTGTCCAATGAATAACGTGATTCATTGAGCTGTATCCAGTATCTACTGATTTATGTGATTCATTCAGTTATAGCCTGTATCCACTGCATAACGTGGCTCATACAACTATTATCATTATCAGTTGAATCATGTATAATAAATCATGTATAATAAGTCATGTATAATAGGATGAACATCTTTTTAGAAGTTATCTCATTGCATCCAGAGTTCCGATGCGTTTACTAAATACACAATTAAGTCCTCGCATTTATGTCAATAGACGAATTCATATTATACACTACTGAGAATGTCAGCATACAATATATAAATAAAAAACAGAAGAATTAAAAAAAAATATATTTTTCTGTTGCATAGATAATATTAAGTGTCTTAGGACCTAGAAAGCCATATCAGATATTCTACAATCATTTTTGCCGTATCATGTGCAGGTCATAGACAGACGGTGACACAGATTTGTATCGGTATCGTGAAGATGGACCATGACAGTTTTGAGTTCGGTACCACGCCATGTGATGAAAGTCATACAGTTATATGTGATAAGAGTAAGTTTAATAATTTAAATAAGATTTAATGGTTTCAAAATATTGTTTGATTTAGGAACTATAAGGAAGTACCGTGGAAACTCTCGTCTGAATACTGGTGACATAATGCTATAACTAGTGAGAATGAGTATTACACAGCGCTTACTGGAAACCAAAATGAATAGGTCAAAATATAAATCACAAAGGCGCACGTTCAAGAGATGATACTATAGTATTCTCTTCAAAGATGAATTGCTAGGTAGAGTTTGCCACTACATATGTAATACTTTCTTGACAAGTGACAATTTACATTCATTACCTTCTTGTGAACATGCCAACAAAAAGCCGAAATTCCCAACAAAGGTATGTAAGCAGCAGTAACCAATTACATCTATTGCGTTTTTTCTAATACTCCCTTCAGAGACAGGTTAATATTCTTGGGGCTTCAATCTGCAGATAAACACGCACACACATATACACATACACACAGACACATATACACATACAACTTTGGAACCTTTGATGAGGAAACATGGCACAGACATGCATGTCACCTAATATGAGCTGAATTCTTACATCAAGTTTAAAATAAATAAAAAATACATTAACTCATTTCTTTTAAACACAGGTTATATTTTCCTCCTTTGCAGTCGGTATCAAGACCTCATTAACATTGGCAACCAGAGATGAAATGGTGCCGAGACTTGGTGACTCGAAGTCTGGAATAGCTTCTAACCAGCGGCAAAATGTTGGTAAGGATAATGTCTTACAGCTCTATAGTCTTGAACGAAGTAACAGAAAAGAGCGAAAGCCAACAAGTGTTGAAAATTAAACAAATAATTTATTTTCCATGAATACAAAGTGATAATTTAAAAAGAACGTACAGTATTGTGAATTAAATCCCAAATGGTCCTAAAGTTCTATCACAGGTCCAAAAGTTTAGAGTATTTAGAATGAATTCTAGTGGTGTTCTGAATGAATTCCGATTTTGAACGAGCTGATATGTCAATAATCAGAAGTGTGCTAATGTGACAACACTCATAATCTATCACAATGATATAACCCAAAATGTCCTTGAATGATCTGCAACAATTCAAAGATAGTGACTTATTCCTAAATCTAAGAAAAGTTTGTAATTCCAAATAAATTATTTAAATACATAAAGTAAACTTTCATTACAAAACACAATTTCTCTAGACAGATATTAAGATTAGAAATTAGTAATTCTGAAGTAAACAACGTTCATATGAACAGCTAAGACGTAATAATTGAACCATGATGAGGTTCATTTTCCCATCAAATTCGTATACATCATGATTATAGAAGGTTCCTAAGATTTAAAGAAAGCTAGACCTTGATTTCAATAATTATAAACATGTTTACCGCTAAGTAAAAATGATCTTAACATATAATCTAAAATCTTACACAAGTATTAGGTATGTAATGTGTTGTTTACAACACACAATTACATTTGTCAGGTAATCTTCTACCCTCAATCACTGACAAAGGTCAACCACACAACATAGATATATATTACTAGTGACATTTCATTGGATAGTTTAAATTGGTCCGAAGTTATTTTTATTTCCATCTGCATATATAAAGTGAACTTGGCTCAACTATGTCTGTTAAATTAATAATAATTACAATTATCGTTATCTTCTTGTACCGTCTTGACTCAGTTGGCGTACATTTACTATTATGAATCATAGTATATGCATTAGCTATTGCACAGCTATATAGCAGCAATTTATATATGTTTGTCTTCTTCTGTCGAAATATAAAATCGAGACTTTTAACACATATACCATGACATGTCAAAGCACTAAGTGTATCTGCAGAGCTAATTGTTAAAGGACCGGTAAAATAGTATAAATCGTCCGATTATTTGGCCGAGATGAAAACATAAAGGAGAAAGTTCAATATGCAAAGTTAAACCATAGCGTTTGCGTATATGTAATAATTCTGACTGAAGTCATACCTGGGCATTACGTGGAGAATCTACCAGGCACGCCTCTGGGGCCATGCTCTCATGAAATTAATGTTGGCCAAAGGAGTTTCTGTCTTTCACTAGGGACATCTAGTGCTTTTCTGCCATTGAATTAAAACATCGAATATAATTCTTTTATCGACAGAGTGGAACTGCTTGAATCACATCACCAAAACTGGTGTGCGACATACGTACAGACCGCATGTTGTTTACATTTGTTGTGATAAAAGTCCTAGATGTTAAGAATATTGTTAATGGAATAAACTGCGAATTTTCGACAAATGGACAAATTATTCAGATCGTATTAATCCATTGTACTGTGTTTGAGGGAGATTTCCAGCTGGTGGAAAGGTCCTGATTTTTTTCCGCATTTGCAGCGTCCAGAATTCTAAATCGAGCCATTCGGGACGTGTTGCCATTGAAAACAAAATGTTCAAGCATACTGAATAACAACAGCCAACTCTGTGAATTGCTGCTCGTCAAATTTGGACTACATGAAAATGAACGACGTTGTGTGAACATAACTTCCTGACTGGGATCTCCTACATCTGAGCGTAATGTAAATTATGTGAGATCTGATTGTGTGTGTGTGTGTGTGTGTGTGTGTGTTTGTCTGCGTGTTTAAAAATGAATATCCTTGTATTTCAGATTGGAAACTGGTCTCACCTTCCTTGATCATAGTCGTCTTGTCTGTTCCAACTGCGATCATCGCCATCGTTAAATACAGGAAGAAAAAGTTTATTAAAAACCTTGCATACCATAGCAAATACCGAAAACAGGGGTATGATATAAAACTCTCCTTCCATCTCTCTCTCTCTCTCTCTCTCTCTCTCTCTCTCTTCGTCAAGCGCATCAGTGGCTCAGTTGTTAAGGGGTTAGACTACAATCACAAATTGAAACAAATATCCTATGTCATTATGAATAAAAAATACAAAAAGACTATAACTGGTCTGGGCCATCGCCTTTGCGATTTCACTATCTAAACTCAATCGATAAAACGACGACTACATAAATAATCATAATTCGATACTCACTCGATAAAACGATGACTACATTCATGTTCATAAATCGATATATGTGTTCCTAAGCAGGCTTAACACTCGACCTAAGCAAGCTTCCTAACCCAAACACCATATTTAGATAAAAAAAATTAAAATGCAAAACAACGTTACTTAGTTGATACATAAACATTTCTTACAATTAAATAATGGACTTCGTATCTAAGCCAATAACAAGCAGTGTTCGTTATCCTTGTTCAGAAACACGTTCAATACGCCAGATAATCATGACGTTGCACAAATATTTAAAGAAATTAAAATTTACTTCAGTTAAAAATGTATGATTATGTTATTAATGTGACATGAGATTTAGACAGAATAAATTTAACTCGGCAGTGTGGATGATATCACCTGAAAGTGGAAAATATTATTCGCTTGTTAGAGATAAAAGAGTACAAAGCAAGTGAAATATGTTTGTAAATTTCATGCCTACTGCTAAATACGGAAATAATTTTCTTGATAAAAATATGACCAACCTGCTGAAGGCAAAACATTGGATTACAAAGGAGAAACATATATATTGGATACGGAAAGAAGGATTGGAAACAGCGAACAAACATATATGCAATTAGCAAACTGATGTAAGAAGGAGCTGATAAAGACGAATTCATTGACTAAAATGAACATGGAAGGACGGAAGATTGGTGAACAGATGAATAGAATGACTCACACACGGATAAGAGATGGTCTGATTGAAAGGTTAAATTTTGAGCTTTCAACAAACAATTAAGTTGTGGAACGAAAACTTATGTACGAGAGGACTTTCATATATTTGTATAGTATTAGTTAAAACAACTGAAAGTCAATTACATTGGTGTACAGCCAAAAAATGCTTCCAAAATCAATGTACTCAGACTTTACTAACTCTGGGTCACTGAGAACGAAAATAATGTTTAAAATTATTGATTGGCTCTAGTGTTAAAGTTCTGATACTAGGTCAATATATGCGACCCTTGACTTGTAAATGGCGGAAGATATGTGAGTTATAAAGGAAAGTGATCTCAATTTAAACTAGAAATGACTGAAATACATCTTTGTCTGGATTTATGAATAAATCTATGACTGGATTTGGACAGTACTTGTGTTTTAGGCAAAACAATGAATGCTGCAATCTGGAGTTGGTATTGCATCATACTTGATATGAATTGCATCATGTTATTCCTGGAAGTCATGGACGATGCAATCATAACTAAGATTACATCACTCTGCTGAACATATTGCCCTATATCAGCTCTTGAAGTCATACAGTGTCGTGCTCTCTTATTTGTCAGCGTTTGATTTCGCAAAGGGACACTTTTGTTTAGCCGAAGTGATCAAAAAGTCTCGTACTTGCGTGAACAATGCAGGTAACTTCTGCTATGTTTGTGGTAACGTGATTTTTGCCATTATGGTTAAGAAAGCCTATCACCTTTATGTTGGGTGCACAATTGGAGATCAGGGCAAGAGGTAGGCCCCAAACATATGCGGCAACACTTGTGCAACAAATCTTCGCCAGTGGTTAAACAGGAAAAGGAAATATATGCATTGTGCAGTGTCAATGATTTGGAGAGAACCAAGATATAATATCAACAATTGTTCCTTGGGCACAGTGCCTCCAGCTGGAAACGGTTTGTCATAGAAGAAAAAAGTGGACTGTGCATTATCCTAACATTCCATCAGCTATACGCTCAGTACCCCACGGAGAAGGACTGCTGGTTCCTGATGCACGAAATCATTCTCAATTGAATCAGAGGAAGACGAGGAAACTTCTAGTCCTGAATCATCAATGACACATTACCTATATTCTCTCCCATCTTTCTCCTCTGCACCACACCTCTTGTCAGGGATTTGGAACTATCCAAGAGTAAGGCAGAGCTGTTTGGGCTCCAGACTACAGCAGTAGAATCTCCTGGCAGGGGATGTTAGTGTTTTGATGTTTCGTGGCCGTCAAAAGGATCGTGTCCCATTCTTCTTCATGGAAGGTGATATTGCAGGTTGCAACAACACCAATGGTGTGATGGCAGCCCTCAACATCGTTCATGATCCTGATGAGCGGAGACTGTTCATTGATTTATCGAAGACGAGTCTTATATCTGTTTTGCTGCATAATGGCAATGTTTTGCCATCAATTCCAGAAGGTCATGTAGTCCATATGAAGGCAACTTATGAAAACGTGAAACACCTTTTCAGGTGGTTAAACTATAACGAACATCAGTGGCAACTTTGCGGCGATTTGAAGGTTCTTGCTGTCTTGCTTGTTCTGCAGACTGGATACACAAAGTACTGCTATTTTCTCTGCGAATTGGATAATCGTGCGAGAGCTTCCCACTCCATCAGATAGGTTGGCCATTCCGACAGTCGTTGGAGCCTGGGAGAAAAAGTGTTCAGTATCCACCACTTGCTGAATCGAGGAAGATTTTGTTTCCACCCTTGCACATCAACCTGGGTCTGTTGAAGAGCTTTGTCAATGCTATGGACAAAACACAAGCAGCTTGTAAGTACCTCCGTGGAAAATTTACAAGGTTAAGTGAAACTAAGATAAAGATTGGTGTCTTTGTTGGTCTTCAGATTCGCTTGACTGTGCACTGCGTGGCATGGAAAAGTCGACATGGAAAGCCTTCCTGTTAGCGGCAAAAAATTTCTCGGAAACAACAAGGAAGACAACTACAGGGAGTCGGTGGAAAACTCCTCACGGCATACAAAAGCCTTGGTTACAACATGCGACGAGCACGGCGAGCGATTTCACTAGGACATTGCAACAATGGAGAAAAGCTATCATGGGAAATTGAGCCCATCAATGCCTGAATACTATTGCTGGACAGTGACAAGAGATGGTCCATTTAAATGAATGCAAGAAACAAGCCGAGAAGTACCTAGTAGACACTGAATAAGGACTAAACTATGTACTTATATATACATAAGAATTGTTTTACCTTTGTTTCATAATAAAATTAATTTATATAAGCCGTTTGCTGTTTTTCTAAAGTGTAAATAAACAGGACAGGTACATTATTATCATGCAATACAGCCGTAAATACATGACAAGACCTAGGTGAACAATTTATGATTAAACTTCTACTATCTACACAATATACACAGACGTAAAATGCAAAAACTTAAATATATTTGAAACAGTAGCCAATCAGTTGTTTTAATTGTCATATGGAAATTCAGCACATCAATATGCATAATAAATAACATTTTATCTCTAAATCAGACGATTTCTACGAAACTGTAGACACTCATATTGTTGGAGGAAGGCAGGACTAATTCTGAGCTAATTTGTTCGTATCGGACTCTTCTGCCATACTGTACTTACTATTAGATGCAACGGTAATTTCATTTAATTTTGTGCGCATCTACTAAAAACATCCACAAGTTCCTAACTCCACATGCTATTACAATCAGATATCTTGCATGCTCAAGATACCAAAGCATTGATAATATACGAAATTATACTCCATCACCCATCCTACACATACAAAACAATGCCTTCATTGTCTGTTGCGTCATATTTTACCCCCAGTAAATATATTTTGATATATATGTCTGCTTTATGTCTTTCAACGAATGACATGAAATGTTCCTGCGTGTAAATTGAACAAAGATTCAACTGATACATGCCGTAAGCCATGAGTATGATGCCATCTTCACTGTAAAGAGGAAAGTCCCCATTACCCGGCGACATTTTCTCCATCAACATTTCACCTGCAAGTAGACCTTACCTACCATATTTGATTTTCAACTTCTTCTTTTATCAAACTCTGCTGCCGAGAAAGATATGTCACTTTCGCAGCTCATATGGCATCTTTTTTTCTGAAGGACCGTGACTCAGAACACGCATGCTTTGTTTTGCAGGCTACAAAAAATATTATTATAAAATTCCAAATAAATGGAACTTGTGAAGTCAAAATAATTCGATCAAAATACTTTCAGTTCTTGAACAGTCCATTTTGGTAATTCAGCAAAGCATCTCACAACAGCTTGTTGATAGTTTTGTTCCCTTGTCTGCAATGGTGTCATTTAAATGTTAATGCCATGATGAAGCAATCATTTGATAGAATCGTGAGATCACAAGTTACTACATAAAACATCGTTTTCCTCAATCCAGATTTACTGTCATCAACCTTCGGTTGAAGTAATTTATTCACGATAGATGGTTCACTACTTTTGTATCTGCTAGATATAGATCTAACAACGTCAAACATTTTTCAATAGTTGTGACAGCGATCATGGGCTTTACCAATGAACGACCTTTGTGACTGTTTAAACGCCTTTGAGACTAGAACTTGATACTCGTTTGGATATAAATGTATATCCCATGAATTACTAGCATAACATGAGGATTTTCTTGATTTCCAATACAATGCTGAGAAGGAGGCCGTGTAATTTTTTAATAACTTCATGGCGAGTTAACGGTTGAACACCCACGTGTAGAGGACTAAGATATTCAGTGATGACCTTCCTTGCGGAAGCAATCGCATATAAAAAAGACTTGATTTTGAAATCAAAATGGTTGAAAGAATTGTGTTTGATATCTCCTGTTTAAGCTTGAAATAGATCGCTATAGAGGTTCTCACACTTTTGACTGGAGTTTTATTCAAACACGGTAAAAACGTGTATAAGTCACTGAAGTTTGACTTTTGGTAAAACCTGTCAGGGTAACATAGTAGCAATCATCAAGAACATCTTGGTTATCAAAATCCAATCTATTTTTCTTAACTTCTGAGAGCAGTATCTCTACAATTTTGTATCAGCTTAGAAATACTGTCTATATTCATTCACATTCACAGTTTCAGAAGATGCTGAAATGTTTCCTTTGTCGTCTTTAAAACAAACAAAAACTGGCCTTACTGGAACCAATATGTCCTTGTGGAGGAACATTCTAACTCAGTCATCAGTTAAAACAACTCGTAGGTATGATCTTGCTTTGTTTTCAGACGCAACAGTAAGCGTGACTATTGGATGTGTTTGGTATCGGACTTGCATACAACTTGCTGTGTTTTTATAGAATTGATGGTAGATATCCACTCTTAAACATTTTGTTGTTATCAGTTCTAGTAGAGTCCGTCGTCGTTAAGTGGAATTTGCTTCTTTCTAATAATATATTCTTCTACATTACTTTCATAGAATATCATTATCTAAGGCTTCAGTCATGAAACTCTTCCTGACAAAACATTTGAGGTACCGCTTAACTTTTGATACATACTTCAGGTTTTGACAAACTGAGCTACATAGGAAGACAAACAAATCAATGGATAATACACCAAGCATTATTGACAATGTGTATGACTTAACTTTTACTTCTAAGATTTAAAAATTCTACCTATAGTTAAATGATATTTCCTGAATTCTGATCTTTGGAGTATATCTGTGTTATGTTGTCATTTGTGACATTGGTATTGTGTTATCTCTTTGCCCTATACTACTTGGTGCGGTAATCACGTTGAACTCGGTTTGCAGTAGCCGTCACATCCCATGAACTCAAATATATTTTTAGTTTTGAATCTATGACATTTCTTTATATCCATTACTTATATTTTACTATTTATTTTATTAATACATTGTATTGCATTTTTATCATATAAATAAAATTTAGTCAATATAAATATCAGTTTAAAGATTACCTAGATTATTTCCCTAGAACCTTAAAAGTTATATTTGGATACACTTTATCCTTTTCGCTGCAACATCAATAGAAGCCTGAGAAACAAATCTAGAAGAAGTAATAAAGATCGCTGGTATTCTTGTCGCTTAACGTCTGGCATTGCAATATGCGGTTGGTTGCGTTTTCAAACACGATAAACTGTCAGACATCCTAGTGACAAAAGGTTTAATTAGCCAATGTACCAGCATAACTGCCAAATCACATCCCAGAAACGCTGAACCTTTTTGTATAGTAAATAGACTGGCATCAATCTAGGATTTATAATTTCGTGATTTGTGAGCTCTTGCAATTAATGTAATTACGGAAGAAAACTTAATAGTGGTTAACCTTTTTAAAGAGTTACCAAAATTAATAATTCAGCTGGTTCACTCTTGTAAAATAAAGAAATAACTTATCATGGTAGGTGGGTTTATCGAACTGTATAAAGCAAAGAACAGACATTATGTCTGTAATAATCTTCAACATAATACAATCATTCATGACGTCTTTCAGAATATTATATTTCTGATGTTTCGGTGTAGTAAAATAAACGTACAAATGTTAGTTTAAAACTAGCAACCCATTTGATCATATAGTAGACAAACGAGCAAAATACTGACGGTAACATCATCTCGAAAAGTCATATTGTAAAGGTTTTGCATTATGTACTAAATAGCTAGTGTTGTCATGCATATACCAAGCAATCATTTCGGGTATATAATTTATGCTTTTCTGATCTCAATCAGTTTATGTCCGCGTAAATTATTCATTGATTCTGCAAACAATGCTAGTACACAACAAAGCTTAATATTTACTTGATGACGCATTCCTTACGAACCTTTCATGCAAGCCAATTTCTAATTTTCGTTCGTTTTGAAGGAGTAGAGCTTGCTTCTGAGACCACGCAAATCGTAAATAGGTGTACGGTGTATTTTACTCGCTGATTAATCCAGCAATTTACTTGTTTACTAGCAGAATATCTCATTTCTTTTAACCCTTTGTGTCATGTTCTTTCCCATGTCTAAGAAAATTTACCCTGTTAATAAAAATGCTTGACAAATTCGTGTCTGTCATTATACACGGAAAAATATCCTCAAGCGTTTGTGATTTTTTAATTTTATTTCTGCTCATAAAACCTTGTGGTTAATTGGACGTTTATTCATTTTTGCATACTACTAAATTGATGTTCTCATCTGTTTGCATTCTGCTTGCAAGCTGTAAATCTTTCTCATGTTTGAAAATTTGTTTTACATCTAAATATATACAATATATACAGATGTTCTCTATTATAAAGTTTCAATATGTTCTCCAAATGCATAGACATCTTTTGGCTATATAAAATTTGTTTTCAACTCATTAGTTTTGTATCAAATTTATATTTAATTAAATATATACATCTAACTGCCCTGAGTATCCTCTTAAACGTTAATTCTAATCAAACATAAAAGTTTAAATTACTTACTATAATGAATTATTAAGTTCTCTTTCTTTTTAATACAAATTTTAAGCAATTTTTTATTTTGTGTGTTTTAATTATTTAATCTTTTTGCACTGTATCAAATCTTCCATATCTGGTGTCATTGTTTATTTTGCTCATTAGAAACCTTTGAAATAATCATGTATATGTGTTGATTCTTCTAAATCTGTTTCATGAATACCACCAGTTCTTTTAAACGTCTTTCTAGTACTTCTAAATCTGTTTCTAAATTACCATCAGCCATTTGAAAAACTTTCTAATTCCATTAGTTCTGATTCCTTTGATTTATTAACTGGTTGTCCATGAAATACTCTTACCGAATGAATTTCCTTATGGAAGAACCTACTCATGACCTTCACCTTCATATATTATATTATCCATCACTCACTTAGAACCTTACCTTCATCGGAGCTTGTTCCTATATTGACAAATCCTAAAGATTAGATTTACCATCATATCAACTCCTATCGTACAAACATCAATCCATTAAATCAAATCATATTCTGTTAAATTATATAGTTATATTCCTAATCAGCTCGAACCACCATCTTTAACTGATCATGTTGCATTATAATAATGAGCTACCTGGATATAGTTGTTAATTTTGCAAGCCAATATTTCTAAATTCCTGTAGAAAAATTTCATACAAAGTTAAAATAGCTTGTTGACATAATCTTCACACAAAAGTTACCAAGAGAATTTAATTTGAAATGTCCATTGAAGATTCACATTGGTACTTACCCACGTCTTTATTCACATCCATGACCTGAATATATCTGCTTCATAGTCGTTGAAATTTGGATCTGTTGAACATATTAAGGTTGTTTGAGACTGTAAATTAGGCAGATATCTTTTCGTAGTGAATTGTCTTGCATTTCTTTAAAATATAACATTGTCCTAAGGAGCATGCCATCACCAACGTGTCATTTCATCAGTATCTTTGTTTCAAATATGAAATCTATCATTTACAAAATAGTTTATTAATGAAAAAGATTTTACATCAAAAAAAGTTGATTTATTTGTTCTTCTTTTATGATACATTTTCGACCAAATCTAAGTTAATCAGATACGTGTCATCTCCTGAAGATTTAGGAATTAAAGTTTGTGTTAATAATATTTACAGTCATTATTTACAGAACCTCTATATTTATCAGTTACTTTAACAGTGTTAGTGACATTGTTGTCTCCTGTATATAAAACCTTCTGTTCACAAAAATTGCATTTATTGGTTGAATTAAAATGGGTTTGTATCTTCTGTTGTATTTTTGTTGTAGAAATAATCAGCGTTCTTTGGCCAAAGCTGTGCCAAGATAATGGATCAGAGGGTCCTTGTGTTTATGATTTAATGAACCAGTATATCTCTCTCTCTCTCTCTCTCTCTCTCTCTCTCTCTCTCTCTCTCTCTCTCTCTCTGTATGTATTGTCACACGCATATATCTGCAGGTTTCCGGTGTGTTGCTGTAAAGTTTTAAAGCTTCAAAGATCGTTATTTTGGGCATACTCGTCATGCTTGAAAGCATTGTGATATCATGATTTTTATAAAGTATTAACAATAGAACGGTGGCCGTGAACAATAAACTAACATACCACAGCCGCCACTATAATTAGTAAATATTCGTATTAAACATACCATCATTTACTCTTACAGACATGTTTCCTTTCCAGGAAAAATGTTTTCCTCATTGTATTAAGGTTTTGTGAACTTTAAAACCTTGCCCCTAGTTTAACTAAAACAACAGGTACAAGACGGACATTTCTGTATATAAATATCACCATTACCGATAAAATGGTACATGATATAAGGAGAATAAAGCACGGAATGTTTGTCTCCATAGTTAGTTTCTTAAAACATGAACTATTTTTAAACGGCAGATTCATTTCTCTTCTCCCTCGTACAGGCGGAGTCAAGATCGAGAAACACTTCCCAGAGACGGTTTGTTGAGTGATCGAGAAACACATCCCAGAGACGGTTTGTTGAGGAGTGATATAGAGTCGGTGAACATCTTCAACATTAAAGAGAGCACACAAGACCAAAGTAATAGCAGAGGCGACGATTACGATTACATCGACCCACCACTTGCGTCTTTACATAATCCCATGTATATTAACAATTCTTCAGATCTCCGTCATCTCCATGAACATGCGTTACTTGTAAAGCCGGCCTCTCCATGCAGTAAGGCAAAGTTCAGCGGAAGTGCGAAATATGCGTTTACCGCACGAGATAGTCAGGATTCTGACAAATGTTCGACGATGCATTGGAAGAAAAGTAAGGCGACAATTGCAATGTACAGTAACGACGAAGAACAATACGAGAATTGCAATAACGTTGAGGTGTTACTGGGATAACAGGGCGACGAGGCAAGATTACTAGAGCATCCACAAGTTTCCAATCGTTAAGAAAAAGTTTTTGTCCTGCAAGCATTTAATATCAAGGACGATTATTCGACAAAGATCGGCATTGTGTGGACTATAACCATTTAACACGAGAAAATACACATTTAATGGAAATATGAATATGAATGGACAGAATTACGAGGAAGGGCGAAACGTGACATACACAGCTATGCGCATTTTTCTTGAAAAATATTAATAAATGGAATGGTATTTATGCCACATAAGAATTTTTCAACGAGATTATATATATACACACAAAGAGAGAAAGACAATTTTTTATATCTGCTGGTACAAATTGTAGCCAAACCTTCCTAGCTAGGTAAGCTCTTGGCCACGGTGACAAATGAAACAAAAATCGAAGACGTAGCATATATATATATATATATATATATATATATATATATATATATATATATATATTGTGTGTGTGTGTGAGAGAGAGAGAGAGAGAGAGAGAGAGAGAGAGAGAGAGAGAAATGAGTATATCTCATTTGCTAACCTCGTTTTAATAAAATGGATGTTATATAATAAAATTTGTCAATCAGTATCATATCTACGACACATATTAATCAATGTTTACCTAGCTTTGAAAAAAGGAAATTTGAAAACGGGTGGAATATTTTTTAAAACGGCGTCACATTATATTTATGTAATGATGCGTTTTGTTTCAAGGACAAAGTGGTACAAAAATGTATTATACGTTGGAACATGTCTGTAAAGTACACAGCAAATTTCCAAAGTTCCACTCTTTTTAAAACTGGTAACCTTCATTAAGCATTATAGAATTGTGGACTTCACGCAAAAATTACTCACCTCCGAAGCAGAACGGTTGACAAGAGTAGTGCTCCAGGAAGTATGGAAAATTTTATGTTTTGCGAAACACGTTTTAACACATTTTTACAAAGAATTATACTTGGCTCAAAAAACGACCAAGGCATAAAATAGAATAACTTTAGCAAGTCATGACAACATAACATAGTAAAGAGCTGAAGTGTGAAACTATTTTGTTACACTTTTACGATATATATGTCTCCGCCATTTAGCAGAGGCGCTTTCTTAGTGCTAGTGCCGAATGTGATGCACCAAGACATTTTTCTTTTTAAAATCATGCAAATTACTTTTGAGTTTAAGACAGAAATATATTATTAATTGTCATAATAGATTATGCCATCCACTCCTTAAAGACATGGCACAACAGTATTATCATCTGCTGAAAATGTATTTACCAGACAAATGTGCAAATTTAACCACACAAAAAAGCTACCCTTTGAGATATTGAGTGGTAAAATCAACGAATGGAAATTGCATGACTGTTTTTCATATACTTTCAGTAGTTAAACATGTACTTCATTATTTCACCACCAGTGTGAAATGACGAAGTTTATGCCGGATTATTCCAGACGTACATGTAATATATATCGTATTAATATGCAGTTTTAGTTTCGAGAATATTGTTTCGTGGTCATTAGATCGAAAGGGACGTGAATCACGCGTACTATTGTTATATTTTTTAATACCATCAGGATTTTGCAAATACATGTAGTGAAACTATATATATATATATATATATATATATATATATATATATATATATATATATATATATATATATATATATATATATATATATATATATTCACGTCAGGACAATTGTCTACAAAACGAAGCAGTCAACAACTGCTCTTGTTACGCTTTGTAGGTTCGATACATTACTTGAAAGCTATTTTGCTTACGCAGAACATAACGTGTTTTGTTCTTCTCAGTCAAACTTGATGACGTACTTGTCTCTCATTTAATTTGTGTCTCGTAAGGGTCAACTGGGAAATTTCTTTCACGTAAAGAAGTAGATAATTATAGTCCTAGATGCAGCTCAATATTGCTTTCTTCAATTTTGTTTAATATTCACGTATAAATATGAGTAAAAGATGAGTGAATTAAAGAGAAACATTGATATTGACGACTGGTGCAAAATTTCATTCATTCGTTCATTTATTATTGATTGATTGACTGATTTCTCTATTACTAAGTATAATAGCAATATCCAATGTAGAGACATGACTGATAATAGCAATATCCAATGTAGAGACATGACTGATGTCTTCGACGTATTAGATGGCGGTCTATAATACAGCGCTACGGCACCAAAGCTAAACAACGGAGGACTTTTCTGATTTTCACAGTCATCTTTACGATGACATCTTAGAATATCTCTTCCTGAGTAGCCTAATGTTTCGCTTAGGTTGGTGACTCACATCATAATAATAATTGCAGCCGATAATTCACATCCCATAATAATATATAATGTAAATTGAGTTCTTTCTTGACCATCATAAGAATAGAAGAATAATTACTGTAATTCTGATGTATTTCGACGTGCAACCCGTGTATAAAATTATATGTCTGTTGCTTGGAAAATTACAGAAGTTCAACTTAACATTTCATAATTATGGCCAATGGCTTGTTTTCATTTACCTGTTCTTAAAGCAAGATTTGTGATAAGATATAATGGATTTTGTATACATGCTAAAATTAAGTACTTCCGGTTTGGGAAGCAAAATATATAACCACAAAAATAACTGCCTCTATTGTTCAAAAGTTGCCTATATACCTCTGGTGAAACTTGTTCCAAGTCCCAATGCTGGCAAAAGCTGAGATAACATAAATAGGATCCAACATTTCCGATCGCAATACAGATATACTATCAGAGAGCTTATATTAAATATAAATTCAAATCCATTAGTTCTACTTTTTAATTGAAAATATATCTAGTAAATTTTTTTATTTAGCTTGTGGCTAATGATTTCTAATTATTTGACAAGATTACCTGGAACAATATTATTTGTTTTCACTGACGTCCGTGTGGCGATAAATAATGAAACGTTTTAAATGTCAATTAGTTTTGAATTTCAGTTTCAATGAAAACATGTTTATAAATCATTAAAGAAGGCGTATGTAATAAATACAAAACCATTTTCGTGCTTCATTTAATTTAAGCATGTTTCATTGTCGCAAAATGATACAATGAGATTGGGCATAAGTTCTAAATTAAATTAGCCCTTTCCTTACACAATACGAGCATCAAAACATTTTAAACATAACAAGAGTGACCTAATGGTGAAAAATGATTGGAGAGAGAGAGAGAGAGAGAGAGAGAGAGAGAGAGAGAGAGAGAGAGAGAGAGAGAGATAGGAGGGGCACAATGTCATCTTCACGATTTCAGTAAGTTATGAAAATCGTCTGGTATTAGTAATATATTTGCATGCTTGTAAAATTCTATATTTGTCATTTGCATCGATCTTTTGCCAAAACGGCGCAGCTGAATTAACAGTCGATATGGCACTGGAGTAATTTTCTCAACAACTCAGTTTGTTGATGAATATACTTGCGTCAGAACACGAAGAAATGCATTGTGGTTTCAGTCCCACTGAAAGAACAAATAGGGTAATCAACAAGTTTAACACGGTAAAGATCAGCTTTTAATGAGTTTACATGATATCACAATCTATTATGGATCATATCCAGGACTTGATGACTATAGCGAGACATTTTACTTGATATGGAATTGGACGTAACGACCTTTTCAAAGCAGTGTTCCTGCTTTTGTTACTATTTGTATCCTGTTCAACATTATTCCAAAAGGCCACTGATGATTATAAAACAGATGGTTTGATAATATTTAGCGTGAAATAGCGAATGACCATATTATTTGTACGTCGAGGGTTGTAAAATGTTTGTTCAGACACAGGCGGCAGAAGCAACTCTGTGAAATAGTTATCGAAACATATTCAGTCGTGGAGAGACTTTTGTTTAATAACAGAGACTTAATCTTAATATCACGTTAAGACCTGCGTTCGCTCTGCATACGCTGAGAAACTCAAAACAAATAATGAGCATTTTTCATATAACATTTTCCGGACCCAATGCATTGCATCTATTATGGCGAGTGAATTTCTATTCTGCTTCAAAATTTAAATATGCTCCGTCTTAAATAAAAACAGAAACTGAAGCACACAAAGTGAATTTTTATAGTTCGTTTAATTTTTATTTTCTATTTTGTTTTAAGTAACGCACTATTTTATTGAAATAATATGGAGAAGATCGACAAATTTACACTTTATAAGTGGAAATGAGGCAATATTCCATGCATTATCCAATATTGGTTAAAATCACGAAAAATAATTGCATCCGTACTTGAAAGATCGATCGATACCATGATTGATGTTATAGTAATCAACGTTATATGGCTCTGAATGGATCTGATGAACGTGTACCATGAAGGCCAATTTGAGTTTACGTTCTATAGAATGTTGTAATGATTCATCTGAGGTACATGAATTCATTTTAATCATGCTATGATCGATATTGAAGGCATGTCGTATATCTTTTACATCAAGAAATATTATAGGAAACGTTTTCCATGAGACGTCTCAAACGTAGACATAATTTTCATATGTAACGATGGTATATATATATATATATATATATATATATATATATATATATATATATATATATATATATATATATGTTATTGTCAGCATTTACGTACAGACATGCAAAGGAAAGAAAATATACTAACTTTCTGCAAAAGAGTTTAACTGACACCATCGCTTTGATACGGTATATTAGATGGAGAAAAAAAAATCAATGTAACATTACGAGTATTTGCAAATTATTCTTCAAAGATAATGAGGCAAGAAATCTGCCAATGATTTACCAACTTACAAATGTTAATGCGCACCATGAAAAGTGAAAGTCGTGCAGTTTTACAAGTTTTAGCGTCAAATGAATCTCAGACAATTTTAAATGCCGGGCACCCACCTCCTCTCACCAGCCCGCCCTTTAAAACTCGTTAGTCATGTTCATAATCGTAATATCAATATTGTGAAGGCAGAAGCCAGGTCGGTGTTGGAAGCAAATAAACCATGTGCTGATACATGACCTGAAATCTTAGCGTATAGAGGCAGGAATGACACATTGTATAGTTTCTTTAACAATTCATCGTTTTAAAACTTTTGCAATTTATTTCAAATACAAAGAAGAGATAAATATACTGAATAAACGAGCAGAACATTAATTGTCTTGAAAGATGTTAACCAATATGTTTAAAAGCAGCAGAGACTATTACGAGTTTCGTTGATATATTAGTAAAGAAGTTTTCGCATAAAAAGCAAATACCAACATCCTCTGTAAAAATAGGTCCTGCTATGAAACGATACATTTTGTTGTGACATTAAACTGCGCAAAACCACAAGAAACCTATATGGCATAAATAGAGAAGCAACAGAACATAATAATTCTCACCTATGGTCACAATTTAGAAAGCTCAGAAATAAGATAAACAACCAAAATAATGCAAAAGTAAAAAGCAAAAGAAAAAGTATACATTTGTTATAGATAAATACCACGTCATTGCTATATACATTCATTTTTACATATTATCAAAACTTTTTGGAGATATCTGTGCAAATAAAACATTTTAAGCAGTTGAATATTTCATATTTAAGCAAATCCTTTCGATTAGATAACGGCAGCAATGAAGAATGCACGACCTATATTATCTTATTTGCGAGTAGTACATTCACTCATGTAGGCAATCTTTTTAATATTTTTCATTTTAAAGAATAAAGTACATTTACTCTTTTGTTAAAACTCCACAAATAGCATGTTGCCTCAGATATAAGGTCCACCACACCCACTTTCCAGGTTTAAATAGAACTTCTAGATCCCGAAATAAACAGTGGAAGAAAGTATATCACTTATGTGAACACACCGTGACACATGAGAAGCTTTGATATTTACTGACCATTTTAATGGTTATAAAATCCACCTAGAAATTATCTGCCGTATGTTTTACTTACCCATATACATTTAGAAATGCAAAAGAGTGTTAGACACATGTACATTGTTATTTGTCAGAAGGTGTTAAAACTAATGATAGTTGTGAATTATTTGAATGCGACGTTATAAGAGACAAAAATTTAGCATATTAATACATAACCCAAATTTATTATTTTCTGTCTCTTTTTGAATCGAGATATGGAACTCTTCTATACAGTGTGTGAATGTTCGAACTCACAGAATGTTCGAACTCACAGAATGTTCGAACTCACAAAATGGTCGAACTCACAGAATGTGTCTAATTATTCAAGTTCTGTTGCCAGTGTATCATATATGAAAACAAAGTCATATAGACAGCGTTCTTTTGCATACCAGGGCCCAGCAACGTGGAATGAATTGCCCATTGAACTTAGACACAAAGACACAGTGATCACGTTCAAGAGGGCTCTCAAAACTCACTTATTTCGACTGCAAGAACAAACTTAAAGACCTAATAATGTTTCCTACCTTAAATATTCTCAGCATGATTTTTTAAATCTTTTCTAATTTCATGGTGTTTGTTTTTGTAATCATATCATTATATGTTTTTTATCTTATTGGTGTTGTCTAATGTTGTAAAGCGCTTAGAGCTTCTAAAGATTAGGCGCTTTACAAAGTCCTCATTATTATTATTATACAGTCTCATCAAAGGGGAAGAAGAGATTCACTAGCTTATGTCATGTTCGTACTGTAGGGATAAAGAAAAACATTGCATGCAGCATCAGTTTTAGTTATTATCCAAGTAAAGTTTGTAATACATTCTCTAATGTGCGTTCATTTGAAATATAGAAGAATATTCATCGTAAGCATATGATTTTTAAATATACATCAGATAAGCAATTTATTCACTTCATTTAAATAAGAAGACAATAGTCTTGACTGTATGTAGATGCCTAATTATCGATGCCGATCCATCTGATTCTTCATGGTATTCGAGGTATCACTGTTTTCGACGTATCTCATCCTCCATGGTATTCGTGGTATCACTGCACTCGATGCATTTTCTCCTCAATGGTATTCGTCGTATCACTGCACTCGATGCAGCCTATCCTTGATGATATTCGAGGTATCACTGCACTCGATGTATCTCATCCTTGATGTTATTCGAGGTATCACTGCACTCGATGCATTTTCTCCTCAATGGTATTCGTCGTATCACTGCACTCGATGCGTCTGATTCTTGATGGTATTCGTGGTATCACTGTACTCGATGTATCTCATCCTTGATGATATTCGAGGTATCCCTACACTCGATGCATCTGATACTTGATGGTATTCGTGGTATCACTACACTCGATGCATCTTATCCTCGATAGTATTCCTGGTATTATTATATGCTCCTTTCTTTCTCCGTTAACTTTACATTGTCAGAATCGTGCAATATTACCCGATACTGAACTCGCGTTCAAATACACACATTGCATTCACGTGCACAAACGAACTACTTTCTATTGTAAACAAACAACGGACGCAGACGCCAGCATTTTTGATTTGTAAACAAATCATGTACACTCGCGTAGTAGGCGCTTTATGTTGTGATTGTTTAAATTTGTTTCTGAATGAAGTAAAGCAGATGTTTCGTGGACTACCAAATGCCAGCTGCTTTGGCATATTCCGCGTTAACTGTTTTGATACAATGTTTCGAAGTTAGGCTAGCTATACAACAGACCCAAGAAAGGGTCCTTACAAATAACATACAAGTGACAAGGCATATACTGTCGTCTTTAACTGGTGACAAGAATGGCAAAAAATATACTTACTGTTTTACATCCTGAATTTCCTCAACATGTATTTTCTTAGTTCTGCAAATCCGAATTACATGAGCCATGTCAAAGGTTCTCAGTCTTGATTACACATTTCGAAATTATAATGTAATTTCGATGATAAGTGCAATTACATCCTCCTCATTGCACTCAAAATTAAATAAGCATTAAATTTCATAGCGTCTTTTTGATAATTGCAATTGAAAGACTTCATATTTTTCTCACATTATGATTTCAAACATTCAATGACAGAAACAGAACACTTTTACAGATATCAACACGCTTCTCTCTCGCTTCTTCAATCCGATGTATTTCATGTGAAATTGTCACATATAAATTCAGTTCGTAATCATGAAATTTCGTAGAATCGAAAAAATACCAAAATCTATTCGTTCCAGGTCAAATGGAAAAGTTGTTGCAATGCACATTCATTCACAATATGACTCCAAATTTCAATTTTAACTAGACGCGCCATATTCTTTCGAAAGTTATGTCGAGCGCGCGACTAAGTTAAAATTTATCTGGGCAGAGTTATGTGCGCATTAATAATGTTGGTGTTGTGTAATGATGAATCTGCCCTTGTGTATTTAGTTTGGAATATGGCATACATTCATTAACGTTGTTTCTTGTAGTGTATTTTGTTTATATAATTAGGCTTTAGGTAGAATAAAATAATGAGCATATAATAAAAAGATTACTGCATTTGTATGGGAAAATATGAACTCGTTTTGTCGGATGGATATACTGCACTCCCAAGGTCGTGCAGTATTTCCATTCGAAACCCTCGTTCATATTTTCCCATACAAATGCAGTAACCTATAAATTACTACACTCGATGCATTTGATCCTCGATGTCATTCGTGTTATCACTCCTCTATGTTCCTTATTTATTTATTTAATATTGTCACATGTATAAAAAATATTCTTGGCATTAAATATAAATCCCCAGGTTTTAATTTTTTTAAATAATATGTGGCATAATGAAATTTTTTAATATCAACAACATTGTACATTAATACTTTGATTTATATAATGCTGACGATGCATTGTTTGGATAAATATATATATAACCTACATTGTTATATTTTCATATGTTTTCGATTTGAAACAAAAAATGACTTTAATGAACAAGCGAACTTTCCAAATCTGGCCTCTTAGCACCCGTTTGCTTTCTCGTCATGTTAGATCAAAGCCTCAGAAGAAGAACATTTTCTTTCCGTTTGCACTTAATCAAATCATCATGATTTTTCTATACTTAGTAAAGCTCGAGAAAAGGAAATGAGATAAAATAAGTTATTGTCCTTAGAGCTAAAATTGAAAGAGATACAAGATATGCAATTGGAGAAAGAATTGAAAGAGAAACAATATATATATATATATATATATATATATATATATATATATATATATATATATATATATATATAATATAATGTACGCTTTGTCAATGATATAACACGAGATGTATACATTTTTAATTAAAAGGAAGCGCGGCTTGTCGAGTTTTCTTTCAATGAAAAATGTATACGAGTGGTTTATCACTAATGCAGCTTACACACGATACATGTATTTTATTCATATCCAGTAAAAAATACACATATTTGTCCTTTGAACAGAGTTGAGGTTGACTACAGACAACTGTGTATTACATATACTGTTTACCTATGTCATTATTCTGTTTTATTTAACATTATTACCGACCATAAAATGGTTTCTCTGTATGTGTGTCTGTCTGTTCATCTGTCTGTCTATTTCTGTCTGTCTCACTTCATTTTGCCGGTTTGACTTAATTTTTACCATCATTCGTCTTTTCATGGATTTTCGACTGTAATTTGATACGATGGTCCAGAGAGAGAGAGAGAGAGAGAGAGAGAGGTGGCCTTTGAACATTTTCATATTTATTTAATAATAATCGATAAGAGTATTATACTAATTTTAAGAAGCAACAGCAACAACAACAATAAAGCATTGTGTCCCTTGTAACCAAGAAATTTATCTTATAAAGTCGACAGTCTATTGCAACTTCGTATCAATGATTATATAAACACTGTATATAAATCCCAAGGTAAGTGTATATACACCATATTCTTGTAGGTTACTTGGTGAAAGTTCATTTTCAAGGTGTTTATCGACCCAAATTCTTTTTGTTCTCACTCCAGACTTCTGCGTAATTTGTCCCTTATGCATAAATGCATGAGATGGGTAGGGGAACGGAAAGAGAAAACTGAATTGCGATGAAATTGATACACCTAGTTTTAAACTGTTACGAATACAACATAAAACATGGGAAAATGACACAAGTTAGATGTGACGAGTGCATAAAAGAAACTAGATTTGATTGGTAGCTGAATTTTAAATACTGGTTTGATCACATACTGCACATCAACACGAACCGACAAAACCGCCAGCTTGTTAAAGTAAGCAGTAAGTGGCCTACCTAATTTTAGCATAAGGTGTATGAATGCCAATTGTGCACTGCCTACTCTCTTTTGTTTTAGAGTCATTGCCAAAAATATTGCACAATTACCAAGCCCAATTTCAAATCTAGTTTTACTTTACATAGCGTGCGCCCAGTAAAATAGAATAACAGAAGACACGTCTGTGACCGCAATGCACTTACAAGAATGGTTCTGGCTTTCTAGAATGCCAATAAGTGTACCTAATTATGATTGTAGTCCTCAGCACCCTAATCGCAAAAGATCCAACTGGTTGACATTAGTGCATATTGGTGTGTATGATAATCATTCTAATGAAACTAAATATTGCGGGAATAAGTCCTTGCTTTATTTACGGAATTGTGCAGTTAGATAAATATAATACCTAGATGTTTCCAGTTAAGATCTGATAATCTAAGTCTAAATAAGTGGTCACATACGTTTGTTCATATTGCTTTTCCTAAATTCGAAAGGTCCCTTTAGCCGTTACTCGATATTTACATCGAAATGAACTTGTTACATATCTTGATTTGCATGCGTCTAACAGAACAAATCCTCAACTGATGTTTTCAATAATGTAACAATCATCAACTGATGTTTTCAACAATGTAACAATCTTGAAGTTACAATGATATGGCGGCATATTTCGCCTTTGATGCTCACGTTACTCCTTGAGTCTTTTATATGTTAAATTGAACTCATTTGCTGTCTCTTGAGAATTATGTTTCATTTCAACTATTTTCTTGAAGGGACTTATTAAAATTACACAAAATTTCTTGACCCTATTACAAAATCCATAAGTGGTTTGTCCTTTTGAAAAAGTAAAACAACATTTTCTAATTAGCATGCATACTACATGTCACTATTGCATTTTGGGAATTTCTTTCTCTGGTCCTTAACTTATTATGTTCACATTATTGATGTTATTTTCTAACATTCTCCTTTCTCATTTCCGATTTGGAGTCCGTTCTGGCATAGCATTAATTATTTATGTTATGTTTTAACGGCTGCGACCAGCTGTCAGTTCCAGTAGACTAATTTTTGTCTCCAATAAATCTACGATATGGACTCACCAGCTCCGATACCATTAAAATAATATCCCAATCTAGAAGATATAAAAAGTTTCCGACACATTAAGTACACTTGTCATTTCCGCATCCTCTCAGTTCATACATCTTCATATGAGTTTTAGGTTCCGCAAATGTCAAAATTAGGGTGAAATTATTTACTAACCAGAGAAATACAGAAATCACAGAAGCAATTAACCCCTTTTAAGAGGTGGGCTGCCGTCAGATTACACCAGTTGTTTTTCCCATTTGTGAAAATATCCAGTCTATGACGCGTTCCTACAAAATAACATCACATTCGTACAAATACGATATTGACTTCATCCAAGCTTTTAAATAATCTGCTAAATAGAAGCAAAACAAGTTCACGATATAAGTATGCGTGTTCCAGGCGAATCCTTTTACAAGATGCCTCATTACGGAACATTTTTCTCTTCTGACATGATCTAGATGGCATAAGAATCAATTATACAGTACTGCAGAGAACAACAGTGATGTCATTTGTAATTAAACCTTTTTCTGATCCGCGTTACATGTCTCCTAACATACTTACCAAAAGTAAACTTAATTAATTTTCAACATGAACGTGTCTTCACACAAAATTGTGCTGGGGGAATTACCCGTCTCCAAACAAATGATTCAATTGAAAATAATATAGAAATGTGTCGTACTTTAATGACAATGTTTGATATTTTGTGACCACAACAGGTAATAATCCATTTTCAGACTTTTGCAATTGAAAAGCAAAACTAATACAACAAATATCGCGAACAGTTGTTTGTATTTAAAATTATATAAGAAAAAGAATCTGCGTAAAATAGATTATTTTCCGTTTGAAAAGGCCATGTATCGTCAACGTGGTCAATCCATCTGTCGGTGGCTTGACATATCAAATGAAAGGATACGGAAAAATACCAGAGAAAATGGACCACATCTTAAAATTTCTATTTACCTTTAAATTTGGTGCGAAGTTCTCAAAATGTACATATGAATTTGTTTTTTAATTATAATGAATTGGTGAAATAAATATTTTGCACCTTCTGGCAGAATATACCATTTACAACGGTCACCCTGGAGGATGAAGTAGAGCGGAATCCAAGCAAAATTATGGTGCGAACAATTTGAGCAGAGAAAACCTATTCTGCTCGAACGATGTTATAAATATTCCGAAAGGCTTATTCTAAGAGCACTGATATCCATATATGAAACTGGCCATTCTCAGAAGACCCCATAAGGGCTACGTTATCATTAAAATATTAGATCAATAAATGAACATATGTAAACACTGGGATAAATCAGATGTTGATATGGCAAGAAGATTACAATGAATTGTAGACAAAAAGTATAACAAATACGGTCATCATTTGAGGCAAACAGTGGTTTTCAAAATAAGTATACTTTTAAAAAAATTAAATGATTTCTTTGCCTTCATCGACTTCAACTGTCACACTTTCCGATCATCAGGTAGCTTTAAAGTATTCTGAATTCTGTGGTCTCGTTCTCTGTTTCATCAGACTTTGTGCATGAGAGGAACTCGTAGAACAAGGAAACACAACAGTCCATGGTAAACAAACTCCATCTCGTGGAATAATGTGCGGATACGCTTCATTACTTTGTGAATTAAATAATTAATTAATTAGTTATTGACGTGACATTTCCAAAAACAAGACGGAAATCTTCAGGTAGTAGGTGGAACTTTGACGGTCTACTCATGCCCTCACTCCACTCTATAACTCTTGATTTTAACAATAAACATATTCCAGCGAAGTGCCAAGAAAAAGAAAAGATTATTATTTCTAATGCCAGCTGGTTTGCTCATCATGTAATTTCTCGGGCTATTTTGAAAACCTATTTCTGTGAAATAAATTGTGGCGTATATAAATAAAATGTTGTTATTACGAATTATTTTATTTTCATTATTTTCAGAGATAAGGGGACTTTAGTGACAACATATGTTAATGTGCCTGTATAAGGTGAATAATGGATATTGTAAATAATATTTTTTAGAATTCCTGCACTTTTCATTAAAGACAATACAATTTTATCCAAGATTCGTTTTATTGGAAATTGATTAATAGACATGTCAACCACTTTGGGCTGTAATTTTACACTTGCGGTCCTAGACGTTATAAATGGTCACTGATGTCCATCGTCAAGGTCCGCGAGGAAAAGGGATAGACCTCAAACAACTGCTATTCGTTCCTTGAATAAATGCCATGCAGATCCAATGACATCGCCAATTATGCATAGCTGATATATTCTACAAACAAGCAATAAATCAGAGTGCAAAAAAATAAGTTGATATCGATTAACTATAATTATTAATGTGGTTGCTATTGTGATAATGAATGCAGTAAAATAAAATGCGTCCAAATCGTGATATATTGTCATTGGCTTTCAATGGCGTTGGTTCTTTATTGCTGAGTGCATCTATATTGAAATCTTTCATGGGTTGACTTGTTTTTGTAAATTTTTGTTATTATTAACATTAATAACGTCAAAACATTCATTCCCTTCCTTGTGCTCTTTACTGAGATGTTTATACTGTAAAAGTTATATAAAAAGAAACAAAATGTGTTCATTGGTCGATTTTCATCTCTGCTGCTTGGTCTATTCTTATTCTATATGCACCGATTTTAGTATTGCAAAGGCTCTAGTGTGTTAATCACAGCCGTGACAATACCATATTAAGGCAATATTGAAGTTACCATGTCAACATCATGTTCCAACCTCATAGAGAGACACTCTTACGAAGACGAAATAATGCAATTTCCAAAAGCGCTCGTTGCGGCATATTTCCGTGGCATAGGATGGTTCACATTTACCTGTTGACTGTATTAGCAGAGTAATAAAGTTTCAACAAGTAGCAGATTTCCAATATTTCCGGGTTGAAGTGATAAATCCCCAAGTAAACTTTTCAAAATCAAAATACTGCCAAAAAATAAACAAAAGTAAATTAATAAGTAAAATGTACCCAATACAAACATTTTTGAGAACATATGTGGCTAGGTGGTCTAGGTCGCTTGGCTTTAAAGATCACTGACATCTCACCTCTGTCTACGTGGGGTTTAGTCTCGTGCTCCTCTGGATACGTGAGAAAGCATACCAGTAGCTTCCGGTGGGTCATTGGTTCTTTCCAAAAGTTTTCCCAGTGTCTTCTTCCACGATATATACTGGCAGCCAATCAAGTGCTGAAAATTGGCATTGAAACCACCACAACAACAACTACCAAATCTTTCTTCAAGGAACCAGCAGGTTACGATACACAATAGCAATATTTTGGTTGTTATATGTCCTAGCCAAGATAACGTGAGCACAAACCACTTTATTTCAATTTTTTTTTCAAAAACGAACAGCAACCCTTGCAAGATATAAGTAAAATAAAGAATGCTAACAACTTATCCTACACGAATATTTTAGACAGTATCCCTCACTAAATAAAAACCAAAGTAAATATTTTCATTCACGAGCAAAAGGTGAAACTGTAACATCTCGTTATGATAATTAAGTTAAGATCATAGGTCCAAGGTTAAATTGCAAACTTAGATAACACGGCAGAAAAATGAATACATGACATGTTCTATATTAAGCGAACTGAATAGAATACACTAAACGCACGCTTCGTAAACGCTGAAAATTGATCTTTCTCGCGGTGTTAGCAACAGGAAATTAAAAGAACTTATTATTACTGCAGGATTTAAAATTATTTATTGTTTCTTTTTCAAACAAATCAAACATCTAATACATATTGAATATGTTGCTTTATCTTTGATAGTTTCAATAATTTTGAGCTCAAAATTCTAACCATATATTTTCGAAAATTCAAATTACCTTTACCTTTTAGTCACCATATATAGATCTGAAAAAGTTAGAATCTCTTGAAAAACAGCTGAGAGTGAATCTGAAAACATGATTTTGTCGAATCTAAATTGTGTTACATATATTTGATTTAATTTATATTTGCTTTAAGTTGTGTTTGATTTCATTTGATTGTTTGTGGGTTTTGGAATCTTTTTAGTTTCTTTACTTGTCAATGTAATGTAATTTTGTTTACTAGGAATTTGATATTATCCAGAAAATTCAGTTTGACCTGAGTTTTCCTTAGATACCTAATAATAGAAACAATTATTTCTATTTGTGGCTTAGTTCCTGGCCTTGATTAAGGGTCAAGCAAACAACTTTTTACTAGGAGTAATATGATTGGTTCTTATCAAAGACATACAGGAGCTATGTGACTTTTACATGTAAACATGATCACGTCATCCTCTATTTCGCAATATAATTCGCAATTAGGCATTTCCGAAATTGCAAAATACTTAGTATTAATAGCGATGTTTAGAGAGAGAGAGAGATCTCAGAGTCCAGTGCTTTTAAACACTCTAAGTCAAGTTGTTTTCTTCTGTTGTGACCAGAAATGAACTGTTTCCAAATTATTTGGACTCTCAAAGATTAATTAGCTTCTCTGGAAATATTATTGTATTCATACCGAATTCTTCAACAAGGACATTTATTGAAAATTCTGTTTGGATCTCCAGGACCGAATGATCAATTATAATGTTCTACAAGGAACTGTAGACGTCAAAACAGTACAGGCTACAGCATACGTCATCGTCTTCCATTTTAGATTCTTCGTCGGGACTCAAACTTGAAATCACTAGAACATTTCGATATTAAGACTGCAAAAACTTCATTCGTGGATTATTCTTGTATTAATTTTGGATTTGATTCTGGAAACCGTAAGTTCTATTTTTTATTTTTACAGTAGTTTTCCAGTGAAATAAATTATTTGTTTTATTTTTCAAAGTTTTTTGTTTTCACTCTTTCTTGTGTTACTGTTTATTCGAGCCTAAACACGTAACATAAGAAATGAATACCTGAGTTATACTTCAATCTTTTACATCTTGCCTCACGAGTTGAGATATTAATTTCCACATTTTTGTTGACATTAATTGCAAGTCTATTGCGTTTTCAAGAAACGAGGAATATAGCTTGTGATTTATATAATGTGCAGATTCGTTTGTCTGAATTCATTATAAGGACTATAGTCTAAGATGTCTGAATTAATTCCAGGGACAACTGTCTAAGATGCCTGAATTCATTCTATGACAACTGTCTAAAATGTCTGAGTTCATCTAAGAACAACTGTCTAAGATGTCTGAATTCATTCTAATGACAACTGTCTAAGATGTCGGAATTCATTCTAAGGACAACCGTCTAAGACGTCTGAATTCATTCTAAGGACAACTCTCTAAGATGTCTGAATTCATTCTAAAGACAACTCTCTAAGATGTCTGAATTCATTTTAAGGACAGCTGTCTAGGATGTCTGAATTCATTCTAAAAACAACTGTCTAAGACGTCTGAATTCATTCTAAGAAAAACTGTCTAAGATGTCTGAATTCATTCTAAGAAAAACTGTCTAAGATGTCTGAATTCATTCTAAAGACAACCGTCTAAGACGTCTGAATTCATTTTAAGGACAACCGTCTAAGACGTCTGAATTCATTCTAAGGACAACACTCTAAGATGCCTGAATTCATTCTAAAGACAACCGTCTAAGATGTCTGAATTCATTCTAAGGACAGCTGTCTAGGATGTCTGTATTCATTCCAAGGACAACTGACTAAGATGTCTGAATTCATTCTAAGGACAACTGTCTAAGATGTCTGAATTCATTCTAAGGACAACTGTCTAATATGTCTGTATTCATTCCAAGGACAACTCTCTAACATGTCTGAATTCATTCTAAGGACAACTGTCTAAGATGTCTGAATTCGTTCCAAGGACAACTCTCTAAGATGTCTGTATTCATTCTAAGGACAACTCTCTAAGATGTCTGAATTCATTCTAAGGACAACTCTCTAAGATGTCTGAATTCATTCTGAGGACAACTCTCTAAGATGTCTGAATTCATTCTGAGGACAACTCTCTAAGATGTCTGAATTCATTCTAAGGACAGCTGTCTAGGATGTCTCTATTCATTCCAAGGACAACTCTCTAAGATGTCTGAATTCATTCTAAGGACAACCGTCTAAGATGTCTGAATTCATTCTAAGGACAACTCTCTAAGCTGTCTGAATTCATTCCAAGGACAACTCTCTAAGATGTCTGAATTATTCTAAGGACAACTCTCTAAGATGTCTGAATTCGTTCCAAGGACAACTCTCTAAGATGTCGGAATTCATTCTAAGAAAATCTGTCTAAGATGTCTGAATTCATTCTAAGGACAGCTGTCTCGGATGTCTGTATTCATTCCAAGGACAACTCTCTAAGATGTCTGAATTCATTCTAAAGACAACCGTCTAAGACGTCTGAATTCATTCTAAGGACAACTCTCTAAGATGTCTGAATTCATTCTAAAGACAACTCTCTAAGATGTCGGAATTCATTCTAAGGACAGCTGTCTAGGATGTCTGTATTCATTCCAAGGACAACTCTCTAAGATATCTGAATTCATTCTAAGGACAGCTGTCTAGGATGTCTGAATTCATTCTAAGAAAAAATGTCTAAGACGTCTGAATTTATTCTAAGAAAAACTGTCTAAGATGTCTGAATTCATTCTAAGAAAAACTGTCTAAGATGTCTGAATTCATTCTAAGAACAACCGTCTAAGACGTCTGAATTCATTCTAAGGACAACCGTCTAAGACGTCTGAATTCATTCTAAGGACAACTCTCTAAGATGTCTGAATTCATTCTAAGGACAGCTGTCTAGGATGTCTGTATTCATTCCAAGGACAACTGACTAAGATGTCTGAATTCATTCTAAGGACAACTGTCTAAGATGTCTGAACTCATCATAAGGACAACTGTCTAGGATGTCTGTATTGATTCCAAGGACAACTCTCTAAGATGTCTGTATTCATTCCAAGGACAACTCTCTAACATGTCTGAATTCATTCTAAGGACAACTGACTAAGATGTCTGAATTCATTCTAAGGACAACTGTCTAGGATCTCTGTATTCATTCCAAGGACAACTCTCTAAGATGTCTGAATTCATTCTAAGGACAACTCTCTAAGAAGTCTGTATTCATTCCAAGGACAACTCTCTAACATGTCTGAATTCATTCTAAGGACAACTGACTAAGATGTCTGAATTCATTCTAAGGACAACTGTCTAGGATCTCTGTATTCATTCCAAGGACAACTCTCTAAGATGTCTGAATTCATTCTAAGGACAACTCTCTAAGATGTCTGAATTCATTCTGAGGACAACTCTCTAAGATGTCTAAATTCATTCTAAGGACAGCTGTCTAGGATGTCTGTATTCATTCCAAGGACAACTCTCTAAGATGTCTGAATTCATTCTAAGGACAACTCTCTAAGATGTCTGAATTCATTCTAAGGACAACCGTCTAAGATGTCTGAATTCATTCTAAGGACAACTCTCTAAGCTGTCTGAATTCATTCCAAGAACAACTCTCTAAGATGTCGGAATTCATTCTAAGGACAACCATCTAAAATGTCGGAATTCATTCTAAGAAAAACTGTCTACGATGTCTGAATTCATTCTAAGGACAGCTGTCTAGGATGTCTGTATTCATTCCAAGGACAACTCTCTAAGATGTCTGAATTCATTCTAAAGACAACTCTCTAAGATGTCTGAATTCATTCTAAGGACAACTCTCTAAGATGTCTGAATTCATTCTAAAGACAACCGTCTAAGATGTCTGAATTCATTCTAAGAACAGCTGTCTAGGATGTCTCTATTCATTCCAAGGGCAACTGTCTAAGATGTCTGAATTCATTCTAAGAAAAACTGTCTAAGATGTCTGAATTCATTCTAAGGACAGCTGTCTAGGATGTCTGTATTCATTCCAAGGACAACTCTCTAAGATGTCTGAATTCATTCTAAGGACAACTCTCTAAGATGTCTGAATTCATTCCAAGGACAACTCTCTAAGATGTCTGAATTTATTCTAAAGACAACCGTCTAAGACGTCTGAATTCATTCCAAGGACAACTCTCTAAGATGTCTGAATTCATTCTAAAGACAACTCCTTAAGATGTCGGAATTCATTCTAAGGACAACCGTCTAAGATGTCGGAATTCATTCTAAGAAAATCTGTCTAAGATGTCTGAATTCATTCTAAGGACAACTCTCTAAGATGTCTGTATTCATTCCAAGGACAACTCTCTAAGATGTCTCAATTCATTCTAAAGACAACTCTCTAAGATGTCTGAATTCATTCTAAGGACAACTCTCTAAGATGTCTGAATTAATTCTAAAGACAACTCTCTAAGATGTCGGAATTCATTCTAAGGACAACCGTGTAAGATGTCGGAATTCATTCTAAGAAAATCTGTCTAAGATGTCTGAATTCATTCTAAGGACAACTCTCTAAGAAGTCTGTATTCATTCCAAGGACAACTCTCTAAGATGACTGAATTCATTCTAAGGACAACTCTCTAAGATGTCTGAATTCATTCTAAAGACAACTCTCTAAGATGTCGGAATTCATTCTAAGGACAACTCTTTAAGATGTCTGAATTCATTCTAAAGACAACCGTCTAAGACGTCTGAATTCATTCTAAGGACAACTCTCTAAGATGTCTGAATTCATTCTAAAGACAACCGTCTAAGATGTCTGAATTCATTCTAAGAACAGCTGTCTAGGATGTCTGTATTCATTCCAAGGACAACTGTCTAAGATGTCTGAATTCATTCTAAGAAAAACTGTCTAAGATGTCTGAATTCATTCTAAGGACAGCTGTCTACGATGTCTGTATTCTTTCTAAAGACAACCGTCTAAGACGTCTGAATTCATTCTAAGGACAACCGTCTAAGACGTCTGAATTCATTCTAAGGACTACTTTCTAAGATGTCTGAATTCATTCTAAAGACAACCGTCTAAGATGTTTGAATTCATTCTAAGAACAGCTGTCTAGAATGTCTGTATTCATTCCAAGGACAACTGTCTAAGATGTCTGAATTCATTCTAAGGACAACTGTCTAAAATGATATTTTTCAGAACTTGACAATCAGCAGATATTTGTTTCAGAAATAGTCATCGCTTCCTTACTGCAAAAATTAGAAAATATACATACTATTTGTACAAATATCTTAGCTTGATTACGCTGGGGGCTTCATTAATGTGACAATAATTTCGTATACAGTTTCCTGTTAACAGTCCTTGATTTAAATTTAGGATGTTTCCTCTAGCAATATATATTCACCTTCAAAACATGAGGTAATTTTCTTTTCTCTCAATTTATTTTATCTATTAAATAACATTTGCAATGAGCGCGTGGTACATTCGAACATCGATAACGGCTCAAACAATTTAACTATCCTTCTATAGCAAAGGTTGATGGGAAAGCAATTTTGAAACCTAACAATTTTGGCAAGATTACAACATATTAACGGTTAGTCCACATTACAAAGTAGCATAGTATACGTCATCTACGATGGCTTTGGTAATCCACTTAGATTTTTTTAAAATATATTAAAATTAACGTATATCAGTCAACATTGTAGTGTCTTTGTGTATTGGCATCAAGAGAAATAAATATATTTTGACTGAATTTTGCTCGGTATGTT
The DNA here is from genome assembly GCA_028554795.2 of Sinohyriopsis cumingii. Lineage (NCBI taxonomy): Eukaryota > Metazoa > Mollusca > Bivalvia > Unionida > Unionidae > Sinohyriopsis > Sinohyriopsis cumingii. Next base: position 49,923,056 of record CM068832.1, read on the forward strand.
TAACTTCTACTCATTTTTATTCCAGGTAAATAATTGCTTCGCCTTTGGTAAGCCTTGTCTTTTATAACTTGAAAATTGCATTACACACTATGCGAGATTTAATGCTTTCCAAAACATTTATCCATCCAAGGTTTTCTGTTGCATCCTGCGACTTCTGTAATTGTTCCAGCTCATTTTCCATCAATTCAAGATATTCATGTTATTCTTTATTTTCGAAAGTTTGCCGCGTTTAAACTATCCACTAAATCCTATAATTTGATATCTATTATATTTAATATCTTTCTATTTAACTTTGAAACGAATTCCAATACTTGCATGCTTCCACCGTTATCAATTTCTAATTTTGTTTTTCCAAATCCTCATCAATTACATGTTTCAGTTCTATTTTTATATTTGTTTTCAGTTGCTTCAACATGTGGACAGTCTTTGTGGGCATTGTTACTTAGGTATGCACATTTAGGTACGTAGGCAATAGGCACAAAGGATGCGTTTATGATGCATCTATATTGGCTTACTAAGGAAGAATGGGCATTTAGATTGTCTAAAATAGCATGGAGATTGCCTTAAATAAATTAGGCACCTATGACTCCTTATTTCGTTACAATGGTATTTTGCTGCCATCTAGTTTGATTCCACAGTTATACTAGGCATCTAAATTGTCTTAAAGAAACATGCAGGTTTCTAGAAGCAGTCATCTAGGTTTCGGTAAAGAGAAAATTAGACATTGAGGTTGTAATTTAACAAATATCCAGGTTGAAATGAAAATACATCCTTATTTTAGCTCTTCTAATACATTATGCATATTTTAGCCAAGTTGAATGTATTATATATGCGCATTAAATATTATTTAATTTTGTACATTTAACATTTTATGTATCTTATATCTAAATACCCACATTTCTCCTTATGGTTGTCACAGCTACCAAATAAGAGGTGGCGGGTTCAAAACCTGCTATGACATCCCAACTTTTGTATTTTTTTATTCAAACGTTCTTTTTAACTCTCTCATCCCAATTTTTAATATTATTATATTTTTGTCTTGAAACTTTTTTTAATCACTCCCGTCCTAGAATCGGCAATGACTAGTTTGAAAATATCATTGTTAGCCATTATTAAACACAGCTATGTTGTTCTGGGTTACTAGTTGTACCTTCTGGAAGTATCTGAATCAAAGAGTAATTGTTGTATCTCAACCACTTTAAGTGCTCAAAATCGGTGCGAATTAATAATTGCTCCCTTGAGAGCTATAACCTCAGAGATGGCATTTTAATATTTAGTTTTAAATTTGAATACGTTTGAATTCATACAGTCAAAATTGTAAATTTTCTCGCGAGTAATGGTGTTTGCGAACTAAAAATGAGTTGGTGTTCGCTTTCGGATTCATTGTTGTCTTATTCTTTTTTTCTCGTGTGGATGGATGATGGGTGTTTGCTCATGAATATTAAAAATGTTATAATTAGTAATGGCTTTGGAGGTCTGGTAGGCATATTGTCTAACAAATTGCATGGTGTTGCTAGGATGATGGTTGTTATATTTTATTTATCGTGGGGTGTTGTTGGTTTTTGAAAGATGACACGGTGTATTGTGGCTATGTTGTCTGAGCCGGGACATACAGCAGGGAAAACCAAAAGTTATTTTACATTGTAGTGTGTTGGTTTTCGAACAAAATATTTGGAGGTAGCAACGGTGTATGATTGGTATTCATTTATCTTTGTTTAGTTTCTGGCATGGTGTTCTTTTTTGAAATATTATAAAAAGGTTATTTTGTGGGTATATCACCTGAGTTGAAGAACAGCAGTTATACAACCTTACCACTGTATATATACGTATTTTCTCTTCCAGTATATCGAGTGTACAGCGTAACTTAGCTTCTTTGATCATTTTACACAATGTTTGGTTGCTAGGTTGTAGTATAATGAATAGAGTGGTAGAAATATCAACAAAAAAAGAAACATAACAAAAATGGTTTAAAATCTTTTCTTTATTTGTGTTTGGTACAACAATTTTCAGAGATGCTACTGACGAGAAATGGTCACTAGAAAGACACACACAGTAGTTGTAAATTAATTACCGTGAAATGTATGTTCTGTCGACCAGGTAAGGCATCTTAGCACAATTATGAATACGATGGAGTTTCATCAGTGTTTGCTTTTTGCGTTTATTTAAATATCGTTCGGTACTTTAAATAGACAAGGAGTCCCAAAGGTTATAGATCCAAAGATATATTTTCCATATTGCTTCCATGTACAAAGATGAAACAAAAACAAAGAATATTAGTGGTTTGTATCTGACCTAATGTAAAAATAAATATTTAAATACCTGTCATATTTAGATTTTTATATATTTGGACAAAGTAGATACACAACGGGCTCCATTTAATTAATATTTCTTCTGCTGTATTGGCCATGCTTCCTCACGAATGTAACCTAGACTTTGCAATGTAAGTCTATACATGATGACATCAAGCAAAACACGGGTATCAATGTGATGTGTTCCTAGCATTCTCATTCAATACTGGAACAATAACATTGCATATGTAAAAATGTATAGGTCGATATCAAACAAACAAAAATAAACAAAACTAAACAACAGCAAAATTTGATTCTACGTATGCAGTTTAAATTGGTGAAGTCTCCAAACAGATCTAATGTTACGAATTAAATTGTAGTGTAAGGCCATACATACAGACTTTTGTTTCTACCAGAATATTGTCACCTCTACAAAACATCCTCCAAAATTGGCATCGGGAACGGCCTAACTCAGTGGAAAATTTACATTGACCAGAAATAAAGACATGAATGCTCAACGGGTAACTGAATGGAACATTTACATTGACCGGAAATAAAGACACGACTGCTCAACGGGTAACGGCCTAACTGAGTGGAAAATTTACATTGACCAGAAATAAAGACATGAATACTCAACGGGTAACTGTCTAACAGAGTGGAAAATTTACATTGACCAGAAATAAAGACATGAATGCTCAACGAATAACGGCCTAACTGAGTGGAAAATTTACATAGACCAGAAATAAAGATATGAATGCTCAACGGGTAACAGCCTAACAGAGTGGAAAATTTACATTGACCAGAAATAAAGACATGAATGCTCAACGGGTAACCGCCTAATTGAGTGGAAAATTTACACTGACCAGAAATAAAGACATGAATGCTCAACGGGTTACCGCTTAACTGAGTGGAAAATTTACATTGAAAAGAAGACCCTATTTCGGTACAAGAAGAGTTAAATTTAAATCGATTTCTGCTCTAGAAATTACGGTATTGTCAGAAATTAATGCGAAAAGTCATTTTCTTAATTGCATTATTTTCACTTGAATTTATAAAGTAGTTGTTTTTATTCTTTTGATGCATTAGTTTTATTTCAACAGGAAATGATGATATTTATATGCATTAAATGGCTCCTGGTTGAGTCAACAAAACTGATTATTTCGTTAAATTACTGTGATTAGAGTTGCCATTGGACAAGAAAAACAACGATCTTCTTGACATCGATTTTAAGTCTGCTTTAGCTAACCTAACTAAACTTGTTGAATTGAGGACCAATTTCTGTATTGGCAACACACATGTTTACTCTGTGTGTGTGTGTGTGTGTGTGTGTGTGTGTGTGTGTGTGTGTGTGATTTGGATTGTTAACGTAGCTTCAACAATTTTTTAGTCTTATCGCTACGATGCCTGCAGTTTATAGTGATGTCATGTCCCACCCAGTCACATTATCCTGACTCGAGGCCGACCAGTCCTAACACTAACCTCTTCATGCGGAGGCAGCATATACAGGTTTAGAGTTACATTGCTAATAATCAACTACAGTTGTCTTTGGACAATTTAAGAGTTTAACTGATGGACGAAACAGCCATAATTTTTAAAATAGTTTTGTCAGCACGAGCACATTTTGAAAACCAGGCAGATAATTGTTTGTTTGGAAGGCAGCAGGAGTCTGTTTTATATGTTATCTGAATACGTTTATAAAAGATATGGTCTAGCTGACAGCATGTTTGATAACCAGTAATTATAGATTAATTACTCAATATCGAGCAAGATATTAACTACCATACCATGCCATAGCTTTTGAAGACGTTCTATAACTATACACGTTAACAAACGCCCAGTATGTTGAATACTCCGTGAATAACGTACTTTACATTTGGCATTTATACATTGCTGAATTTGACAAATGCACTCGTCTGGTGTTAAAGTGAATATTTTTCACTTTTCACCCGTAGGCTCTTATCAAATTATCACCGTTAAAATGGGGTAAATTGGCACTTAGAATCTGAATGTTTCTCTCTCAATTGCATTTCCATATCACATTAGGGCTTCGCAAAACACCACACTACTACTCCTAGTTGTGTAATAATCATACAATTAATACAACTGATTAATATTTAATCATCAAGGCGAGCTGCTTGCTTTGCTTGATATTTGAACATTTCCTAAAACCACTTTTTAAATTAATTTTTCAATTACAATTATATTTTCTACCGTATTGTTTTAAAGTCTGAGGAAAACTAGAATTTAAGACAGGCTCTCATTATTATCAACATTTTGGAGCCAATCAACTGTTTTAGACCCTATAAATATAGGCGACTTGTCTTCCCATCCTCAAAATTTGTATTGAAAACCCTCGTCTATTGCCCTTTAAAACAGTTGTTATAGCAAGGAAACATAAAAAATCTTCCAGCTAGTTGTTATGACAAATCTCCACTGACATTCAAAGTAGTTGTTATAATGACAATTCTTCACTGACATTCAAAGTTATAACGATAATTCTCCACTGACATTTAAAGTAGTTGTCATAACGACAACTGTCCACTGACATTCAAAATAGTTGTTACAACGACAACTCTCCTGGGACATTCAAAGTAGTTGTTATAACGACAATTCTCCACTGACATTCAAAGTTATAACGACAACTCTAAACTTACATTCAAAATAGTTGTCATACCGACAACTCTCCACTGACATTCAAAATAGTTGTTACAACGACAACTCACCACTGACATTCTTAATACTTGTTGTAAGAATTTCAAAATTGCAGATCGCCCATAATTTATATACACAATCAATAGCTAAACTACAGCATGTATTACCAAACGTTTAATTCTGCATGAATTAAATTAACAATTAAAATATAATATAAAAAAGTCAAGAAGTCAGATTTAAAAACAAATTCCAAGTAGCGTACCATATCCTTGCATTTCAACACAGTTTACGACAATAATTCTTACACAAATATTTATAGTCAATAGATTTAACGTGATAAAGATATATTACACAAACAAGAAACATTGGGATACAAGCCACTAAATATTCTTGATAATCAAATTTTAAAATTTGAGAGTGGTGAATCAATATCATTATTTAATCGTTTAGCAACAAAATCCCAATTAACAAACAAAGAAACACACAAAAACGGTTTAAAAAACAAGGCAAAACAAAACGAAAAGCAAGCAAATGAACGAAGATGTCAGTATGGATGGCAGCAGCGAGATATGTAACATTTTATAGCTTGTAAGTACTCCAATATCCCAATACAGCGTGATGGAAGACATTGCAAAAGAAAGAATGTTTTAAAAGTACTGATGTTCCAATAATATATTATAAAATAAAGCCACAAATGACTTATGTTGACATGAAAATGTTAGCCTGACATGTACAGCATAGTTATATGTATTTGAATGTGGACGTATTTTCATGCGAACTTACTTGAATGTGGACTTTTTTGCATGCGGACTTACGTGAATGTGGACTTATTTGCGTGCGGACTTACTTGAATGTGGACTTATTTGCATGCGGACTTACTTGAATGTGCACTTCTTTGCATGCGGACTTACTTGAATGTGGACTTTTTTCTTCCTTTAAGATGGCAACAGATTATTAATGAAGGAATTATGCGATTAAATCAGATGTGATTTCTATTGTAGATGACCCAGTACAAGATATAATTCTATTTTGACCCAGAAAAACGCATTATGTTTTAACCTTCTTTTTTTTGGTAAACAATGATATGAAACAGATTAAAACATTACGCTGAGATTTTAGTTTCACAATTAAAAGCTCGACTAGACAATGCTGTTGGTAAGGATGGTAGAGTTGCATTATCCAGTACTATGTTGGTAAGGATGGTAGATTTGCATTATCCAGTAATATGTTGTTAGAATGGTAGATTTGCATTATCCAATAATATGTTGGTACGGATGGTAGATTTGCATTATCCAGTAATATGTTGGTAATGATGGTAGATTCGCATTATCCAGTAATATGTTGATAAGGATGGTAGATTCGCATTATCCAGTAATATGTTGGTAATGGTGGTATATTTGTATTATCCAGTAACATGTTGTTAGAATGGTAGATTTGCATTATCCAATAATATGTTGGTACGGATGGTAGATTTGCATTATCCAGTACTATGTTGGTAATGATGGTAGATTTGCATTATCCAGTAATATGTTGGTAATATGGGTAGATTCGCATTATCCAGTAATATGTTGATAAGGATGGCAGATTCGCATTATCCAGTAATATGTTGGTAATGATGGTATATTTGTATTATCCAGTAATATGTTGTTAGAATGGTAGGTTTGCATTATCCAGTAATATGTTGGTAATGATGGTAGATTCGCATTATCCAGTAATATGTTGATAAGGATTGTAGATTCACATTATCCAGTAATATGTTGGTAATGATGGTAGATTTGTATTATCCAGTAATATGTTGGTAATGATGGTAGATTTGTATTATCCAGTAATATGTTGGGAAAATGGGGCGGTATATAAGGTTAGAATAAAAATTTAAAAGAATGATAAGATTTATTTAAGTTAAGAAGAACTCCTAATAAATATCAAATTGGTAAAGGATATAATTAAATCTGATGAACAATCTGCAGTAATTGTCCAAATAACAGATATGTAAATAAGCTTAGAATACCAACTAATATACCGACAACGCAACAAGTACAGATCATGTAAGATATAATCAATGATTTATTATTATCTCTATGCTTCCAGGACCTGCTGAGGTTTACTTTTGAAACTGTTTATGAGATTCACAAAATTAATAGATCAACTAACTAGCTTAAGTGATTTCTTAATCTCTAATCCTTCGTATCACCACAAACGTACATTTTAATACAATTTGTGCAATAAGGCACTATAGGCTTTTAAGGAAATATTTATCCCGGCTGAAATGTATAGCTAGTTTATAACACTATGTATATGCCGATGCTTTCTAACTAATTTGGACAAATAGTAAACAATATTTTCATAACTGTTTTGAATTTAAAATTTATCGTTAAATGAATCTGGGCTGCAAGTACATCATCCTACTAGTAACCATGTTGCTAAATTCCCAGGGTCTAGACGTGTAGCAAAACTTCTCTACGCTACGATGTGTTGCAAAATTATCTAGGCCAAATTGTGTTCCAAATTCTCTAGGCCAAGATGTGTTACAAATTATCTAGGCAAGATGTGTTGCAAAATTCTCTAGGCCAAGATGTGGTGCAAAATTATCTAGGCAAATATGTGTTCCAATTTCTTTAGGCCAATATATGTTCCACATTTTCTAGGCCAATATGTATTCCAATTCTCTGGGCCAAGATGTCTTCCAAATTCTCTAGGAAAAGACGTGTTTCCATAAAACAAAGAGCTCTGTAAACAGCAGCGATTGTTACACATTTTTCATTCACCCGTTTGTAACTTTCTATAATCTGTAACTCCGTGTTATTAATAGTTTCTCTAAATTTATTTTATCTGCCTGTTAAATTCACAAATATGAATCCTCTTATGCTTCAATAATAACACATGTGGCTGGATGTTATTCTTTACATTTTCATATTTTGTTATCTTTATATTAACGGCAGTCACGGGAAGCCAGATTTCATTGCTAATAAACCCCGGGTCTTTATCTTTTTGATGAGTAAACACTATATATATATATATATATATATATATATATATATATATATATATATATATATATATATATATCCTTCCCTATTCATAACTCTTTCTAGAAACTGTTTAGCTTTAAGTTTTATCCTTAAAAACAACATACATACATACATACATACATACATACACCCATTCATTCACATACATACATACATACATACATAAATAAATACACCCACTCATTCACATACATACATACATACATAAATAAATACACCCACTCATTCACATACATACATACATACATACACCCACTCATTCACATACATACATACATACATAAATAAATACACCCACTCATTCACATACATACATACATACATAAATACATCCACTCATTCACATACATACATACATAAATAAATACACCCACTCATTCACATACATACGTACATACATACACCCACTCATTAACATACACACACACACACACACACACACACACATATATATATATATATATATATATATATATATATATATATATATATATATATATATATATATATATATATATATAACCTTCCCTATTCGTAGCTCTTACTGGAAACTATTTAGATTTTATTTTGATTCTTAAAATAAACAAATTCCAATATTGAAATTCACAAGCATTTCTGCTGCATCGTTTAAAGATTCTTACGCATTCATCACCAGCATTATTTTATTTGTTACCTGATTTTAACATGCAATCATTTTATTGTTGTATTTTCATCTCACTGCTTACTTCATTTTAATTCGTTCTCTTATTTAGTCTAACGATTTCACTAAGCTTACTTGCACGTGCTTTACTGAAAAAAAGGTGTTACACGGTAACATGTATGTCTGACCAATCTGAAAAAAAGTTGAATATCATGACTTTCCTAATTTGGAATATCAGGATGGCAAATTTCTCTCCTAAACTATGTTGAACTGATTTCTTTCAAAATAAAGGTTTGTAATATATAGTCTTTGTACATCTAAAATTGTGTTTCATATTATTGTGAATTGATCAAGAATTAACTACTGAACTGTTTCCGTCATGATGTCAGTACTCCATATGGCGCATTATTTGTGGAAGGAGCAGATACAGAAGTTTACCTGGAGAGGAATCTTTATCTTCAGGGGCATCGTTTGGAGGAGATTCATAAATTAAATAACCATAATATCAACACTCCGTAATTGTTGTAAACAAGATATTAAAAATGATCAACACGAAGGAGTTATAGAAAACCAAGATCTAGATACGTTAGAAAGTCACTAACTATAAATAACATCTAAAACTTACAGTAAGCTGAATTTAACTTGAAAATAGCTTGAAAATAATTGAAGACAACATACTCTAAAACATCTGCGTAAAACTAAACTTTGGAAACAACAGGGAAACCACTCATGAGAACTTTAAAACTCTAAAGCTTTCAAAAAGTATGAGCAAAGCTATCCCTACTGAGAGAACTGAAATACTGGAATTGTTGCAACTTTACTAAGGTTTATTTTGAGAATTCAATAATGTTCAAACTCAAACAGATTGTAACCTCTGCTATAAGTACGTTGAATGCTATCATATTCTTATATACAACAATAAGTCATAATATATATGTATCTATGTATCGATGTATCAATCAGTCGCATGCATCATATATACACATGTTGTCTTATGTTCGTATTTATATAGTAATCAGTGTCATGAATCATATATACACATGCTATTTAATGTCCGTATCTATGTATTAATCAGTGTCATGTATCATATATACATGTTGTCTTATGTCCATATGTGAAATAATCAGTGTCAAGTATCATATATAAACATGTTGTCTTGAGTCCATATCTATGTAGTAATCAGTGTCAAGCATAAGATATATATTTACCTTATGAACGTATATATATATTAATCAGTGTCATGCATCATATATACATGTTGTCTTGTGTCCTTATCTGTGTATTAATCAGTGTCATGCAGAATTTATACATGTTATCTTGTGTCCCTGTCTGTCTATTAATCAGTGTCATGCCGCATTTACACATGTTGCCTTATGTCCCCATCTGTGTATTAATGAGTGGCATGCATCATATATACATGTTGTCTTATGTCTCTATATGTGTATTAATCAGTGTCATGTAGCATTTATACATGATGTCTTGTGTATTAATCAGTGCCATGCCGCATTTACACATGTTGCCTTGTGTCCCCATCTGTGTATTAATCAGTGGCATGCATCATATATACATGTTGTCTTATGTCTCTATCTGTGTATTAATCAGTATCATGCAGCATTTATACATGTTGTCTTGTGTCCCTATAGATGTATTAATCAGTGTCATGCAGCATTTATACATGTTGTCTTGTGTCCCTATCTGTGTATTAATCAGTGTCATGCAGCATTTATACATGTTGTCTTGTGTCCCTATCTGGGTATTAATCAGTGTCATGCAGCATTTATACATGTTATATTGTGTCCCTATATGTGTATTAATCAGTGTCATGTATCATTTATACATTGTGTCTTATGTCTCTATCTGTGTATTAATCAGCGTCATGCAGCATTTATATATGTTGTCTTGTGTCCCTATCTGTGTATTAATCAGTGTCATGCAGCATTTATACATGTTGTCTTGTGTCCCTATATGTGTATTAATCAGTGTCATGCAGCATTTATACATGTTGTCTTGTGTCCCTATATGTGTATTAATCAGTGTCATGTATCATTTATACATTGTGTCTTATGTCTCTATCTGTGTATTAATCAGCGTCATGCAGCATTTATACATGTTGTCTTGTGTCCCTATCTGTGTATTAATCAGTGTCATGCAGCATTTATACATGTTGTCTTGTGTCCCTATATGTGTATTAACCAGTGTCATGCAGCATTTATACATGTTGTCTTGTGTCCCTATATGTGTATTAATCAGTGTCATGTATCATTTATACATTGTGTCTTATGTCTCTATCTGTGTATTAATCAGCGTCATGCAGCATTTATACATGTTGTCTTGTGTCCCTATCTGTGTATTAATCAGTGTCATGCAGGATTTATACATGTTGTCTTGTGTCCCTATATGTGTATTAATCAGTGTCATGCAGCATTTATATGTTGTCTTGTGTCCCTATCTGTGTTAATCAGTGTCATGCATCATATATACATGTTGTCTTATGTCTCTATCTGTGTATTAATCAGTGTCATGCAGCATTTATGCATGTTGGCTTGCGTCTCTATCTGTGTATTAATCAGTGTCATGCATCATATATACATGTTGTCTTGTGTCCCTATCTGGGTATTAATCAGAGTCATGCAGCATTTATACATGTTGTCTTGTGTCCCTATCTGTGTATTAATCAGTGTCATGCAGCATTTATACATGTTGTCTTATGTCTCTATATGTGTATTAATCAGTGTCATGCATCATATATGCATGTTATCTTATCTCTCTATCTGTGCATTAATCAGTGTCATGTATAATATATACATGCTGTCTTTTGTTTATCTGTATATTAATTAGTGTCATACAGCATTTATACTTGTTGTCTGCTGTCCCTATTTGTGTATTAATCAGTGTCATGCATCAAATATGCATGTTGCCTTGTGTCCCTATCTGTGTATTAATCAGTGTCCTGCAGTATTTATACATGTTGTCTTGTGTCCCTATCTGTGTATTAATCAGTGTCATGCAGCATTTATACATGTTGTCTTATGTCTCTATCTGTGTATTAATCAGTGTCATGCATCATATATGCATGTTGTCTTATGTCTCTGTGTATTAATCAGTCATGCATCATATATGTATGTTGTCTTATCTCTCTATCTGTGTATTAATCAGTGCCATGCAGCATTTATACATGTTGTCTTGTGTCCCTATCTGGGTATTAATCAGAGTCATGCAGCATTTATACATGTTGTCTTGTGTCCCTATCTGTGTATTAATCAGTGTCATGCATCATATATATACATGTTGTCTTGTGTCCCTATCTGTGTATTAATCAGAGTCATGCGGCATTTATACATGTTGTCTTATGTCTCTATCTGTGTATTAATCAGTGCCATGCAGCGTTTATACATGTCTTGTGTCCCTATCTGTGTATTAATCAGTGTCATGCAGCATTTATACATGTTGTCTTGTGTCCCTATCTGGGTATTAATCAGTGTCATGCAGCATTTATACATGTTATATTGTGTCCCTATATGTGTATTAATCAGTGTCATGTATCATTTATACATTGTGTCTTATGTCTCTATCTGTGTATTAATCAGCGTCATGCAGCATTTATATATGTTGTCTTGTGTCCCTATCTGTGTATTAATCAGTGTCATGCAGCATTTATACATGTTGTCTTGTGTCCCTATATGTGTATTAATCAGTGTCATGCAGCATTTATACATGTTGTCTTGTGTCCCTATATGTGTATTAATCAGTGTCATGTATCATTTATACATTGTGTCTTATGTCTCTATCTGTGTATTAATCAGCGTCATGCAGCATTTATACATGTTGTCTTGTGTCCCTATCTGTGTATTAATCAGTGTCATGCAGCATTTATACATGTTGTCTTGTGTCCCTATATGTGTATTAACCAGTGTCATGCAGCATTTATACATGTTGTCTTGTGTCCCTATATGTGTATTAATCAGTGTCATGTATCATTTATACATTGTGTCTTATGTCTCTATCTGTGTATTAATCAGCGTCATGCAGCATTTATACATGTTGTCTTGTGTCCCTATCTGTGTATTAATCAGTGTCATGCAGGATTTATACATGTTGTCTTGTGTCCCTATATGTGTATTAATCAGTGTCATGCAGCATTTATATGTTGTCTTGTGTCCCTATCTGTGTTAATCAGTGTCATGCATCATATATACATGTTGTCTTATGTCTCTATCTGTGTATTAATCAGTGTCATGCAGCATTTATGCATGTTGGCTTGCGTCTCTATCTGTGTATTAATCAGTGTCATGCATCATATATACATGTTGTCTTGTGTCCCTATCTGGGTATTAATCAGAGTCATGCAGCATTTATACATGTTGTCTTGTGTCCCTATCTGTGTATTAATCAGTGTCATGCAGCATTTATACATGTTGTCTTATGTCTCTATATGTGTATTAATCAGTGTCATGCATCATATATGCATGTTATCTTATCTCTCTATCTGTGCATTAATCAGTGTCATGTATAATATATACATGCTGTCTTTTGTTTATCTGTATATTAATTAGTGTCATACAGCATTTATACTTGTTGTCTGCTGTCCCTATTTGTGTATTAATCAGTGTCATGCATCAAATATGCATGTTGCCTTGTGTCCCTATCTGTGTATTAATCAGTGTCCTGCAGTATTTATACATGTTGTCTTGTGTCCCTATCTGTGTATTAATCAGTGTCATGCAGCATTTATACATGTTGTCTTATGTCTCTATCTGTGTATTAATCAGTGTCATGCATCATATATGCATGTTGTCTTATGTCTCTGTGTATTAATCAGTCATGCATCATATATGTATGTTGTCTTATCTCTCTATCTGTGTATTAATCAGTGCCATGCAGCATTTATACATGTTGTATTGTGTCCCTATCTGGGTATTAATCAGAGTCATGCAGCATTTATACATGTTGTCTTGTGTCCCTATCTGTGTATTAATCAGTGTCATGCATCATATATATACATGTTGTCTTGTGTCCCTATCTGTGTATTAATCAGAGTCATGCGGCATTTATACATGTTGTCTTATGTCTCTATCTGTGTATTAATCAGTGCCATGCAGCGTTTATACATGTCTTGTGTCCCTATCTGTGTATTAATCAGTGTCATGCAGCATTTATACATGTTGTCTTGTGTCCCTATCTGGGTATTAATCAGTGTCATGCAGCATTTATACATGTTATATTGTGTCCCTATATGTGTATTAATCAGTGTCATGCATCATATATACATGTTGTCTTGTGTCGCTATCTGGGTATTAATCAGTGTCATGCATCATATATACATGTTGTCTTGTGTCCCTATCTGTGTATTAATCAGTGTCCTGCAGCATTTATACATGTTGTCTTGTGTCCCTATCTGGGTATTAATCAGAGTCATGCAGCATTTATACATGTTGTCTTGTGTCCCTATCTGTGTATTAATCAGTGTCATGCAGCATTTATACATGTTGTCTTATGTCTCTATATGTGTATTAATCAGTGTCATGCATCATATATGCATGTTGTCTTATCTCTCTATCTGTGCATTAATCAGTGTCATGTATCATATATACATGTTGTCTTTTGTTTATCTGTATATTAATTAGTGTCATACAGCATTTATACATGTTGTCTGCTGTCCCTGTCTGTGTATTAATCAGTGTCATGCATCATATATGGATGTTGTCTTGTGTCCCTATCTGTGTATTAATCAGTGTCCTGCAGCATTTATACATGTTGTCTTGTGTCCCTATCTGTGTATTAATCAGTGTCATGCATCATATATATACATGTTGTCTTGTGTCCCTATCTGTGTATTAATCAGAGTCATGCGGCATTTATACATGTTGTCTTATGTCTCTATCTGTGTATTAATCAGTGCCATGCAGCGTTTATACATGTCTTGTGTCCCTATCTGTGTATTAATCAGTGTCATGCAGCATTTATACATGTTGTCTTGTGTCCCTATCTGGGTATTAATCAGTGTCATGCAGCATTTATACATGTTATATTGTGTCCCTATATGTGTATTAATCAGTGTCATGCATCATATATACATGTTGTCTTGTGTCGCTATCTGGGTATTAATCAGTGTCATGCATCATATATACATGTTGTCTTGTGTCCCTATCTGTGTATTAATCAGTGTCCTGCAGCATTTATACATGTTGTCTTGTGTCCCTATCTGGGTATTAATCAGAGTCATGCAGCATTTATACATGTTGTCTTGTGTCCCTATCTGTGTATTAATCAGTGTCATGCAGCATTTATACATGTTGTCTTATGTCTCTATATGTGTATTAATCAGTGTCATGCATCATATATGCATGTTGTCTTATCTCTCTATCTGTGCATTAATCAGTGTCATGTATCATATATACATGTTGTCTTTTGTTTATCTGTATATTAATTAGTGTCATACAGCATTTATACATGTTGTCTGCTGTCCCTGTCTGTGTATTAATCAGTGTCATGCATCATATATGGATGTTGTCTTGTGTCCCTATCTGTGTATTAATCAGTGTCCTGCAGCATTTATACATGTTGTCTTGTGTCCCTATCTGTGTATTAATCAGTGTCATGCAGCATTTATACATGTTGTCTTATGTCTCTATCTGTGTATTAATCAGTGTCATGCATCATATATGCATGTTGTCTTATGTCTCTGTGTATTAATCAGTCATGCATCATATATGTATGTTGTCTTATCTCTCTATCTGTGTATTAATCAGTGTCATGCAGCATTTATACATGTTGTCTTGTGTCCCTATCTGGGTATTAATCAGAGTCATGCAGCATTTATACATGTTGTCTTGTGTCCCTATCTGTGTATTAATCAGTGTCATGCAGCATTTATACATGTTGTCTTATGTCTCTATATGTGTATTAATCAGTATCATGCATCATATATGCATGTTGTCTTATGTCTCTATCTGTGTATTAATCAGTGCCATGCAGCATTTATATATGTTGTCTTGTGCCCCTATATGTGTATTAATCAGTGTCATGCATCATATATACATGTTGTCTTATGTCTCTATCTGTGTATTAATCAGTGCCATACAGCATTTATACATGTTGTCTTGTGTCCCTATCTGTGTATTAATTAATGTCATGCATCATTTATACATTTTGTCTTGCGTCCGTATCTATGTATTAATCAGTGTCGTGCATCATATACACATGTTGTCTTACGTCCGTATCTATTTATTAATCAGTGTCATGCATCATACATACACATGTTGGCTTATATCCCTATTGATGTAGTAATCAGTGCCATATATCATATATACACACGTTGTATTGTGTCCATATATGTGTATTAATCAGTGTCATGGATCATATATACACATGGTGTCTTAAGTCCGTATCACTGTATTAATCAGTGTCAGGCATCATATACACGTTGTCTAAAGTCCATATCTATGTATTAGAAAGCGTGTGACATCATATACACATGCTGTCTTAAGTCCATATCTGTGTTTTAAAAAGTGTGAGGCATCATATACACATGTTGTCAGTGGTTAGAGCGTCCACATAGGATGCGGGATATATTGGGTTCAATTCCCGGTCGAGTCATACCAAAGACTTATAAAAATGGTACTAACGGTTGCCTCGCTTACCGCTCATAACCAAACGATTTACGCTCGCGTAAGGACATTTATGGGAGGTGTGATTGGGTCTACAATTTCTCATTATCTGTGTAGTGTAACGCGCTGTCAAGTGCCAATATATTTAAAGTTTTTAATCACGTGTTCTGCCTTGCCAATCGCAATGCTTTCGCACCGGCTGTGTGTGGAGGGATTCTCTCTGCTAGGGACTTTGGCGTCAGTTGGGCCCATTTCCTTCTGGGGTGCGGACGTGTTTTCTTTTATGGCAGAAACTTTTTCCCGTTGTTATCGGTTCACGTTGTTAGAATTTCCTCGTTTCCTGGAATTTTGACCACGACGAAACGTCCTGAGAATTAAGTATTTTCTTATGTTAAATTGTTTCTATTCCACAAATTCTTCTAACCTTTCTTTTGTTACACATTACCTCACTCTCATACTGGGTCATTCCATCTGTAAAAGATTGTAGCATTATTTGAAATCAGAAATGGACGATCGATTACATCCCGATTTTAATATTTGGTGCTATTCTAGAATTTATATGCATGGGGTTGGGTTCAGAATATTCGATACAATTATCAGGCTCGATCTCTCTGTCGTACGCAAAAATAAACCAGAGAACCATAAAGCTATATGTAGATAAACTTCCCATTGTCTCGCATAAATTCATTTCATCAACATATACGCCTAAGAGTGCATTATTAGCCTATTGTACTTGCTTCACTGTTAAAATACTTTCGAGCAGGATTTGCAAACGACTCGTGTCATTCAGATTTACACAAAGGAATGGCTCTAAGCATACTGGAATAATAAAGGTCATTCAGATTTACACCAAGGACTGGCTCTAAGCATACTGGAATAATAAAGGTCATTCAGATTTACACCAAGGACTGGCTCTAAGCATACTGGAATTATAAAGGTCATTCAGATTTACACCAAGTACTGGCTCTAAGCATACTGGAATAATAAAGGTCATTCAGGTTTACTCAAAGGACTGCCTTTGATCATACTAGAGAAAAGGTATATCAAGTATACGTAAAGAATGCCAGTCCACCATCATATATGACTGCCAATACTAGAAAGATTAAACTTGAAATGAATTTTCACCCATCTTCTGAAGACAATTTTATCAAATTGGAAAGTGACATCGAAGCATGGAATGATGCCTATATACCCATAAATGTGGGCGGTATTACTAAAAGTAAAACATAAAAACTAAAATGGCTTCACCAAAACTTGTTAGAAACCATTGAATATAATTTGACATCAGTGTCTTTCAACCAAAGACACCTGTTTTATTACTGTTTTACTCCATTTGCATTTTAAACATGGTATGTCAGGTGAGAAATATCAGGCTGTTATGGGTACTTTTGTTCTGGGCATTCTATTCCATATCTCTTTTTAATGAAATTTATTCAATCACAGCACCACAAGAATTACATATTATAGGTAAAAATCTTAAAAGCATATATATTTGTTATACATAATTTAGTCATGACGTGTAGAACAAAAGCTGCATATTGCAAACCTATACTCAATGAACGTTTTCTGATATTACAATGGAGAGACCATTTAATTTTCATTTTGTCAACGGGGGTTTTGACCAATCATTTAATTTTCTGCAGGTTGACTATAGTTTGGAGCACCATTTAACTTTCTGCAGGTCGAGTGGAGTTTGGATCAACTATTTCATTTTCTGCAGGTTGACAAGAGGGGTTTGGAAAGGCCATTACATTTTCTACAGGCTTTCTGAGGTTGAACCAACCATTTCATTTTTTTCTCAGGTCAATTGGTGCTTGGACCGACCATTTCATTTTCCGCAGAGTGACAAGGGGGCTTTTGGACCAGCCATTTATTCTTCCGTAGGTCGGCTGAGGTTGGACCAACTATTTCATTTTCTGCAGGTCAAGCGAGGTTGAACCAAACATTTCATTTTTCGCAGGTCAATTGGGGTTTGGACCAACCATTTTATTTTCCGCAGGTCAATTTGGGTTTAGACCAACCATCTTATTTTCTGCAGGTCAATTTGGGTTTGGACCAACCATTTCATTTTCTGCAGGTCAAGTGAGGACGGACCAACCATTTCATTTTCTGCAGGTCAATTTGGGTTTAGACCAACCATTTCATTTTCTGCAAGTCAATTTGGGTTTGGGCCAACCATTTCGTTTTCTGCAAGTCAATCTGGGTTTGGACCGACCATTTCATTTTCTGCAGGTCAATTTGAGTTTGGAACAATCATTTCATTTTCTGTAGGTCAAGTGAGGTTGGACCAACCATTTCATTTTCTGCAGGTCAATTTGGGTTTAGACCAACCATTTCATTTTCTGCAAGTCAATTTGGGTTTGGAACAACCATTTCATTTTCTGCAGGTCAATTGAGCTCCATAGGGTTGGGACCAACCACTGCATATTCTGTAGGTCAATTAAGCACCATAGGGTTTGGAATTGCGGTGTGAGAGATAGTATGAAGTCATTAAGTTTCATAGGATTTGGTAAGGCAAATTGTAAAGCTGTAATGTAGGTAATTAAGGTCTAAGTCTACTTGACTCACTTTTTATCTGAACAGAATGTTTGCCATCGATGCATCCGTTTTTTATTAGACTTCTAAATGTTTAAATGCATCATTACAGCTTGGCAATGTCATTACTTGAAATTGTATTACTGCTTACAGAAAACTGTTCTGGCGTATGGAAAAAATACTGACTACCTTACTGAGGTATTGTTAGAGTTGGAAGGTCTGCTTAGTAGTCAGTAAAATATTGATTTAAGAAATTGAAACTTTGGCAGAGCTATGTAAGTCAAGAATCTTATTTTGTAGCAGAAACATTCAAAGGATAATACCTGTGAGCTCAAGAAAATTGTATGTAACTATCATAAAGAACAATTTTGTAATTTATTAAGGATGGCTAAGCTAGTTATGTATATGACCCTTCCTGAAAGGAGAGTTCTCGTCACAGATCAATATTCATACACAGATAAAAGCAGATTATGTTAAGAAACAATGAGAGATTAAAGCTCATACAACTAGGAGTTTAAACACATAAGTTTCAGCAGAGCTCAAACAGAGTGGAGTAGGAAGAAAGAGAGATATTTAAGTGTTCAGTAAATACTGAATTATGTCCGTTTCCAACTCACCCTCTTATTTATAGTCACATAATTGGATTGAAAGGGGCAGCTCCCCCGCCTTAGAAAACAAACGGCAAGATCTCTGATACCATTCAGTGACTGTATGGCTTCTGTCCATTAGATACCATGGCATGCCTCACCAAGTTGACCCATGGAAAGATAACATTATCAGGGTTCTTATTAATAGGACTGTCTACTAGCATTACTATTGATCTGGCAGTACAGCCGTCTACACTATCATCCATACACCTGACACCCGTACTGCCTTTTTTATTTGAACGAGTCTTGGCTTACCCTCTTGGACGATTCTTTGACTGTCTTCGAGAAAATTGTCACAGTTTGTTCATATCTCCAAGAATGTATAGCACAGATATTGATACTGATCCAGACCTGGACAACCTACACACTGTGGGAAATAAACAAAGTTCATTATTAGATAGCACCTTCGAGTGGAATGAGTATAGCTTTGAGGCAGCATTAGTGGAATTTATAGAGTGCTGCCAAACGCAGAATATCTGCCACCCATACATTCTCTTCTTCACCAGTATGCAGGGTTAAGGCTTCGGTTAAGATGAAAAGAAAATCAGCCATTTCTTCCGTCTTTCCTCGCAAATAAGAAAAATCAAGGAAATTGACAAGAGTCCCTCTGATATGGTTAGTAATCCAGACAATTTCAAAGACTTTCTTTTTCTGAGATTTAAGTTCCAGCATTCATTGCAATAGAATTTCACTGGTACAAGACCAATTCCGATGCTAGCTACACAGATATTCCAGCATTAGACAAGAACTATGCTGCAATCAGTCTGACTTAACCTGTTTATGTATGGTGCATAAAGACATTCTGCACGCTACTTCGAACTTTTTCACAGTATAGTGGTCATGTCTTCAGTCTTAGACAGGGTGTTTCGGGGGTTTTCATGCTTGCAGACAAAGCTGGCAATGCACATGAGTGCCCTGACAAAGAAAATCTCTGCTGTTGTTGGGTGGAAAGCTAGTGTATTTGCAGAGGCAGGCAGCCCAAGAAATTCCCCCGATCCATCTGCGCACCAACCATTGCCTTATACATCAACTCCCATCCACCCTCAATGACGTGATGAGCAGAGACAAGAAGATACCAGATCATGCGCTCCAGAACCCAGAAAGCAGCTGTATTCCCAATCATATGTATATAAAGACAATCTGCTAGTCATCTTCGGAGGCAGTTGCATCAAGGGGACAGGGAACAAAGTTTATCTGCTCCAATGCCTCCGTTCTGTCACCATTGACTCGTATCCCCAACCAACCACATACTATTTGGAAAGTTCCATACTCCTTTTTTTAAAACAGCATTAGATTGATCTCTTGTCGACAAGCAAGTTAGCAATCCAAAGCGTCTCAGGGGCTTCTGTTCTTATTTTACCAATCCAATTTCTTTTCATCATCTCCATTTTTGATGGAAGTATCGACAGACTTGATACTTTTGCAGTAAAATATCCAGTTGCTCAACGATAAGAGGAGATTGTACAAAATCCACAATCCCTGGAGTGTTCCTCAAAATTTGCTCTAGTCAAGGTGGCCAGTGGCATTTAAGATAGGGACGGCAAGATCAGTCCACCTCTCCATTCATACAAACAAATTTTTCTCTGTTTCGATCTGACAAAAACATATGGAATTCCTGCAATTTCCATATCGATGAGATTTTTAGGTTCGCGTTCTCTTCTGGTTTGAACACAAGCCCATGGGCCTTTATGAACCTCTTCACTGCGTTATATCCTTGTTTCATACGTCTTTGGCTACTTCACATGGGCGTATTTGGATGACATCCTCCAGAAATATATGATCAGTTCCATTCTAGTCAAAGGGAATAATGATCTAACTTGCCTTTCACATCACCTTGGTTTTTTTAATCCATATGGAAGTTTGATCTTTGTCCATTCATTAGTTCAACCATCACAGCCAGGTATGTCTTCCCAAGCTTTAGTGGTCTGAATGGTCATCATAGCAAAATCCATCTCCAACACCAAATGGATCACAACCAGTGAGTTCCTGCAACACTTCGGATTGTTAATGCATTGGCAGATCTTATTTTGCTAGTTCATCTCTACGTGACCCTCTATGACCTTGGTCGCCCCTCTTCCATGTCGCTCGATTACTGGATCAACTTACGGAAAGATATTGCATCATCCCTCGAACAATAGCATGAGTAAAGTGGGCTCACAACAGGAATACCTCTCGGACAACTACACCCGGATATGACCGTGTGTAAAGATACAAGCTCCTATGCTAGAGGAACATATATGTTACCAGTCTTTGCTTCTGTTAATCACCAGTGGAGGACACAGGTCTCCATTTGAATCTCCTAGAGATGAAAGCTATCATCAGAGCTTTTCATTTTTGGAGTGACTGTCTTCAGAACGAGATGGTGCTCATTAGGGGTGAAACGATTCGTCAATACTTTTGCCACGTGGATGCAAGAGATTGTTAATCCATACAGAATGACTTTAAAATGATGTATTAAGGAAAATGTACTATTTTATTGTGAAGATAACACAGTAATGCCTTCCAAGTTTAAATGAGGTCATGAAAGTGGTAAAATGTTTGCAAAGCAAAGGGCATTGTGTCCAAGATAAGTCATGGCTCTGATCAAATCGGACCGTCAGATATGGCTTAAACTTTTCACAGCTAACAGGTAATCTGTTTGAAAGTAATTTTTTATCGTGTCATGGATGAAAATTGCATATATGTAAATACAACAAAAGTGTCAACACGCATAAAAGGGCACCACCTATATGCACCACTGACAGACCATCTAAAGATGGAAAGGCCATCTTGTTGATATGTGTATTGATAGTATAACATTACTTCATATCAATACACGTCACGTGTGTTTCATATGATCCTAAGTGATCATCTTGTCAGACAACTCAGTGGTGGTGATGCATATCCTCAAAGAAGGGAGTAACAAATCAACCCCAACTTTACCTCCTGGTCTGGGGCTTTTCGTTACTGGTGGTCACGATGCAACACCAACAATCAGATCAGAGATATTCCCAGCAGACTCATTGTTTGGCCCATTTTCTGTCAAAGTGGGAACAGATTTGCCATAGAGAATGGTCCCTCAATCCGCAGGACCTTTATGAGATTTGCCAGCCATGGGACATCCGATGATTGGACCTTTTACAACACGGTGGAATCACAACTGCCTGCCTTTGTTTTCCCAGCACTGGATCATGAGGCATGGTTTAGCGAGGCTCTTTCTCTCAGCTGGGAATGCTCTGGCCCTTTGCCTACGCATCTGTTACGACTCTGTGGTCTTACAATTAGTAATAAAAAAAATGAGAAGCAAAAAGCTTTGTAAAATTCAACAAATAATTTATTTCTCCAGACTTCAAACTAAAAATATAAAAATAAGAACTTACGGTATTACGAATTAAATTCCAAATAATCCTATAATTATAGAACAAGTGGTAATAAATAAAGTTAAATCCAATGCTAAAAGTGTTGATGTGTCAGTTTTGACCGGTGTAGTGGTTGTGTACCAACAGTTGTTTGTTCGATCACAATAATACAACCCAAGAATTAAATCCCTATTTGAAATTTCACTCTAAGATCAAGTCTCTAATCCTACGAATGTTATATTTTATGAGCGCTCAGTATTTCCAGTTGAATAAATAAATATAATTTGAATAAATAACATACCAGCCTAAGTGTACTACTGGACACAACGATAATGCTATTGATTCTGCTCAGATCTTAAAGCATGAATAAATAATGTTTCCGGTGACACGATTATATAATAATCTACTTGGCATCGGGTAACACTTAACATTTTCTACTAAAAACTATTTCCTAATAGAAAATTTCAATCTGGAAGGAACCAGATGTTGACAAGATACCATTGTAGTTACAATTAGAAGATCTGTTTATTAAATTATAATATAAAATGTGGAATATGTCAGGTAGGCCAGGTGTACTTATAGGGGAATTCCGATAACCTAGACCCAGACCCAAACAAATATGTTTACTTCCATTAATAATGATCCTATTATTAAAACCATACACTTAGAAAATATTTTAGCCATGTATTACTTATTTGTAGAATAAGAAGAAGAAAAAAGATAATTCAGGTCAAGTTGAAAATGAACTTGATTTTGGATAAGGTTAAGTCCAACATACAATGTTACATGTCAATATCATATCATGAAACTTAAAAACTAATAATAAAACTAACTAGCGATCAATGCAAATTAAATATTCATAACATCCTCCAGTAATCTTATTTCCAAAGAATATACAGAAATTGATCTGTCCGAAGGAATCCTGGAACCACGATCTTCTTGGTCTTCAGATAGATCTACCTATGAAGATCCTGGCCAGGTTTAATCTTCTTAGTAATCTTCTCACCTTTGTGTTCTGTCCTTGCCCAGACCATCTTCTTCGTGCTTAATTCTTGTCCAGAGAGCCTTTTAGTAGAAACGATTCAACCCTTTAGTTATGGAATGATTTGCACGAGCTAGAAGACCTTCTACTTTAATGGCTTACCAAGGAAGTGGCACATTATCAGGGACTGGTGCAAAAATAGCTTAAATTGTGTCCGAAAACGTGTTAGAGAAATAAAGTTTGGTCAAGCACCGCCTAAAAGTTGCAAGGAATTTAAATATTGTTTCCCAGAAGGTATGGTGCCTGTAAACAGTGTCCGAAAACAATGTCCACGTGTTACCGTGGACAATAAATACCGGTGTCATAGTGAATTATTTAACAACACGTGTTTGTTGACAATGAAATAAGGATCAAACGAGGACTACCGGTTTTTACATGTGTTATTTCTGTTTTCTAACAGGCTATGACTGATACATGAATTTTATGACAATAGACTTGTACTTGAGCTCGTGGAATTTTCATATAACATGTATAGTACTTAATCTACTACACAAATTTAAGTTGTCAATGGGTAAGTGTATATCAGACTAGTTTTAAACTTGTGTCTTTAATAAATCAAAATTTCCCATATTGTTAGTAAAAGAATAATTGTTGTACTTCATGGAAGCACATCGTCCTATGAGCTAATGGTAACCTCATTACTGGCACATGATAACTGCCAGCACCTGCAGAAATAAACACTTAATATCATTCTTTTTTACATGATATAAAATA
Organism: Sinohyriopsis cumingii; assembly: GCA_028554795.2. Classification (NCBI taxonomy): domain Eukaryota; kingdom Metazoa; phylum Mollusca; class Bivalvia; order Unionida; family Unionidae; genus Sinohyriopsis; species Sinohyriopsis cumingii. The sequence goes on from CM068832.1 coordinate 49,947,548, forward strand.
TTTTCGATCGACCCTGTTTTCATGACTACCAGGAAACCAAAATTACTTGGAATGTATTGTATCGAAATTGTATTGTTCTGACTTGCAAGAAGAAACAGTGCCTCTGCACAAAATGTGTGTTATATACATAGGATTATTAAACGCAGCATGGAAATATATATGATATTCATGGTACAACTGTTACAGATTTCAGTTAATATCCCATAATATCCCATCAAAAGTTGCAGTCTCTTCTCACAATCATATTGGGCATACATGAAATGGATAACTATCCATCATAATGCCAGGAATAAAGAGACACAAAACCTTGTCAGTTTTACTTAATTTGTAATTCTTTATTCAGGTATAAAAATATCCCATCAGTCGACTTGCGAACACGCTGCACAAGGCCGTTCTTTAAACAGCAATACAGTCTGGATGAATTTAAGATGAAAATAATGTAATACAAGGCATGGTTGTATTGAAATTACTTAGAGGCAAAGAAGCCCTAATTGGTTCTTTTTCCATTTGTAGAGATGGCGAAGCCAAACTTCGCAACACGAAATTCCATATATATATATATATATATATATATATATATATATATATATATATATATATATATATATTGCATTAACTGATAGTTATTTGTATTACATTATATGCTGTTAGACTGTATCGTGAATCATTGTATGTTGGACTTAACCTTGTCCAAAATCAAGTTAATTTTCTACTTTTCAACTTTAATTCTGCAAACAAATAATACATTACTAAAATATTCTTTCTGTGTATGGATTTATTATCAGGATCATTATTAATAGAACTAAATATGTTTATTTGGGTCTTGGTCTAGGTTATTGGGATTCCCCTACAATTTACCTGCTGTACCAGACATTATCCAGATTATAATTTATAATTTTATTAAAAGAATACTAATTATAACCTACATTATTTTGTAAATATTAAGAGAATTCTAGAAGGTTATGTTCCATTAGGTAATTATTTTTTTTATAGAAAATCTTACTTGTGACCAGATGTCAAATGGAAGACTATATAATCTTGCTCTTGGAAAAATATTCATTCGTGCTTAAGATTTAGCAGGATCAATTTGTAATCATGTGTTATGTACATAAATTATTTTGGATTGGAATTTATTTCTTCAAATTGTTAAAGTGATTTTTCTCTACAAATACAAAAGAGCACTGATAACATTCTTGGAAATAGAAACTTTATTTTATTGTGAATTCAAACCTAAAATTATATTACTGTGTTTCAACGAAAGACTGTTGGCACATCATCATTTTTTCGTCATCACATGCATATCAACACTAAACTAAATTTAGAATTATACTAAAGTTTATTCAGAACTTTAAATTATTAGGATTTGTGTCGGTACTTCTAGAATTATTTTGGGATTTAATTCGCAATACCGTTAGATCTTTTTCCATTTTCACTTTGTATTCTAACTTCAAACTCTTTTCTCTTACTGAATTTAAGACCACAGACTCGTAATATATATATATATATATATATATATATATATATATATATATATATATATATATATATATATATATATATATAATTGAGATGGCTAATTATGCATCGCATTACAGGCGACAAATTTAGTAACTGGGTGTTACAATATTTTGAAATTATCAAACAAACAATACATTCTACTATATAAATGATAAGAATGAAACGATGACCATATCCCAACCTAGTGGTTTCCAAAATCTTGAAAATCATTTAATAAAAGTTAAATAAGGAATAAATAATATTAGTAATATTGAAGAAACATAGGTATCCTTTCGAAAAACATTAAAGATTTAATAACTCTGAACAACAGTTTTACGATGCATATTGCAAACTACAACACTACATTACTAGTCTTTATTAGTATGATATGTATCAATACATCTGCAAAATCAATAAACTTAGTGGATGTGTGAAGCCTATAGACCTGTATATTTTTCTTTGATCAACGGATTAGTACAAGGAAAGATTGTTAACAGTTCCGTCTCTATTTTATTGAAGTATTACCGATAAAAGAATATATTGCGGCAATTTCATCCTATACGATGTCAATAGTCTAAATACACAATTATCATGTTTTTCTATAAGCAGATTATAAATCTAAATTAATAAGATGAAGAAAAATAGAAAGTAATTGTTTTTAATGGCACATCAGATACATCAATATTTAGAATACCTCAAGCAAATTGAGTTGCCCTTTGCCGATAATTGCAAAGTTTTCGCACATTATGCAAGCTCGTGCAATTATATGCTGTTTCGTGTTAAAAAAACAATGACATAAATAGTCTTAAAAGGATTAAGTGCTTTTAGTTTTATACTCATAAAGAATGACGCACTAAAGAGAAGAAGGGTTACTAACTGTTTGAGGATACAATAAAAGTTTACTATCATTAAATGCCAAAGAGAGAAGTAATCATGTTGCTAATGTTTAAGGAAGTCATTATGTGTTCAGTTCGATTCCGACGGAGATTATGCAAGAGAATAAGTCATGATAAAAGTCTAAGGAAATGCATAGAGAAATTAATGTAATGCAAATAGGGCAAACACGATTGATTACTTCAACAAGATTAAGGCAGCAAAGTTTGATTGCTCATTACTTAATTACTTTCGTCGAAGTTTCGTTCCCATATGCATGCAAGTATCCTGACGGTATGGACACTTTAGAAAGCCAACCTAACCTTAGTGACTTATTCGCGTCTTCTCATAAGAAAACAAACTTATGAGTATGTATTATTGCAGTCATAATGGGTGTTAGTTTCATTCCAAGTCAAAAAGGTGCAAACTAAGACCACATATTGGAAAATACTTGCCTCCAATAGGATACGATAACTCTTGAGCTCTAAGTTATTATGCACTAAGTAAGTAAAGTAAATTAATAATAAACAAAATTAAATTTCTTTCTTGAATGTTTTAAACCACAAGAGAGACCAAGACTGATGTAGCTGCTAGTACGACCTCAACAATTCACTAATTCATTTACAAAAAATGAGATTCCAAAGGAATCTTCATAAAAGAACAACAAAAATAAAACTGTTTATGAGTAATATTACACTTCATCTATAAAACAGTAATGATTACTGTGGAAAGATTCATTTATAGGGTTATAAATGCGAGTAATACTTCATAGAAGCAACTGAATATTTCTGAGACGAACAACAAAGAGGTCTCGCGGTTCTTGTATTGGTACACCATTCAACTCATCTTCAGACAAGCAAACAACTTTCTTGTAAGCTATGGTAAACGGTAACCGTAGTCGAGAAAACATGGAACTTCATACAAACATTTTAGAAGTGAAGGTTTTACTGAACTTGAACGCCTTTGTTTCCAATCGAGATCTGTTTGACAAGGGGGTCTGGTTATGTGGTCACTTTAACTTTTCCAACGGGAAGCCCCATGGAGAGAAAGGGGGAGAGGGAAGAGACAACACTGAATTAAAAAAGGCTTAAATATTGCATCTTGTTACTTGTCACCTAACTGGTCCAGAAGAGAACTGGGATTTATAGCAACAATAGTGAAGAATTGGCGGTGGTCTCTGCGGAATAAAAAGTTCTCTCTCTCTCTCTCTCTCTCTCTCTCTCTTAGCTGAAATGATAATACTCTAGGCGTATTCTGAAAATAGGTTTCTGCCTAGATGCTAAATTAAAGGCACGCCTCTGTTATGGAAACCACTCGTTAGAAACGTTTGCAAAACATGCTCTAAAAAGGTTACTGCAATATGTTCAAAATAGATGACAAATAAGAGATTAATATGGATACTAAAACGTTACTATGAGAGCCACATGGGCATAACGTAAACAGAGCGTTATTCAAAAACCATTTTCTATGGCGTTTTATTTTCTAAACAAATGACTCCATCGTTCTAGAAAAGAGATAGTAAATTGATTTTCCAACCAGTTGCTATTCATGCCACTCCGTTACTATGGTAGCCACTTTTGACAGAAAATGTCACAACAAATATTCGTACCTAATGCGATTGAAATTAGCTTAGTTGTTCTGTGGAAGAAGTCGAAAAATAAGTTTTCCATGTGATTCCAATTGAAGTCGCATTGTTGCTGCTAGGGATCTAACACCAAAATGACTTTGATACCGTGTGTACTATCTAGCATTAGTGCCAACTTTATATAGATATTAGTTCCGCCGTTCTTGATTGGACGTTGAAATACGGTTACTCTGAACTTTTGCTCTGTGTGCTGAACCGACGACAATTTTGTTTCTATATCATATGTCAGATCCCTATCACGCATGCCTGAAATTGGCGCGGCAGTTCTAGACAGGAAGTCCAATCGTATGTCGTTGGAGTGTTTGTTAAGAATGGCACATCGAACGGAATTTTTATTGAACAGGTCCTGAATAATATTTATATTTAGTGCAATCGGAATTGACTCAGTCGTACTGGAGAAGAAGGCCACAATATAACATTCTGACTGAGCATTTTGCAAGGAACATTCATTAAAGTTTGATGAAAGTGTCGAATTTCGTTTTTCCATTTGTTTCCTATGTAAGCCAGGCGACTGATACGGGGCTGGACCTGACATTATTTCAGTAGAATATGTATCGAGAAAACATTACTATCTCATGTAACACATGCCAAGGTCATGATCACTTACATAAACTCACTTGACTATATCAATGTAGGCTTAGCATGAAAGCTACTCAGAAGTAATCTTCACCACCCCATCCCACCCTATCCTCTTTAAACAGTTACGTATGCAACTTACAAGAAAGCTTTCCACTCTTAGGACAAAACCCGCGCAACTGACAAGTTCACACAGCCCAGAATATAAACATGACAAGTATCGAGAGGTATCTAGCATGCGTCGAACAATTCTGTCAGCTGCAATGGATTATCGAGCTGACATTTTAAGGGCAGAAAGGATGCTTAACTTATGGTCTAATAAGAAACATCCCCCTGCTAAAGATTGTAATTTTCACACAGACAGCCTTTGGGAAATTCAAAGAGCTATTCAGAAATCGTTCTTGCTCTTTGAAAATATGGATAGTTTGGGAATCAAATAAATGGGTCGATTGATCGTTGTCTATATTGATAAGAGAGAGGTAGATCATTAGCCATTCAATTATTTTAGACGATTCGTGCTGATAAAAAGAAATTAAAGAGCTCAAGGAAATGAAAACAAAAAATAATAAATAAATAAATACATAATAAGTAAGTAATGCAAAAAAATGAAAAAATAATAATTCAGTCTAAAGACATTTTATTTACAACCATTAGCACTTGTGTTGACTCCAATATTTATCGCGTTAGACTCGCGTGACAATTTGGAATTAGGTAATAATTAATTGGAGAGGGGTCTCACATTTTACTCAGCATAGCAATGGCAAACATGCAGTCCATACTTGGTTGATGTAAAGAAAGATGACGCCTTGTGATGGAATCATTCTCTTGTCATTTTCACTATATACGTTAAAAAACAAAATCACACACACACATATCTATTGATAAAGAAAAAATGGCAACATATCATTAAAAAGAATTACTTTAATTTCGAAATGCATTCAGCAAAATAAATGTCATGTTACAGTTTCCATTCAAATAAGCTGAATGACCTAAGTTCAGGTTGTGGTTGTTCTAAATTTTAACTTCTCTTCAGACAAATATCAATTTGCAAATACATGCTATGGAACACATAGAGGTCATTAGTTGTGATCGCCTGCATACCGAAAAATCAGTACCGTACACTACCCCCGAGGAGATGCTTTGTATGCTTGAAATTAATGGTTTACAACAAATATAGTACTACACTTCAAGATTCAGATCTTCTTGTGCCTTTCCAAGTCATTCATTAAATAGTTTCCCCATCTCATCATTTAATATATAACAAAGCCTCCCCATGGAGAATATAATTTGATCTAAAGTATGATCTCTCGAATATACTACGAAACAGATGGGCACAGAAATGCTTGCCACAACGGATTATTTATTCTCATTTTATTTAAAAGCAAAGATAAAGGAAAGTAACAACGTCATGTTAAGATGTGATGATTTAAACTGAAGACCTGAATACATATTAAACTCTATAAATTGAATATTTCCGGAAAGTTCATAAACTTTCATCGATATTTCCCTTAGATATGAATAATATACAGTCCTTCCAGTGCTATGTGGTGTAATAGTTCTGATATCAAATTCATCGATCTTTACAAACAAAGGAAGCGAAATATAAACATGGCCATTAAAAGAAAAATTATCTCAAATGTTTGAATTTGATTTAGCATGATGCGCTTTGTGACTTTTCGCATAATTTATAATAACAAAATTAGGGACATCGGCATACGTTTGTCTGAAACAATGATAAAATCAAAAACTATGCAAATTTATTCGAAAATACTCGCATTGTAAGTCGAGCATCACATGTAAGATTTATCGAGTGTGAAATATTTGAGTATCGAACTTTCTGATCCATTCACAGATTAAATACTTACAAGTCCATGCGAGACCGCTCCGATGGCCAAAATGGTTAGAGCGTCTACCTCGAAATGCGGGAGGTCGTGGGTTCGAACCCTGGCCGATTATACCAAAGACTTATAAAGAATGGTACTAACAGCTGCCTCGCTAAACGCTCAGCATTAAGAGGTTAGTGTTGCGACTGTCCAAGCAAACCAAATATCACATACAAAATGTATAAGCCAGAATGCATTTACTCGTATTACTCATCGCTGTATACATACCCCCAAGTAAAGGACTTAAAAAGATATAGATAGATGTGTCCTGTCACTGGTTTGCTATAATGTAATAGCTAAATGAATATTTACAACATTTCATCAAATGAAGATCCTAGGCTCATGTTATCAAAATATATAAAGAATGGTATAGAGTGGTACGTATTTTTTTAGTATAACGCAATGATTGACATCACAACATCGATTTTACGCAGCAGAAAGCCGGGGGTGGGGAACGATATACGGTGTGCCGTCGTTTGATAATCTTTTCATAAGTTCTCGCGAGTGGTCTAAGGCGCTGGCTTTCAAAGATCACAGACATCTCACCTCCGTCCGCGGTCGTTCTAAACTCGGCTCGACCAACGTGGGTATCTGAGAACGTTTGCCAGCAGCTTTTTGTGGGTCGGTGGTTTCCGGGTTCTTCCTCCGTTAAATATACTAGCCGCCATGTATAGCCGATCTGGTGTGGAAAAAACTATTAAAAATCTACTAAATAGTTTTAGCGAATTGTTTTAATTTTATTTTAAAAGTGGCTCCTTCATAGGTTATTATCAGCGTGTAGGCATTCCTTTTCCCATGATTTAGTAGAAGACAAAATTCGCAACAACGTCATTTTACGTCTAGTCTCTGATACAGATTTCATAGCGCTACGATACAGGCGTAGCAATTGGTGTCATATCAATGGCGTCATAATGTAATAAATCGAGAGTCTCAAATGGGTAACGATTTAATATTGAATTTCTGAAACGAGTTGAAAAATGTCCAGCTTTTGCGAGCCTTGGCGATCAACAGCTGGACATTATTCAAAAGTTTCATAAATTTAATATTAAATCATTACCCATTTGAGACTCTTTTTATCATAAGCTTTATTTCAGTGGAAATTATTTAGATAAAAAGAAGAACGAATCTTTTCGCTCATTCTGACAGACGCTGCACCTTTCATTTGCTGTGCGTAAAACATAGTCCCAAACAAAGTTGAACTAGTTTTAACGTTTAAAGGTAGATTATACTTTTCTTACAATCTGTAAGTCAAATAACAAGCTTCCTTCCGAATAAATGGAACATTTTCCACACGTAAAATCATTTTTAAATACAGAATGTCAATTGCTCGTGCTGTCACATTGTTTGATGCATTACCGGTTACAGTAGATGGTCCATGTGTACGTAACCTAACATGTCACTTAAACAACTAAACGTTACATTGTTGCAAAATTCATTTGAAAGGTTTCCTGGATGCAGAAATTCCCATACATTACGTATTCGTGATCGGATATTGCAGTATTTGACTTGGAACAGCAGACTTCAGAATATGTAAACAAATTTCATTTTGAGTCGGAATTGCATCACATATTTACCGCGTAAATATGCAGAGGTTGGATAAACTTCTGTCAGTTTGGAAATCGGTTTGTGTCCACTTTGTCTGTGAACAGAGGTGAGTTTACTTACTTATGTAAGTTAAAATTTAAACGCACTTGCAAATAGGGTGGGTTCCATTCTTTAGGTTTACTCCCCCCCCCCCCCATTCAATTCCAACTTACACATTCGTATGAACTGAGCAATACCCTTAGTTTTAATCGTTGTTGTTGTTGTTATTCTTGTCTTGGGATTTTATCCATTTTTCATGTTATGATATGTTACACATGTCATAACAAGCGCCTTTCTTGGTAAATTGGCCATATTCAGAGAGATGATACCATTTTTTCCTCAATTCCTTTCGCGAATCGATTCAAAAAAATGGCAGCCAAAATGTTCATTGACAACAAAACATTCCAGAAGGCGGGGTTAAAAAAGTTTTCCCAGGATCTCAGCTGATCATAAAGAGAATAATGCACAATAATTTCATGGGCGTTTCTGGACCAATTAGAATCAACATCAAGTGTTATGTTCACATGTTATAATATCAAAAATACGAAACTGTACATACATTAGGCAAAGTGTACTATGTGAAAATAATAGTCCATGTTTGAATACACAATATGCGTAGATTCTACAAAAATACTATACTCTCTCTCTCTCTCTCTCTCTCTCTCTCCATCCCATGTATGCCCATCGCCTTCATAATAAGTCAATATTGAAACTGACTTAGCCCTTTTTAGTACACTAGCAAGATCATTGTAATATATAAGTCTGTGGAATGTCATTCTGGACACTATTGATGACGGTGGTATTTTATGGCATGGAGTATCATCTGGGAATTATTTCCTGACAATGGCACCATTGTCCGACATTGCTGCGAATGAATTCTTCTTTGAATTAGCTCTCAATTCAGTCTGAGAAAGATTACGAATATCTGGCTATGTCAGCAAAGATTGATATGGGGTTGACGAGAGAGTGTCCAGTAGAATACTAACGAAGCGGCTTGAATACGGAATGACAAATTCCTAGAAATAATTCCAAGTATCTAATAAAAGTACAATTTTAATAAGTAGCTGAAGGAACCTTCGAATTACAGTGACATGGTTTAGTAGACTGATAATCGTAAGCAAAAGATGTAACATAAACACATAAATCTGCTGCTATTTTGCATTGGGACAAGAGTGGATTGTAGATAGCTCGTGGCAATGGTTCTTAGAATCAAGTTCGAATGGGCTCGTGTTATTGTCAAGCGTATCCAAGACGAACAGATTCTTCGATCCATCCATGTATGTATGTATGTATGTATGTATGTATGCATGCATGCATGTATGTCTGTATGTACGTACCTATCTCTATCTCTCTCTCTCTCTCTCTCTCTCTCTCTCTCTCTATATATATATATATATATATATATATATATATATATATATATATATATATATATATATATGTGTGTGTGTGTGTGTGTGTGTGTGTGTGTGTGTATCTGTGAGTGTGTGAGTTTTTGAACCAGGAAACAAACAGACACATTAATTGAATGATCCGTATCATATTTATTACTATAAAAGTTCTGCACGGCAACTAACAGTCATACACCGAGATATGTTGCGGCATGATGCAGTAGTACATCTGGGTCAAGTCTCTTCTACTCCTTGATTTTCACCTAACACAGCTTAACGTAATCTGAGAGCGCATAACTCGAATGGTGCAGTGGACCTTGACCTTTTTCACTACCGTCCATGACGACATACGATTTTACAGGATCGCTAATTGCTCAGATCTAGGAATTTCCTAAACGATAGTATCGTACAGATATTACGTACTACCAAGAAATTCCATTAGTATGTTCCCTATTCATTTCTTTGCATCTTGTCTCAAACAGAAGTCGCGAGAGATGAGCTGTGCGAGACTTTAGAATCTGACCGAGATACACAAGTACATGATTTGGATGGGAAAAGGAGAAGAACGTAACTTTCAATTTCTTGGTGATACCTACTATTTACAGGTTTCTCTTTACCGGAAAATTTTAGACCTGCGCGATCATGAACTTCCCTGAGATTTTCTAACATGTGATTTTCCTCTGAAGGTTAGATTGTAATATAAAGTATAATTATGTAAAGTAAGGTACATATCAACTTTAAACTTTATATAATATGCCGATTTGTATAAAAAAAAGATCGTCCATTATTTAAAAACGTACTCTTAACGATAGTTAGAAGAAGGCAAAAGATGGCACATACGATTGAGGAATCCATAGAGAAACCACTGACCTTGGACTGGCGAACACTTAATCTCGTACTTGCCCGGGACCGCATTTAGATCTCTGGACCAAAGAAGTATGCAAAGCAATTGTCTTTCCTACATCGTTGTATGTCAAGGATATCGGTAGACGAAGGAAGGTGGGATACTAATATAAATTGTATGCAATCCTAAACTCTTTCCCAACATCCATCGAAACCATCTGATCTAACAAGTTTAAACTAAGTAGAATCATTTATGAAACCGTTGTTTTCCGAGTTGTAACCATTTATTATAATTCCAGATTTGGGGTTTGTCGCGATTTTGATTTGTCCAGGTTGTGAGTCACGGGCAAATTCAAACTAGTGCTAAATAATTGCACGAAATAGTATTGATATATAAAATTAATTGAAGAAATAACCGTTATGTTTCTTTTATCCCATTTATATCTCATGCTTGACATAACTTCAGTACTTAATTTTGTACCAAAATTTCGATTCACCTATTTTCTCTTGCCCAGATTGTGGAATCTCAAATAACTCGGTTTAAATTCTCCATAGCAAAATTAAGTTGATAGCACCCTGGTAAAATATAAAAGAAGTATTCGTTTACCAAAAGTTAGTTTAGAAAATATAAATATAAAAAATATTGTGTTACCTAATTTTAAATCCTCAATGATTTTTACAATAATCATAATCTGTTATGTTAAAGCACATACAAATTTATATGTATTGTGAAAGCTTTCTTTTCAGAAGTTTTTTTTAATATGGTAATAAATTTAACTGAAATTGTGAAGAAGTAAATAAGAGATAAGAGCGAAGAACATTATAAAAAGTACAACATAATTTATTCTTTAGTTATGTATAACATCATAAATAGCATACATTTCTTCTTTATGTTCTAATATCTCTTCTGTCGTTCTAGTTCTAGACCATAGTATGCATAAATATCATCACCAACACAACTTGCATATTTCTACTCTCTCTTTTCGGGGGCCCCGAGTGGCCGAGTGGTCTAAAGCGCTCTTCGTTACGGACCACTGCCATCTCACCTCTGTATGCGTGGGTTCGATTCTCGGATTCGGCCAGTGTGGGTATATGAAAAAGCTTGCCAGTAGCTTCTCGTGGCTCGGTGGTTCTTTCTGAGGTTTTCTAGGGTTCTTCCTCCACCATTAATACTGGCCGCCATATATAGCCTATCGTGTGCTGAAAATGGCGTTAAACCCTACAACAACAACATCTACTCTCTTTTCACCTCAAGTCAGTCACAGGAATGTACCAGAAAAGCATTATACAACTGTTGAGTTCGAACATGACCACGACATCACTAACACTGGTTTGGTTTCTGCAAACACGTAAGTGATTGATTGAGCCAATTTGTGTTCTTAACTGTCTGCTTTCAGTGGGCTCCGTTGCACGAGGAAGGGGACACAAAATGGTGCCCTAAACACTGCCTAATGAGCACTGAGATCGTGCAGGTCAGTCGCTCAGAAAAATCGCAGAGTTCCACTGCTGCAGAGGTAGCCAGAGTTAAATGTTCATCCCCTTTCAAACTAATAATTATGCAACTATTTAACTAATAACGGTGGTCTAAAGCGCTGCCATCTCACCTCTGTCTGCGTGGGTTCGAGTCTGGGATTCAGCCAATGTGGGTATGTGAGAAAGCTTGCCAGTAGCTTCTCGTGGGTCGGTGGTTCTTTCCTGGGTTTTTCTGGGTTCTTCCTCCATCATAAATACAGCCGCTATGTATAGCCTATCGTGTGATGAAAAATGGCGTTAAACCCCACAACAACAACAACAACTAATAACAGGAAAGCGTTATGTAATTAATGACATGAAATCATATGCTAGGATGGCATTGAACATGATACTGAGAAGGGCTGAGGACAACTTACAACTATACTTGACTCCAGTGATCTTTGGCCGCCTGACTGATTGAGGGCTTTTCAGGAAAGCGTTATGTATTTGCTGATTGGAAAACTTTCTGTAAAGTACTATTATTAGATTGAGTTAAGAAAATATTGATTCAGGAAAGAATCATGTGACTAAGAAGAAAGCGCTATGTAATTATTGATTAGTAAGCGTTATAAACTAATGATTGGATAGCATTATGGAACTTGAGACATGAAAGCTTTGTGCAACATTTCACAGGAATGCGCTATGGTGGAGCTCTACACTTTATTATTTTCATAAGGTTAGATTTTGAAAGACACAATTCCAAAGTATTACTCACTGGTTATCCTGGCTATTTAAAAAAAAAGACGTTGTATATCTCATGCATTGTTCAAAGCAGTGGCGTTCTAAGGGGTGGGTGATCCACCCTGAGTGATAGCCAAAAGGAGGGGTGCGATCAAGAGAGCTTAAGTAACAGTGCAAGTAAAACAAATCAAATAAAAAATTCGCCAAAGTAAAAGTTATTTCCAATTTGCTTATGATAGCAATGATCAATTAAAAATCAACTTGCAAACATAACATATTTTCTGTGTGTTTACATTTTAAAATTATTTGTGGGGATGCCGAAAAGAAGGATCCAACCAGGGTGCCAACTTGATTTAGGAATACCCCTGGTTCAACGAGCTTTTAATTCCTTTCATTTTGGTGCATCATTTTTCATTTTCATTTCCCGGACTTTGGAGATAAATTGTAAAGAAAGAGCCGATAACTTTGTTTACATTTCATATAATTTATAACTCATTATTTGCTCTTTCAGAAGATGGTATTGTCTAGTGTGGCAAATTCGTTTTCCCTATTTGAATAACTACTAGAGATAATGTACATTAGACTAATTCAGACTGAATTCTACAGCACAGGTAAGCAGTCATTTTGGTCTGAGCAGTGTGCTGAGACCATTTACAGTTTTCACAAATACAATCTCCAAAGACATTTCAGCCACAGGACATAAAAGTAGCAGTGGTATACCAACATTCTCACCACAGTGCATGTTGTAAATGCAAACAACTTCACCTTACAGCTTTCCCTCTCTCATAAGTTCATAAACTCAATAGAACGCTCTTACATAATTACTGACTGGAAAGCGTATTTATGTCATTACTGACATGAAGTGATATATAACTGCTAACAGGGGAGCGTTATGTAACTTACTGTCTCAATGGCATATATATACAATTTCAAAACATTAGTGTCCAAAAGTACATTTTTTTTTACATATTTCTGAGAGTACTAGACTCTTATCTACAGTACGAGAAAACTCCCTTATATATTACGTGTTCTGCCATTGCATACCAACGACTGATCTAACGAACTTGCGGATACTATTTTTTAAATGTGTTAGTTGATCTTTTGTGTTGTATTAAGAATATGTTGTCTCAAAATAACTCATAGAAAAGATTGAGAAGCAACAAGCTTTGTAAAATTAAACAAATAATTTATTTTCTTAGAATACAAAGTATAAATGTGAAAAAATAACTTACGGTATTGCGGATTGAATTCCAAACAAACCTTGAATTTACAACACCAATTCTAATGATTATAGTTCTGAATACACATTAGTGGAAAAACTAATTAAACTCAGATCTGAAAGTGTTGATGCACATCTGGTGGCTCGTGTAGTGGTGACGTGCTCACAATCTTTTGTTGGATAACAATAATGCAATCCTAGAATACATCCTTGTTTGAAACTTCACTATAAATTCATGTCTCTATTTCCAAGAATGTTATTTTTTTTTAGAACACTTCGTATTTCCAGCGAATAAATGACCTGAATAAATGAAACTCCAGCCCAAACGAAATGCTGGACACCACAATAATACAATTGATTCTGCCACGATCTTAAACCACGAATGAATAATTTCTAAAATAACAAGATTTTATAGTTAAATACTTGCCTTAAGTCACATTTAGCAATTTGTTTTAACTATTACCTCATGGAAAATAACCTTCCAGAAGGTTCATAATGTTTGCAAAATAAAATCTTAGTTCAAGTTCGAATCTAGAATGTGGTAAATACAATATCCTTGACTCAAACAAAAATAATAATCCTAACAGATAAACCATATTCATAGGGAAACTATTTAGCTACGTAATAGTTATTTACATATTTTTTTTAAAAAATCAATGATTCAGGTAAAGTAGAAAATGAAGTTGATTTTGGATGAGGTCAAGTCCAACATAAAATCTTGCAATATCAATAGCATATAATGAAAGTAAAGTTTTTAAAAAAAATAAAAGTAACAAACAATGCAAATTAATATATGATTAAATGATCATGGTTGGGTATTTATCGATGTGTAAATTTTACCTAATCACTCACAAAGTAAATAAAGTCTGAAGGACTTACGTCAACTTTGTGAGTGATTAGGTAAACTTTACACTTCAATAAATACCCAACCATGATCATTTAATCCTTATCATTTCAATTTCGTTCTTTCTTTCGTCAAATCCACTTATTCCATTAACAATGCCCCAATTTAAGTAGCGCGTACTTTCCTTTCATCGCCCCATAATACCTAACCTGTACAGAATCACACGTACAGACACAGTTTCTTTAGAAACTTCATTCTTTACATATTAGGCAATGTATACCGGTGATTTCAACACATTTAATTTATTTGCAACATTCTTTTTCAATTTTAGTCAGCCGCATCTGCTACGTCAGATGACCATGACCATACATAATAACAGCTGATACGGAAAGAACAAGTTTGCTAGATTAAATTTCCAATCAAACCATAAATCATAATGGATTTTGTCAATGAACAACATGGAAATATGAACAAGATGATGATATATCTTACTAACATAAAGGTAACAATTAAATAAATTGTATACAGAAATAACATGTTATATCATTCTTAACAGCGTTAATACTTATGAAGACCCATTCAGTGATCTAATATCAAATGATATGTAACTACTCTCAGTCACGTTTATTCGGCAACTTCATTATTTAATACTTTAAATCTTAGGCAATGGCCTCCCGTGGTGTCAGCACAATTCTTTTCATAAGAAAGGACATTCTTTTTTAAACTTTTGATATGACCTATACAGTAATAACAGTTTATATCTTTTTCATCATCATTAATACTTAACAAGACCCTTTCAGTTATCTAATCTGAAATTAAATGTGCAGTTGTTAAATGTAGCGTTGCTCCCAAAACCGGCCATAAGTTTTGTTTGGTTGCATAGTTGATTACTGGAGTGCTAGAAGGTATTAATGACTACATATCTAAAATAATTTAGATTGGCAAAACAATTACCTTTATGGATTATTAGATACATTTTTCAATGGTGTTAAGTCGCATTGGTGGAAATGGTAGTTTTACCATTGAAAAACTTTATTCATTTTTTTGAATAATGGTCTCATAAATATTTGTTTTTATTTTTGTGTAAGTGTTAATATTCACCATACCACCAACACCCACACACGTCTTTATTTTAAATAAGCAAACAAATTTAATATAAAAGAAAAATTACCATTGAAAACGCCAATGCCACATTTTGTGTTTCGTTTAATAACCTCTGAGATTTTATTTATTTCAATAGCTTTTAAGTCCTCCTCAGATAATTTATCGAATCTTGGTTTATATCCCTCAGCGGCCTCAAAATTTACTGGCCAAGTTCCCACGCTATTATTATTGTTGTTGTGTATGGCTAAGGGGACTCAGGTCATAGGGTGCTATGTGAGGAAATATATCAATATCGGAATCGGCCATTTTGCGCGACCATGTAGCAGACGACTGCCAAATTGTAAGCTATGCATTTCAGTCAAAGAATATTTGAAAAATTACAAAAAGAGAATAATTTCGACATTTTTGCTGAATATAAAATCTAAAAGATGAAACAGTCGTTTCACAATAATGTGTCTGCAATGTTTATTTATATTGTAAACAGTACAAAAACCGAAAGTAGTCCCAGAATTAATAAAAAATTCCAAATCTAAATCACGTCACCGTTTACAGCCAATCGTATTGCAGAAAACCCGTTTCATATGTAAAAATTGGAATTATAAAATCATAGTTAATAATAACATACGGTATAGAACAAATATTTACAGTTGAAAATTCAGTTCAAAGTAAAAAGCATTTCACCTGCTTGGCTTTAATAAGCACGTACCATAAAACAACTCCTGCAGAAGCTAAATCTGTCTGTCAAAGTAACTCTTTTGTGCACTTAGATCAGAATGAGTACCTGGATGAGATTGAAGCTGTTGTTTCTTACAGCATGACTAACCGATTAATCCTAATATTTTACCATGCAAACTGAGACATGCAAAAAGAAAGGAAACAAATAATATTGATGTACTTTTAACATCAAATATACAAAAATTTCAGAGGAGAAACTGTGCTACGTTATAAGTAAGGAACAATAGACAGATTGCAACATGTATATGCTAGACCCTGAGGCTAATTATTCGCTTCATAAATGTTGCGAGTGTCAGCCTTGCAAACAATGAGTGTCAAAGCGATGTGTACACAGCTGGCCGGCCGGCTTATGTTACGATAGTGTAAGCCGACATCAAAAGGACGGGTGGGAAGCCAGTTGTATATAACATGAACTTGTTACTGGCGCCTTATTTGGCTGCGTGCGATTCACGTGTAAGTGGCATAAATTGCCGGTGTTCGGCTCAAAGGAACATCAAGTGGGGGTCGTAAATGCACCCTAGAAAGACTGCCGGTGAGAGGGCAATGTCTGCTAATTATGTAGACCATGGGTGAATCGACATCCACTCGGAATTGAGCAAGGCGTTGCCACCATTGGAATCGCAAGTTTAAATCTAGTGTCTTGAAACTAAACCTCAGTAGTCGCTAAACCATCTTGCGGGAATTACATAAGGAAGTTACAAGCTACTCCGACGTCATTCGAAATTGGCGGGAAACATTGTTATTCTGTGATTTATAAAGGAGCTTCGGAAAGGTCAGTGACTCATTTGTTTGATTGTCGCAATATGTTACGGCAAGGTAATTGTACTTTAATTATGTGCAGTATGTATACTTCATTACTAAAATCGTTAGTACGTAGAATTACCATTTGTAGGGTTTGATTCATTTGTAGTGTTTGATCTACATGCATATTTTGAGATATGAGCAATGTTTATGTAAAGAATTAATATTGTAATTCGCTATTTGGTTAATTCGTAGTAACCTCGTGCATTTATTCACGTGATTTTCTAGATTTGCAAATGTTGAATTGAATTATAACTTTGTATAATGGTTGCAGTGTGCAACATGAGTTAATAGGGGTATTTGACTATTTGTGTATACTTTGTAGGAGTATAATGTGTAAGGATATATCAGCGCATGGATATGTGGATATCTGTCTGATTATGTGATATTGTTCTGTATAATAAGATTGAGAATCTATATATACCGATGTGATGAAATATATGGATATATGCATGATAAGCAGTTGATACCGTGTATACCATACCAGAAAGTATGGGTATTTCAATGTGCACGAATGACCAAAGAAGGTAATGGCTTATCTGATGATAGATTGTTGTTTAGTGTGAGACTAGATAGCTTGAGGAATATACTAATGTCCTTGTGTGTGTTCGGACAGGAAGTTTTTAGGGACCGGAGGAGCTGTAGGAGACAGAGAAGGGAAATACCCTGATACAGTTGGTCTCGAGTCTTTGGGAGACAAGAAAAGGAGAGAACGGAAGTAGAGGAAGTGGAAGGGTGAAGGTGGTGGTTGTTGGACTGATGGGGTACTGGGTACCAGTCAAGAAATACTACGAATGAGTAGAAACACAGGACAGGAGGAAAATCTATCACACTAAGTCAGATGATGAAATAGGCCGTCACTTGGTAGAGTGAAAGACGGGTGGTAGGGTTTTAAATATTGAATTTCATTTGAGGAAGGACTATCTGTTATTGAATGGCATTCAATTTGTTGTTTATTTGAATTTCACCTTTTGTGTACTCAGCAATTTAACTGTCGACATCGCTGACTGGGGGCTGGGACCTTTGCATCTCTATCACTACTTTAATTTCTAACAAAAACGAGCCAGGGTGGGTCTTCTGTAATAATTAAAGATAATACTGGGAGCACCCCACCCCACCCCAACCTAAGGTCTACGAGACCTTTACAAACTGTATGTGTATTGTTAAATGCACGAAACTGACACTTAACTGTAAGCTTTCCCCTTTTGTTAACTGAACTTAGAAATTTCAAGATATATACATAACACTGAAACATTTCCTATTATTACCCAAGTGTGAGATATGAATCTCTTATGTCAACTTCACAGTGGGTTCGTGAAGGTAGAAACTATGTCGGTGTGCTAAAACTTTCATTCTTCTCACCAAAATATAGCAAATGTCATATGCATCAATATTTCTAAGACCGTTCCACTGGTGACATTCAACATTCACAACAGTATGTGTATGTATGATTCCTCTGAAGCCTATCTGCTCCTGTGGAGTTAAATTACTTTAAAGAATGCATGTTGACATGTTATGCAATTGTTTATGTATGTCTGTATTGAAATGTGAATAATATTCACAAACACAGGAGTGCAAACCTTGACAATTACAAAAAGAGCAAGACAATACATTATGGTCACCGTTTTGTTCCCATATTTATTAAGTTGGGCCCAAAATATGCTACTTTGTCATGATGTCAACAGTTCTCACATTGAGGTACAAAACACAGTTACCTCCCTCTCAAAGAGAATTACATACAACACTAAGTGATATATGAAGAAAGGAAGGAAATATAATAAAAATAATACATACAAATTATTTAAATATACACAAAGAAACAGAAAAGTATAATAGATGTGGCTGACTGAACCATACAAAATTATCAATTTTCCTTAAGGGGGCAGGGATCAGTTTGTATGTACAAATTCAATGCCGCAATCAGCGACATAGTATAAAAAAATCATAAATAATCAATAACAAAAGTGAGGTCAAAAAGACCCATATTTTTAGATACCTATATTAAAACAAATCATAATAATATTGTCCACTTGACCAGAGAAAGTCAATGGTAGTTCATAGCAGAAGAAGTTTATGCACCCCAACCCCAAATGTCTACCGGCAATTTTCATGTCCGAAGGTCATTTTTGACACCATGTGATGCTCACAGTGCAAACACGAGCTCTTTTCCTAGATGACAATTCTGCAGAACAGTGTGTACTAAACAGGCTCATGCAACTGAAAATAATTGTCATCCAAGCCGTCTTTGAGGTATTCTACTTGCCTCAAACCCATGTGTTTATTGTTATGGGAGGCTAGCTCTTCTTCCTAGCCGACTATTGGTATTTCACTATCAACATAATGCAAAGTAGCTATGGAAGGTGAACATGCCTGATATCAATTTCAAGAACAACACAAGCCCAAAACACCTAGTTCACAAATATATCCATATTTTTAAATAGTAAACAATAATACCTGAGAAAGTCACACCACAGCCTTCAGTTATGAAATTTGCCAGGGGCCAATTTACAAAACTGGGCCCTGCCACCTGAATGATGTCTTACATCGTACATCACTACGTAAAGTTATACAATTTTCGTTTTTTATTACACAAAAAAAGATATGAGTATCGAACGAAAAATATCCAAGCAAAACAAAAGAAAGACACAAAGATTGCAGCTCAAAGTGAGACTTATCCATTTACCTTACAATTTGTGTCTTGCACATAAGAACGTTGAGTACAATAGGCCCTTTATATTGCATTAGGTAGATGTTCAGTTGGGTGGAAGGTGAACGGACAGATGCACGCAGTTCTGTGCAAATTAATAATAATAATAATACTAATAATAATAATAACAATAATAATAATAAGAAGAAGAAGAAGAGGAAGAAGAAGAAGAAGAAGAAGAAGTGAGTGTTTGATTTGGATTTTTAACATAGCTTTAACAATTTTTCAGTCATGTCGCTACGATGTCTGCATTGTGGCAGTTTATAGTGATGTCTAGCAATATGGCATCATGCCACATACATTTAGCACCATGTCCCACCTAAGGCACATTATCCTGACACCGGGCCGACCAGTCCTAACACTAACCTCTTATTGCTGAGCGCCTAGCAAGGCAGCTGTTAGTACCATTTTGATAAGACTTTTTTTGGTATTAATCGGCCGAGGTTCGAACACGCAACTTCCCGCATCTGAGGCGGATGCTCTAACGATTAGGCCACCGAAGAGGCAAGAAGAAGAAGAATAAGAAAAACAAGAACAAGAACAAGATGATGATGATGATGATGATGATGATGATATTACAATTTATCAAACAAAATATGCCTTATATAAAAACGAATGAAAGAGATCATAGACATTATTATATTATTTTGTGGGCTTCACTTTGTTCAAATGCAACATGTCTTAGTCTCTCACACATAATATCGGCGAAATCGATCTAAATTGAACAAATATAACTTTCACCAAGTAGATATGAGTTTAAAATGTTTGATTGTGATACTGAGTGCTATAATTCTTGATTGCTAAAACATTTATATTAGTCATTAGCGATGCTTGCAACATGTACTATCCCTGGCGTAGATAAGTCGAGTGCAAACTTCATAACTGGTATTTGATGCTAAGTAAGAACTTAACACCGTCTGCACATATTTGGGCGTGTTTGTGTTTCACGGCACATAACAATGACGTTAGGGCTATGTACAAAGGGAGACAACAGTACCATGCAATTAACACATTTCACTGCACCATGAAATTACTACATTTAACTGCGGCGTTCTCTCTACAAGGCCGTTACCATACAACCTCTAAAATCCCCCACCCGCCCCACACAGTTAATTAAAACAGAAATTATCTTACTACGCGAAACAATTTTTTTTAAAATTCAAATTATAGCTTTCTAAATATTTGGTGACATGTCAGACACGAACTATCAGGAGCTGGAGTCCCTACAACTGGGAAAGGTAAATACTACAAACAGATCAAGTCAACTATCGTAAAAAGATATATAAAACTGAGAACGATTTTGGATTTAACTCCAATGAGAACTGTCAATTACTATAACTTGATTTAACAGAAAAACCGATTGTAGAATTTAAATCTGAGAAACAAAGTGTTGTTGACATAAGAAGAACAATCGGATCTATCAGTAAGCATCTTGGAGGACACAACTTTCTTCAATCTTTCAACGAATAGTATTGGATCTTCTTTCCAACATATACTCAGAAACCGCAAGACTGGATTAAAGATCCAGCTTCTGTGTTTTATAATGCGATTAAAAATCTTCTAGATAAATATAGAAGAAAATGTTGTCAAGCTCTAAACTTAAGTTTTTACTTATACTCATAAACAGAATAAGTTTAAACCTGATTTGAGTGATCTCTACTTGAGCTAATGCATTCAATTTGATTTGTTTTTTAAATCGGTTTTCATATTTCTCAACACGCATTGTCGATGATTCTAAACTCTCTGATCATATCATCCATATCATATTTAACGCCACGCGAGTAAGATCGTATTTGATTCGCAGCATTTTTTTAAAGTTACACTTGCAGTTTTACATGCCCTGTTTTGTTTCAAATCTTGGTTCTTTTTTCTTCCATGATACTGTAAAAGAAACGCTAATACCAGATATCATCAAAACGAACGGATTTAACGACGTTCCACTTGAAATTAGACCAGAAATTGTCAATAGAAACTGGAATATGCGAAATCAATTGCCGAATTCTACTGTAGTATTTATAACAGTGTTTTACTCACCATAGATTTTTTGTGATAAAACTTATAGTATTGCATTAGCACGTGGTTGAAGTCGATGACTCGTTTTTCATTATTTTTTACGATAGAGGAAAAGTTTTAATACCATCGACTAAATAAAGAAGCTGTCGAAAATTTTCGTTTGTCTTGGATCTCCAGGAAAATTTCTGTATTTGTCATAGATAACAGAAGCTGTATCCTTATACCCGTCATCGGTTAATACATTCATCTTTTCTTACCCACTTGTACGAATTAAATTCATCATTTACAGATGTTACATCATTGACACGATCTACATAATCTTTTTCAGTTCTATCGATAAATCCAATTGCTAAACATATTTCGTCTAGAGTTAGATTTTCTAGTGTTAGATGCTTTCTGGTGATTGCGTATGTTATAACAAAATTCTTTTACATTGCTCGCTTTAATCCGTTTTTTTTAGATATTAATACCTCATGGAACACCAAGTTTTTCTTTTAATACTTCATATTCTTTTGTATGTATTTGTTTTCGATTTCATTGTAATAATTTCATATTGACAATTCTCTAGAACGCCTGAGTGTTGGTCATGGAATGTCATCTGGAATATCATATGTCCTGATTATATCATGAACTGTTAGATCTTCGATTTCATCAAAAAAGATTGCTTTCTCAGTGTCTCTGTAACCTACAACCAAAGCGTTATGTTCCTCAATTATTTTTAGTGATTTGTTGACCATAAACTGATCAAACGTAATATAATCGTCATCAGCAAACATTGGTAATAGCTCATTAGCATGTGCTCTAAACATTCACTCAGCATCTAATCCATCGTCTACAACTTCAAGTAGAGCGTTTTTATATCAGGATAATCCATACAGAATTCAAGAAATATCCGCCCTTTATTAAATTTTTCGTTAATTTAGGATTTTTTGTTAATTTATTTTTTCTTGTCTTATCTGCCAAATCATTAATTTCTCTGTGAACTCATTTTAACCGGTTTTTTTTCAGTTGTTTTCCACCATGAGATTTTGTTTTTACTAATCCCGAGTTAATGAGTAAACCTATATTTTCTTTACTTAGTTCCATCAAGATATTTTTCGTAAAATTTTGTATTTTTTTCTGTTCTTCGCGACAATCATCAGGATGACAATATTGGCTAATTACATCAAAGACTGTAATTGCGTGTCTGAGTTGTGGAGCTCGCATTCCGAGTACACGCTGAAAGTTATTTGTAATATTTGGTAGACCATCTGTTTTATGGATCTAAAAATACAAATAACATTTTCATTTTGTTGATGTCAATTCTGGCTTTGTTTCTGATATTTGATCGTTAGTTATATTACTAAGATTTGAAACTCCAATATCATTCTTGCGATTACTAATAGTATCATATATTCTTTTGCTGAAGTCACAATTGTGAGTCTGCCGTTGTGTCTGACATTATTTTACTTTGTCAAATTAAATTTAGTCATCAACAGTATGTATTTGAAACGCGGCAAGACCAGGATACGGACTTTCAGCACTTACAACACAAATTCTGAAATAAGTATACTTGTTTACCGTGTTAGCTGTAGCAAGTGTAAAGTAACCTGGATTGCTAACATACGTTTCGGTTGTGCTATACAACGTTGTCCAAGTTGTATTGTCATTCGATCCTTCTAATCGCCAATTACAAATTCTACCAACACCAGATTTTAGTCGACCTCTCAAATGAAATTGCCAAATCGCAACTGCAATTGGGCAATTGATTTTAAACCAGAGATTACTAGTTTGGATTATATCCAGAATATTGTGTTCACGCACTTGCAAGAAATCTCCACCATGTTGAATCAATTAACGTGGGAATATAACCAACATTTTTTATAGATCGTTTTATAAACACAGATGAAACACTGACGACGTAAGCTTTATTTGTTAGATCTTCTGGATTAACTGGAGTATATGTTATTCGAGTTCATGTCAATCGGACCTGATATTACGTCTCCGGATTTCTTAACGTAAGCTGCATCAACTGCAGCAGCCACAGCTGTAATTGCACTGGTTTTTTAACCGTATGAAGTTAGTGCACCTATTAACTGGGCATGCCTTACAGCACCAAGATCATTAGCTGATGGCGAGTTTATTGATAATCCAGTTATGTTTGCGTTATTGGTAAACGCAAAATTGCCGGTCATCGTATCGCCAGTTTTATTAACTTTGTAATCATAGACAGTCATTAGCTAGTTCAAACGTAACTGTTTGACTTTGGTTAGCATTAGCTAGTGGAAAATTTTGTTATAATACTATTATCTTTCTGTTATTCATATTCCAGTTACCTGTCATCGTTCCGTCCGGTAATGATAATTTGATATCATCCACATATTTTAGCTGTAAATAACTTACTGCTTGACTCAGTTCCAGATTATCTGGTTAGTATTCAGTTTTTGATTTATGATTTTCTTATTTGTCATGTCAATCGGTCCAGGCATGGTACCACCAGACAATGGAATTTTGGTATCATCAATCTTTTTGAGTTGTGCATAACTTAGAGCTTGTATTACGCTTACATTTACTGGAGGATATCCAGTTTCTATATCTATTTGGCTTTTTCCAGACAAACTTAAATTGCCGGTCACTGTTTCTCCAGATTTGTTCAGATATCATGATAAATCAACTTCAACATTTATTGTTATTGTTGTTTCTGTTACATGTGATGTTGTTTTGATTAAAAACAACACACACATTTCAGTTTAGTGCATGATACAATTCTATTAGTATTTCTAACGCATTAAAGCTGTTTTTTGGTTCTATCATTTTAATGAGAACCATTTCGTGTTTAACAAGACCTTTTAAAATTTTAAACAATCAATAATTGATGTAGTTTAATCAAATATTTCAATTAACAAACTCCAGTAATATAGTACATTATCTTGCACATCAGAAAGTTCATATTTTATAAAATTAAGTTCATGATTTTTCCTGCAACTTTTGCTAGTTCTAAGAAACAATTGTAAATATCTTGCATGATTAAGTTTTATAAAACATACTTGATATTAAAACAATGTCAATAATCAGATTTGATACAGACCATCTAATCAAACGCAAACATAACAACGAACTTCCAGATTGTCATTATATGATTGTTGGTACAACCGGATCTGGTAAAACAAATCTGATACTGAACCTGCTTCTCCACGATACGATTAACTACGAAGAGGTCTACATTTACACGATCAACCCTCAACAGGATAAGTTAGAACTGCTAAACGAGTACAATGAAAAACGTCGCGGTGAATTTAGAGCTGGTGAAGATATTTATGTTATCAAGCAACCTGAAGATCTTATTCCGTTAAACGAACTGGATTCATCTGAGCAAATGAAAATTCTATTTGACGATATTCCGCTGAACTTTAGCGAGATGAATAAAATAAAATCATTCTTCGTGTTGTCAAGAAACCGCAAATGTAACGCTGTTTACTTAGCTAAAGGATTTTGTAACGTTAATCGGCTTATCAGAACAAATACTGGATGCTTTATCTTGTTTCCTGGACTTGACAACGTTGACGTACGGAATATCGCACATGAACAATATGGAGCTGTATCCAAAGACAAGTTCATCGAAATTTATCATCAAGCAACTGCAAACAAATAAGAATATTTCTTATTTGATAAACTTAAAAGAGATCCGAAGAAAATGTTCCGTTGTTGTATTAACCGGTATTTTTCACAAATTGAATCAATCATTAACAATTAATCTAACGTAATCAATAAAACATGGATGAATCAAAAATTGATTTGCTAAAGAAATGTTTTCGATAAGACCGCGATGAAAACGTTAAGTTGAGCAAGAACGCCGAGGAGAAGTTCAAGAAGCTGAAGAACCATCAAAACTCTTTAAACCAATTACCAAAGCTGTACTTGGAAAACCATCCGATCCTTCTGTTGTTTTAACACATAAAGAAAAGAAAAAATACTAGAAAAAGGATTACTTGAGCGTCTTGCGAACAGTATCAAAACGAAATTGAAAAACTAACTAAACCAACCGCTAAGCTTCAGCAACACATAAAAAAGGGTTTAAAATACAAAAATCAATTGCTGAAAAACAATTACTAGAACAAGAGCATATCGTTCTTGCAAAGAAAGATAAAATTATTGCTGAAATAAAGATAAAGTATTACAATACATTGAAGATTTTGAATACACTCTGTTTGACAGCAAATATGGTGTTCACATGAACGTGATAAGAGACTTAAGAACCGTAGGAACTTGAGACAATTTTGTTCCATACCTTCAGAAAATAGTAGATACTGCCAGAGAAGAAAAGAAAACATTATATACCGCAACTGACATGAAAGCGCAGAACATGTGTTAACGTATGCGAGGGAAGTAATAATTGCTATTTTATATTTGGAAGTTATAAGAACAATTATGAACTACGAAACCAGATATAATCTGAAAAGGAAACTTTCGACAAACAAATGGAAAATGAAGAACTTTCTCTGCTCAAAGAGAAAGACGAATCGGTACTAACCGGGCAATAAGAAAAAATAGAAGAAGCTATCAATGAAAAAGAAGAAAGAGAGAAAAATGAGCAAGATAAAATGTTAAAAAATGTGTTTATGAT
Organism: Sinohyriopsis cumingii; assembly: GCA_028554795.2. NCBI lineage: Eukaryota > Metazoa > Mollusca > Bivalvia > Unionida > Unionidae > Sinohyriopsis > Sinohyriopsis cumingii. Next base: position 49,974,059 of record CM068832.1, read on the forward strand.
TGCAGAAATTGAAGGATTTAATGAACGCAGAGAAGTTGCGCTTCTTCAAAAGAAAGGTTTACATGTTTTTCGTCAATGGCTACAATAGCTGACAGACTAATGTTACTAATATCACCAAAAGAGGCTGGAAAGGTCAGTATATAATTTAACAACGAGATCGTATACATCTTAGATCATCAAGTGCTTCACTTAACAACCACAAAGTATCAGATTCTTCTTGAAGATCTAATCCAATAATTTTCCCGTGCGATAAAAGGTAAATGATATCATCAGTATTACTTGATTCATCGGAATCAAGAGCAGATAGTGCAAAAGTTTCAGTTTCTTATAATCCGTAAATTGAACTTGAGCCAGATAAACAATACGAAATCGGATTAATGTCTGCAAATACCTGGCACTCAATGGCCAATGTTAAAACAAATATAAACGATAATCTTACTTTTATGTCTGGAGCATGGATTTCGTATATATTCCACAAGGCGCTTATAACGTAACTGATCTTAAAAAGATAATAAAAGAACTTATTACAGAAAATGGAGGAACCGCCGATGATTTTTAACTTATTCCCAACTACAGTATGTTACGTGTTAGAATCACGTTGAAAACAATTTACTTGTTGATTTTTCTCCATCAACTAGCATCGCTTCCGTACATGGTTTTAAATATCAACAATATGGTTCTGTTGCTAATCAAAGTATATTTTATGAAGGTGAGGTTCCAGGAAACATTACACAAGTAAATACAGTTTTTATAATTATTCTATCGCATCTGGATCTTATATGGAACGTGGAAGTAGAGGTCAAACAATATACTCATTCTCTCTTGACGTTCCACAGGGTTCACTAATGCAAGTTTAACCACGTCATATATTATCCAATAACTACAGAAAATAAATATCTTCAATCACAGTGCAACTTACCGATTAATATGGACGGCAATTATATCTTAACAATGAAATTGTAATTTACTACTTGCATCTGAGATTCAGCAACTAAAACACGAATTTTATCATACAGTTCTTAATAACAAGATGAAACAAAGAACAATTCATACACGAAAAATTATAGACGGATTCTTTGATAGTATATTTTCTAACATCGTTGAAAATACACCTGGCATTGCAAATAAAGTTGTACCAATTGCAATAGAGGCATCGGAAGCACTTGCTACTGGAGCAGCATCTGCAGCGGGAACTGCAATTGGACAATGGATAGCAGATAAAGTAAAAGGAGTACCATTTCAAACAGTACAATATATCAAACAAATTATTACAGAAATAGCAGCAACTGCAGATACAGCAAAGGCTATGATAAATGCAACCAACAAAATGTTGTCAGTACCTGGTGAAAATATTATACGTAAACTAGTAAGTACAACACGACCTCGGATCAATACTCTATTGTTTTAACGTTGCGATTTTATCTAACGATTACAGATAAAGAATGTCTATTAAAGATTATCTTGACCTTGCTGGAAAATTTGATACAGATAATTCAGCAACTGAATATGAATATGTTGAGTATCTTGATGAAAACTCAAATGAACCAAACAAATATGATATAAGAACTTTTAATACACGAGAAGAAGATGTGTTTATATTACCGCACAAAGCAGTACTTAAAGTACAATGTAGAATTATCTCAACTGCTTTAACAGATTCTGGAAAACAAGTAACAATAACGCTACCCTCAGTTCTATATTCAGATTTTGTCTCGATTACAACAAAGTTTTTCGTGGAATCAAACACAAACACTTATTATAGATATAGCCGATAACAATGATTGTTTGATGGGAGTCGGTGGAGCTGATGTACAGTTTGTATTTTCTAAACTTGCTTTCTTGATGCCACGTGTAGTTCCGTCTATTGATAACACGAATGAATTCGAACCACTGTTAATAGCATACATAAAAAAGACATATTATGCACACAATAAAGTTTATCAACTGGCAGTTCCTACTTCAATAGATCATATTTGGCGTATAACAAATGCACCTAGTGAACAGTTGTCCAGTCACGTGTTTCTTGTGTTTCAACTACAAGCAAGATGTAACGATCAACTACAAAACAATTATATATTCGATGTATCAGATATACGTAGAATATTCGTTATAATGAACTCAAAACAGTATCTAGAACGAGCACTCGAATGTAACATTGATAATGATGCAAATAAAAATGTATCAAGGGCTTGCGTGTACTTGATAGAAGAAAAGCAACAATATCAGGATGTTGATAGTGGATCGCAAATCTCAATGAATTTAGAAGACTTCATCCAATCTTGTATTTTGATGTATCTAAACTTTCAGAAAGAGTTATCGGATCAACTACAGATACTGAGGATACATGGACATTATGTGCTGCTACTGCTGCTGAAGATTATTATGTATATGCAGTTGTTGTATCTGATAGATTCTTAACCATAGACGCAACCAATAGTAAAATGACAATTCAAGTTTAAAGTGCTTGCACTTCAATTTTATCAAATGAATGTTTAATAACGATGAAATTCATTACGCAAGAAATATATATGACACAAGGTCAAAATAAGGAACTATCAAATGCAATTTCAGAACGAGACACAATAAGTCTAAAAATTGATATTAAAACAAATGTTAAAATACACCAACTAAACTTTTGTGAACGCAAAGGCAAATAACAAATCTGTCCTACGATAAATCGTTTGTTCTGACTCTTTCCGTTGCTCAAAAAACTGCAATGTTAAACATGGTGGATTTATATGACCAGCACTTGCAACAATTGCTAAAACAATACTACCATCACTATTGCCCGTACTCGGAACACTATATCTCACAGCAGCATATGATGCAATATCCAGAGCAACTAAAAAAAGATGCATGTTGCAACAGTATCAAAACAATAATCTAATGCATTCCGTTAATTTTATCTAACAACAAATATAAAGATGTCAGATAACAATATGACAGAAACCGAAAGCGAAATAACGAAACACGAAAGCAAAATAACCATGACAAGAAAAATAGTAGACGGGTTGCTAGGTTCATTGTTAATAAAGACTGCATTTTGGTGTTCTCATTAAAACATTATTTCTACCAGATGTGGAAATTCTAGAACTGAAGAAGAAAATAAACAAGAATAAAGTTTACTTTTGTCTGTCACTAGCAGACAAAAGGCCACCGAAAAAAGACACCAACCACTCGTGGCCGTCGAAGAGCGACAAAGACAAAACACGGCGGGTTCATTGGTCCAATTATAGCAGGATTAGCAGGAAGTCTACTTCCAAATCTGTTCGTAACTTTACTTGGAAAAGAAATATCGAAACGATGACGAAAGGCACCAGCCAAAGGACGCAATCTAATGTTACCAGGTACAAGGCGCTAAGTACCTTTGATATACTAAAAGAACTTAAATCTGTAAATTCATTTCTCTGGTATATTCTAAAGATGAATTCGTCAGCGTTAACGCTTATGCAGGTGTAATTCCAGCAAACAGTTTCGTTATCAATATACAAGATTTTAATGAGGGATCTAGAAAGAACTTGGTAACGATTTATAAAAACAATTACTTTGATTCATTTGGACTTCCACCGAGTGACGTATTAAAATTCTTTATCAGACAATAATACCAACAAAAATAAATTATTCATCTAATCAGCTACACCCGGTTGAAACTTCAGCTTGTGGTTATTATTGTATTATGTTTGTCAAACAAATGTCAAAACAAAATGATTTTCTTAGCGTTATTCTACAGTTTGACCAGAAACCAAGTTTAGATAATGATAACAACGCAATTTTGTCTAGCAAACAAATGTAAAAAATGACGAAATACTGCCTGAAAAGGAGAAGGAAAACAGAAAGTACAGACGAAAAAACTGAAACAACAATGAAAAACAGACTAATGCTAAAATGTGTTTGTGCGATATGTGGTTAAAAGATAAATATGTTTTGAAAACAAACTAAACTTGTTGGCGAAGGTGTTGATACAATTCCGATAAACGATAAACTGATTCTAGTTAATGATAAAACAATAATGAAACACAACAACAAATGCGATTATGATAAAGCTCTTTGTCTAAAATCAAATAAAATATTGTAAAAAATGTAACAAACATGACGTAATTGGTTCTGGTATAGACATCCACACACTATTTGGCAAGTTGCCAAAACCAAAACGTGATTAGACATTGCCTGGGCATAAATACACTGGACCTTATAATCCGTTGAATCAGCAACATGATGAAAATGATAATCCGTTACCCGGATATAGCCTTATAACTAAATAGATGCAATAGCTATGAAACATGATATATGTTAACGAAAATAACAAATATGGTTGCGATAAAGTTATGTTAGATCAACTTCATCAGATGAAACCAAACGGAATTAGATATCGAGTTGAAAGAAAACTGGTACAAGTTTTTACTGGAGCAAAGTATAAGTTAAGCATTGGATTCTATGACGATGGAGTGATTCGCAGTCTGGAAACTGAATTACATAGACCTAAAAGAAAGTTTTTAAGACGTAAGGTTGTAGCTGATTCTGTTGATGACATTTGGGCAGTAGATCTTGCAGATATGTCTAATCTGAATGATAACAAGAAATATCTGTTTAACGTAATCGACGTTTATAGTAAACATGCATTCGGTGTACCAGTTTTTGATCAAACTGCAATGTCAATAACTGATGCACTGAAACATATTATAATAAGTACAGAAAGAAAACCGAATAAGATTTGGACAGATCACGGTCCTGAGTTTTTTAATAAAAAGTTTGAACAGTTTCTAGAACAAATTAATATCACTTTTACTGTAACAAGATATTTTCTAACCTGTTATCGGTTTTAATACTGTTGCGATGATCTATAACTAAACCAGGTGGCATTATACCGTTGACAGTTTCAAACAAAAACCTATGCGCGTTATAACAAACTTGACTAGTTTGTTTTCCTTTAACCATTACTTGTAAATGACCATTTTCGTTTAAATTACCAATAACCTTCTTTGTTTTAATTCTGATAAAACCTTGATCGTTACGTTCATATAAATCATATACTGAATGTGGCTGATGTTCATTTAAGAAAGACCAAATTGCAATGTTATTAACAGTAGGTTCTCCATTAGCTTGATAAACTCAATATCCTTCTGGAATAACTTCACAAAATAAAGTATAAATAAAGTGGTTGACATATATTTCAGTATATTCTGAATCTTCTTTTCCTTTGACTTTAATCCTTTTACCAATTGGAGTTGTTCTAACAAATGTGTCTTTTGTTTTTATGTTAATAACTTAACCTAACATATGTCCATCATATTCATTGTTTGTTTGATGTACGTAGGTTATTTCTTGTTCACTTACACTTGCCATAAGATCAGATGATCTTATTTTTTGTGTCATTATTATTATATGTTTTTCATTTGTTTAATGATATTATTATTTGAGATTTATTTTATTCTTGATCTTCATTTTGAATTTATTCTGAATCTTGTATCTGATATTGAAATAGAGAAACAGTGAACATATAATATATTATGTTGAAATTTCGCGAAATGGCTAAAAAGAGCTTAACAACAAACAATAAACCAACAAAAATTACTACTGCATTTGTTGAATTTGATAGTAAATTGTAGATTTAAAAATCATAATGTTCTAACAAACTTTACTTTTGTAAATCTGTATCACCTACTACAACCAACAATCGAACGTGACCTTGACAAACACAAAGGATTAAAGATCTTTTTTCAGTACCAAGTATAGGTGACAAAGTTACATATGACGGAAACAACGTCGGACGAAAATCTTGCAGATCCTTATAATACAACAAAATCGAAGCGCATGTTAATTGAAACAGTTCTTAAAGTTTTATCAGAAGAAATGCATCAATAAATTTTGATACAGATAGAAGAATAGACTGCATTTGGTTCTGGTTTGAAGTTCGAGAGTATTTCAGAAGTGCTATTTCAGATAACAAAATATAATTCGTTACGAGGACGCTCGTACGTAGATCTTCCAACAAAATTACAAAATGCTGTATTAATGTTAATAATACTGATAACTGATGTTTTCAATGGTAGTTACTTTCTGCATGATATAAAGCAGATCGAGAGGCCAATCCAGTTAACAGATACATTCCGTATGTTACAAGATTGAACTTTGATGGGATAGATTTTCCTGTTGCAGAAAATCAAATACCAAAGTTCTAACAACAAAATAATATTTCAGTAATTGTATTGAGAGTTTGTGTACAAAATCAAGTTTATTCTAGATCTATTTCAAAACACATGCATCTAAAAAAACAATCATTCTGTTGTTCTATAAAAACCATTACCTTTGGATTAAGAACTTTAATATATTAATTGGAAAACAGTACAACAAACACAAAGAACGAAAACACTTTTGTTATAGATGTCTTCATGGTTGTGTTTCTGATGAAACGTTCCAAAAACATTTGTTTTATTGTTCCGAAGTACATAGAAACAGACTGCCCAAGAGAAACAATACAATTTTGCAGTTCAAAAACTATAACCACGTGTCGTGTTTTGCAAAATGTACTTGCTGCAGAAAATTATAAAGATAATTCAAGTACAAGAAAAACTCAAAACCGCATTCCATGTGGAATTGCTTATAAAATTGTTTGTGCCATAGATCAGTTTATCAAAACCAGTTCAGATTTATAGAGGTCCAGATCATGCGAATTGGTTATTGACAAAATTGATTGAAGAAGCTGATTGTATTTCAAATAAACTAGAAAAAAAACTGTTATGATGAAACAGTTGACTAAAGAACAAGAAGTAGATTTTATTACAACAAAATTATGTTCTTTTTGTGAAAAGAAACTGGCAGATAATAGAGTAAAAAAATCATCATCATTTAACTGGAAGTTACCGAGTTGCGGCACATAACAAATGCAAATTGCATTCCAAATCTCCAGATTTTATTCCAGTTGTACTGAATAACTTTAGTGGGCACGATTCGCATATTGTTGTAAAGGCTTTCGGTAATGCTGTTGTAACAAAAATCTAAAACTCAGAAAAAATGTTAAGTGTATTCCGAATAACTTTGAAAAGTATATGTCAGTTACATTAGGCAAGTTACGATTTATTGACATTCTCCATTTTATGGCAGCTCCACTTGATGAGCTAGTGAAAGGTTGTACTAGATTTGATAATCTGGAAAATCAATTCAATGAAAAGGAAAATTCTGTTAAAACAAAAAGGAATATTTCCTTATGAGTTTCTTGATGATTGGTCTACGTTCCATGAAACTGAATTGCCAGATCGATCTGCGTTTTATTCACAACCAAAAATGGAAGATGTTACAGAAAATGAATATAAATATGCAGAAGATATCTGGAACAAGTTAGATTGTAAAACGTTTTGAGATTATCACGATGTACTTCTGATGTATTTGAAAACTTCAGAACCGTTGACTAAATGAATTATGGACTAAATCCGTGTTGGTATTATTCTGAACCTGGTTTGAATTGGGAATCTGTTCTAAAGTTCAGTTAAGTTGGATCTATTAACTGATGTTGATATGTTTGATTTTATTGAAAAAGGAATTCGAGTTGGCATCCGTGTTATAACAAAACAGTATGCAATAGCAAATAGCAAATACATGAAAGACTTCGTTATAGATCTTCCTTCGACATTTATTATATATTTAGATCCAAATAATATTTATGGTTATGCAATGTCTGAACGCATGCCAGTTAGTGGATTTCATTGGATAAGTCCAGATCAACTTCTTTGAGATACTGATAAATAAATACCACATAATATTTCGTACTTCGTTAAAGTAGATCTTGATTATGTAGTTGAACGTAATGAACTGCATAATGAGTATCCATTTTGTGTCAATGTTAATAGACTATAATCTACTATCTGATGAACAACGAAAAGCAGCAGGTACTAGAACAATAACTATGGTTAATAAACTTGTTATTCTGAATCTGCCGACTTTGAAATCAAGGTAATTTATCACAAAAGTAATCAAATATTAAAATTGTCATCAGCACCATGGGTATATGATCCTGTGACCAGACATAAGACTGTTTATCTTAATGGACCGGGAGGTTCTGGTACAAAAAAAAAAAACCCACATGTGATCGAATTATTTCGTGGACTTGATATAATTGTGTTAACTCCTGCACATAGACACGCCAGAGAAATGAACGAACGAGGAGTTAAATCGCATACTTATCAAAGGTTTTTCCGATGGAAGGGAGATACATGGATTCCTGAACGAATGAGTGAAAATATATTCCAAAGATTGTTATCTGGGATAAAACATGCACAATGTCGCTGGAGACATTAAAGATATTTCTTGATTGGTTATTGAGGAAAAATATTGCTGTGATAATGTGTGGTGATCGTGGGCAACCACCGCCTTTTGTTGGATTGTCTCCACATGAATTGCTAAAAGAGTTCGTAGATTATTATGAAGAAATAACTGATGATCATAGTGCTCTTGACCCAGAATTAAGAGAGCTTTGGAAATTGACCAGACTATAACCAAATAAAAGTCAGTGTCAAATAATGCGTGAGATAATTTCAGGAACTCCTATGAATGATTTTCTGCAAGTGTGGAAACCAGATGATTTGATAGTTGCAGGTAGAAAGATAGCTCGTGATACACTTCAACAACAATTGCTTCTGTTACATAAGTAAATGGTTCAAGTCAATACGTACCATTGTGTTATCGACCAGTAGATACTCAACAGCAACATATCGACATTGAAATTCCAGGCTCCTTGACAGAGTCAAGGAAACAAATCCTTGTATTAAATGATACTGTTTTAGTTCATGCCAGTGTTGTGGAGAGCACGTTAATGATGAATAAAACTCCATGGACGTTAGGATACGCTTAAACGATTCATTGGTAACAAGAATTAACTATTTCGGATACTAAAATTTAGATTCTTGATGATCGTATTGAGTGGTCAAACTTAGTTTATCTTCCAGTGTCTCGTGTTAGAAGAATATCTCATCTGCGGAGGGTTATCGTAGACTTCACAGAAAATAATAATCAAGCTGCTAGCAATGGCGATGATGTAATAAATTTTTTATAGTTATAAGCAGTGTGGCAGAAAAAATAAACGCGACTTTGATCTTGATGTTGAATTTATCATGATACTGAAACAACGACATAATAATCATTGTGCAAACTGTAACATATTAATGTTGTGTCAATAGTCAAATAATATTAAAAGACAGTTTACCGTAGATAGAATTAATAGGAGTCTTGGTCACACACGCGAAAATGTGATGCTGACATGTCTTGAATGTAAATGACGTCGAGGCGCCAGTTCACAAAAGTGAGCGCGGTGGTAATTGTGTGTCCTCAGGAATTACTTGCAATTGTTCACGTACAAATTCACACTGAGGAGCAGCTGAATCTAGTCTGTAGATTGCGGTCTACGCGTGGATCTTACTTCGCTGGAAACTGTATGTGTCTTCACACTCCAAATAGGATCAGTGGTTCCTTTTTACCACCTTCAATTTCACCAGGTTCATATAAATACCTCACAGTCACATTACCTAGTACTGGTTGTTTTGAAAAGTCATGTCGTTGTATTGGTATATGTTTTTTGCGATCGCATTGGAAGGTTTCATATAAATAGCACGAGTAATTTCATTATTTAATGCAGCTGTCACACTTGGTAGTCTTGCAACCCATTCACGCGATCTCTTGTCTTTCTGAATTATTTCCTTTCCATATTGATATCCAAACAATCTCTCAGCAAGTGTTCGATTAAATCATTCAACAATTGCCTGATCGTGATGAATTGCGGTATGTCCTCGTCTGATTTTGTCTTTATGTTTCTTCATTAGAGATGACACTGCACCAATAAATTCCTTGCATGTATCAACCTGTAGCAACTGTGGCTATCGTAGACCACATTGTGGTCCGGATCCTCGTTGATAAATTTGTTCAAAAGCAGATGCAACTTCAGTTGCTGTTTTACTTGATAGTGATTCTGCTTCTTTATATATACTTGCAACGTTAACGGCAGTTAACGCGTATTTGTATGTGCGTGATTGACGTCTACTCATTTTAATAGTATCATGTGGCAAAAATAAAATAACTGCTTGATGAACTTCATTAGGACTGCTGAAATCAAAATGTGCATAATGAATGTGTTTAGGTGGTGGTAGCTAAATTTGCCATATTGCCTGTCGTGCTATCCAATTTGCAGCAACAGAACGTGTGACATTTGCTGCATAAGCAAGTTTACTAATCGTTGCTCTACCCCTCCAGTATCCTCTTGGGCTATAATAAATAGATTCCATTATAATAATAATAATAATAATAATAATAATGGGTTGATCAATTACCTGCCCCATACACTAATTTACCTTTCATCGCAGAGTTTACTAGGAAGCTAGCAAGTTTTTCGCAGAGAGATTTTTATGGAATTTAAGGAGTGGCTCGACTTCACATTTGCAATATGTCGTTGTTGTAAATCCTTATTTTTATACGCTACATCATGAACGTGACATGCTTGATCAATCGCATTTATTGGATACTCTCCACGTCTTGGTTGATATCGCTCGTCAAGTTGGATATTAAGTCGGGCTCCAGGACCACACTCATTATATCCAGGAAGATGTTTTCTCCTGGATACTTGGCCTATGGAGCTCCTGGCAATTTTCCTAACAAAAGCAGCGATATCGCTACCAGACACTTTGTGTCCGGAGATAAATTTGTATGTACTTGTACCACATTTTACACACTTACCTGTAAGTGCATGCTTTTTATTTTTTTATTTTATATTTTGTTATTATTGTTGTTAATCCTCTGGTAGGGGTGGATGCTACTCATCGAACCAAATATAAATCTATTTTATTTATTATATTTGTACAACGTTGATATCATTGATTTCTCAGCGACACAAAAACAAGAGGCAGTCAAACATCATCTAGCCTTACCAAAATCCTATCAGATCAATTATCATAGGTCCATCTGGGTCTGGTAAGATGCTATTGTTGTTTTAATCTGATAATGAGATGGCTCAAGTTGGATAAGTTATATTTAGCGGCACCATCTGTAGATGATCAGAGATGTTACAATGATGCTTTAAGATTTTAATGAAAACGCAAAATTGTTGGACGAGGATGGCAATGATATTTTTGATTTTATCACCGATATTGATCAAGCCCCATCTATAGATGACCTCGATGGATTTATTAATAATCTCGTAGTATAAGTGATCAGAGACAACTGTAATATTTTAGTTGTGCTTAATGGAGTTGATACTCATACTCTGCGAAATATTCATCTAACTTGGTGTTCAGGAGATATGGATATGATTAAACTTATAAATTTCTTTTCAAAAGCGCAAGCTACTCCACACAGATTTATGACGATAAATTTGCATGATCCTCGATCACGATATCGTATAGGTCTTGAAAAAATCTTTGGATAAAAAGACAGCATTAGGGAGATGCGACCAAAAATGAGTGTCCGACGAGTAAACAAATACACATACAAAAAAAACAACAAAAAAAATAGAAAACACGAACAACAAAGATAAAGTAACGAAATTAACTAAACCAATTAGAGAAAATCACGGTCAGTTAGAGGCTTCGGTTTGACTTTATTGATTACGTATTTTCATTTTTTTTTTCATAGTAAGTTTTATTTTTAAAGAAGACTTTCTCTAAAATTAGACTGTTCCCCCCCTCCCCCCCCCCTCCCGCTGCTTATACACAAATTATGTAATTGTGTAATAAACATGACAATTACACTTAGGGCACTACAATTCAAATTAATACGGAAGTCTTTAGCAACAAATATGCTTGACATTTATACAACCAGTTTTAGAGTATGCAGATATTGTCTGGGAGCTTTGTCAATGAAACTTAGATTAGAAAAGCTTCTGATTTAGGCCGCACGAATTATATCTGGACTTAGTAAAAATACCAGAATTTAAAAAATTGTATCGGGAAACTGGTTGTTTAGAATCGGGCCAAGACGAAAATTCCATACATTGCGTTCTTTCTATAGATTTAAAGGTATTATATGGCCATTTTATCTTTATGATTTTTCGATTTAACAAGAAGTAATCTACAACAAAAAAATTAGACCTGACTTCGAAATTCTAGAATAAAACTATCAGCGAGATCATATATTAGTGTGATCTTATTTTTGTGGGGCAACCTTCCTGAAAATATTGTTGTTGTTATAGGGTTTAACGCCATTTTCAAGCACAAGATAGGCTAGACATGGCGGCCAGTATAAACGGGGGAGGAAGAAGCCGGGAAAACCCAGGAAAGAACCGCCGACCCATCAGAAGCTACCAGCAAGCTTTCTCGCGTAATAACATTGGCTGAACCTGAGACTCGAACCCACGTAATAAGATGAGATGGCAGTGATCTGTAACGGTGCGCGTTTTAGACCACTCGGCCACTTCGGGCTCCTCCTGAAAATGTAAGACTTGTCCTATCTTTTAATGAATTAAAGCTTGAGAATGCAAAAATTAAACTTCCTTTCAGTAAATTTAGGCGGTTTATAATTTGTGAAATACCTAAACCAAACCAATGCAATGCATATACTGAAAGGAAACAATATATCCTCTATGTAACAATCTGGTATCATTGTATTGCTCTAAATAATAACTTATTTACCAACAAATTAATTCAGTTATCATTATGTAACCGTGTCTCATTATGTTTAGAGTTCTGTTGATCAACACAAGATGGTACTTTTAAATCTTAACCACCTTCTTTCGATAGCGATGACTGACCTGCCAAGTACCAGGTTAATGACAACTTACTTCGGACCTTGCCTCATGTTATCACGCAAAGTGCTTTTATGTACGGGAGGAGTTGCATCTAAGTTGGAGAACTTTTTGCCCATCCCCATTCGCTTCATTATTATGGCCAAAATACGTTTTAAAAATGCAGAATAACAATACTTTGAATATGATAATATCTCCAGTGTTTTCCACCTAGACATTGGAGATCCGATTGTAATTAGATTCTTTAAAAACTCTGTCAACATATTAATTAACAAATTAGAAACATTCACCATTAACTATAAAAATAAATATCTCCAAAAGTATTCCTACTTTTCTCTCTCTCTCTCTCTCTCTCTCTCTCTCTCTCTCTCTCTCTGTTAATGTAATATTTTCTCAGATTGCCCGTTAACGAACATGAGATGGAGCCACAGTTCGGTATCTTCTGAAATTCTAAATAAAAACGTAAAGTATGAATAATTGTTACAATTATTTAACTTATTCATATTATTAAGCTCGTGCAAGCCATTATGTAGTTTCATGTCACTGTTACTTTCGAACCATGTACAAATGAATCAAGGTAGTAAATGCCTGTCATGTGTTGGATAGATCGAAAAGGTGAGAGTCATCTTCATATGATTGTGGGTCATACATGTACAAAAGCTCAAAGGGAGCAATCAATAAACTGTTTCTCCTTTTAAATACGAGATAAACTTCTTTTATATATGTATAAATGCATTTGATTTCTATGATCTTATTATTTCAATTTATAGTAATAAAATTTTATATAAAAAGGCTGAACAAAAATTGTTTTCAAGAACAATAAGCTGCGATATAACAGATCTAATTGATCCATACCGGAAGTGATCTCACTGTCTTATTAGTTTACTTCCGGATTCGATAGCGCTACGGAATATTGTCTTCCAGTTGACAATTTCTTTTCACGTAACATAAAGAAATGAACCGATTATTTGGAAAATCGAAACCAAAAGACCCACCTCCAAATCTGACAGACTGTGTTTCAAATGTAAGGTATCTTATTTGAACGTTTTCATTACAGAAAAAATTAAAGGGTAATTCAAGGAGTTGAGTGCTATGTTGACTGTATTTTGTATTGTAGAGTTGACACAGTTTCGCTTTAAATTTTAATTTGTTTCCGTTTGTTTTTCTATCACAGGTAAAGTTAGGATGATGTAAGTTTTCGCTCGTATCTAATACTTTATTTATTATTTATAAACACTTCCACTGTCTAAAATATGTCAAGCATGATAGCCCTTCTATTACCGATAAATAAATGCACTTAAAGTTTACGCACCCGTCTTGGTCATTTCTCCATTTATCTTGATCATGTGATTTTAACTGAGCACAGAAGAAACTATAATATATATCAATTACTGATAGATATCTAGATTACAATACCGAAATTACAAATAGGCATAATTATTTCATCAGCTGACAATAGAAGTTTGCTTTAGTTTTCAGAACTTACCCAAAAATGACCAAGTCCAAAGATTCAGAGATTGTTTTGAATTATCCCACAAAATATGTAGCTGTAAAGTTTATGTTACTCATCCATAACATCATTGGTTTGAATAGATAAACACTCAGTGTCAAAACACATGTGCATGTGCTGTCATATATTAGCAACCCAGTCTAACACGGACAAGGTGACAGTTTACCTGAAAATCTGATGAAACTGTTGACCAAGTGTAGAATTTTGATTGCAGAATCAATACATGTCATCTGATGGCAACACATTTACATATTGTAAAAGCTAATAAAATTATCTATAATGGGCATGTTTTCTTTTTATATTTGACTCTGTATTAATGGAATTAGTACTTATAATCATCAAAAGTAACAGATTTCACGCGTCATTAAAAAAAAATGCTGATCATGCTGCGGGCACGTGACACCACTCTTTTTTTGTTACAAAATGCGAATTATTAAAACTTCATTAATATTCATACAATTTTCAATCCAATCAGAGGAGATGTAAACAATTCATTCAGTGGTTGTAGCATGTTCCTATGATATTCCTACACAAAGAAATAATCCCTCAAACTTTACGCAGATTTGACCAAACATTTGGCAGTTAAAATAAATGCATCATATATCATCAAAGTCAGCATATTCCAAGCTTTATTTTGCTACCAGATTTACATATCAGACACATTTATAAACCAACTGCAATGAGCATTGAATTTGTAAAACATTTGAATCTCCCCATGTTGACATTGTCTGCCATATTTGAATTTTCTAACAGTTGATAACGATGTTAACTTTACCAAAACTGATGTTCCAAAACTAAACTTATTATTAATTTCATACTAATTGGTGTGCCAGAAGAATATGCTAAGATGATTTTTTTAATAGTTTTTGTCGTATTAACACTTGTTGTTCAGTTTAGACATTATACAGTTGCAAAATGATCATGCAAAGCTTAGATTTTCATCCACTATAAATAGGCTCAAATTTTCAATGGTGTAAATATCTGAACTGACAAACAGTCAATGGTTTTAAAATATGTTCACCTTATATCATTATGTTATTGTATTTGTTTAAATTTTATAATGGGACAGTGTCTGATGAAATAATGATAAAAAATCGCTTCATTATAAGACA